>OZ026508.1:14568089-14825589 GCA_964019985.1 Aurelia sp. 4 Dawson et al 2005 | reverse complement strand
ATTTTTTAAGAAATTTCCAGGATTGGCCCAAATGCTTAGTTCCTTATACGTGTATTTTGTTAGATATGCAAATGTGACATAATGTCCAATCAAAATAGATTGACAACAAGAATGTCATAGACTTAAGTCAATTTCGTAAACTCAGTCAAAAGTGAAAATAAGGTCTTGCGGTGTGATTCTTGTAGATTCAGATACAAAAGACCTTGACCCTCTTGTTCGTACTGACAAATAAATCTGTTCTCTTGTGAAGATGGTCTTTCACAACTAAAACTGAGAAAGGTATGGAATGGCAGAAGCAAACAATAATCTGTGGTTTCAACTTTCATCAACGAAGTTGATTTCTTTTCAAGAATAATACGATGTTACTTAAAGAGGCTCAGAAGCAGGCGAAAAACAAGGTAACTGCGACAAAATAAAACACAAAATAAGGTTACAGAGCAACATCAGACACGAGAGAAGAGCAGCTATTTTCTGAGAGATCACAACTTGAAGCACATAATGTAATAAAAGGCGTGGAAAGTGTAAGATCAATTATTACTCTGGCTTTTAGGCCGAGGCTCAAATGCAGGTTGATGGAAGTTCAATGAACAGTAATTGTCAGTTTTCTACTTGAAATAGCAGAATAGATCCGAAAAAGCTACAGGCCCTGCAGTAGTTTACGACTTGAGCAGATCAAATGCGCTCACGGCTTTACGCCGGGTCAAAGGGGCTATAGGTAGAAATGGCAACGGAAACCCCTAGTACCAAGGCAAAAACATACGACAGCGTCTCGAGGAGCAGATACAAGGCGACAAGACGCGAGACTCGATTAGTTGCAGCTACAGGGAAGACAAGAAAAGGCCCTTTACCCATCGAAGACGACGTTATTAGCGAAGCTGTTAAGAACAGACCAGGACGTATCGTAGATGCTGTTGGTGCTGAGGTGGACATAACACATTTCGGTGCAGCAGGAAACGTCGCACTGTTAGGTTTCTTTGCCCGGCTTGCTACTAGCACTGACAACGAAGTTGATGTTGAGTACTTGCATTCCCTTAAAAGAGCGGGTGCTAATTATGATTTTCCGGATTTATATGGACAGACAGCACTTCATGCTGCCGTAAGAGACTGGCATCCGGACGTGGCCAAGTATCTTCTAGATAACGGTGCAAGTGCTGGCGTTTGTGACAAGTTTGGGCGAACACCAATGCATTTGGCCGCTGCTGTTGATTACCCTGAAATGATTGAGTTGCTGTACAAGCATGGAGGTATGTTAATTCTGTTGGAATAGGTGGTGTCGCCAAATGGTTAAGGTGCAGTTGTAAGGTTTCGAATCTTGTGGGGGTCTTCCCTTGTAGGTTCGAGTCCCATCGCTGCAAATATATCTCACAGCCATCAGCCAATTCAGCTGTCAGATGCCCCGCATTTCATTTCATAAAATCAGTCAGAAGAAAATAAAAACTACAGAGTGAAGCAGAAAAGATGAGCCCACAGCAGGTCCTTGTATACGAACTTGCTGTAAACCTACCCTGGGTACCAGACTCTCTCTAAAAGAAAATCGAGAGAGTCTGGGAATCTCAATTTTCTTTGGAGAGAGTCTGGTACCCAGGGTACTGTAAACCTTGGTCGAGAGAGATTCATAGCAAAACAGAGAAACATTCCCGGTGTTACCTTGTAGAAAAAAAAATGCAACAAAACGATCCATCGTTCGGCATAAAGTTAATGACAAAAATTTAGCATTTGTGAAGAAGTGAGTAATGTAAAATTCACACTGTTTACATATACCGAAGCTTCGATTACAGGTTCATTCGTGTGGGCTAAACTTGGGTCACGTTTTCGGAGAAGCATTATGAGTCTCTGTTAACCTGAGTGATATCATGAGTAGTAGTGCAGGGACACAAATGACTCGGGGAATAAGTATAACAGAAATCCCACTGCTTTTCTATGTTACTTAGGCAATCTTATACTTTGTTCAGCGTCCCTGGAATGCAGAACAAAAGGCGAATTTCAAACGCCAATTCACTACGCTGCGAAAAACGATGCTGTTTATGCAACGAAATGCCTAATACGTCTTGGTGCTGTTGCTACTGCAAAGGACTACAAGCAGAGAACTCCAGTTTTTGTTGCTGCTGAAGCAGGTATGAAAATTAACTTTTTTCATTGCATTTCAGATAAGATAAGCTAAAACTGATTTCATGGCCAGAGCTAGAATATCCTTCAGGAATTAAGTACATTTAAAGTGAAGTGCAACTTGATTTCTTTTAAGTTCAACAGGCTTTTTCTCCTAAAATCCTCAAAAAGGATACGAACCCGACCGAAAATCTTTAAATATCGGTCTTTCCCCCAAACATTGGGCGATGTGTCCCAGCCACACGGGGGGATGCACCCCCTCTTCCATAGTAAAGGTACCTGGAGATGTGCTGCCCGCAAGGAAATATGTTTCAGGACTTCTAGTCAGCCAAGGGTATAATTTTTGGCAATTTTGGTCGAGTTTAGTCTGGGAAAGGGTATACTTGTGGCAATTTTAGTCAAAGGAATGTCAAAATTTAGTAATTCCTGTAAAACAAACCAACTTTTAAACATTTTGGTCCAGAGAATGCGAGAATTTGGCAAGCTTTGCCTAGAAAATACAAACTCAGAGCACTTTGATGGAGAAATTAGTCCGCCAAGGGTATCATTTTCACAAAAATTAGTCTAGCCAACGGTTACATTTTGAAACCGTGGGCGTCCCACTCCTTCCCGAAATTTAGCCGAGAACCCCTCGTGCCCCGTCATCCTCAAGACTCGAGTTACCCCCGGGGAAAACAGTTCAACTCAATCACCAATGTAAAATTAAAAAATGTGTGGTTGTCGTTATTGTCGTCTTTATTCTTGTGATAACTGGGACCATGTAGTGAGTTTTACCACAACGAAATAACTTTTGTGTGTTCAGTTCATTGCGTTTCATCTGTTGGCAGCTGCGTAGCTCCTACGGCTCTGCGGTGGTGGATTTTTACTAGAATGATTACGACGAGTCCCAGTAATTGCTATAAAAACGATACTATTACACCAAACTAGGCTTATGACGATGAGTCCCTTGTATCGCTGCGTTAAACCTTGGTCAAGAGGGACTGATAATGAATGAAACAGTGAAAAACCCGGCCCTATCTCCTGCATTCGATCGATCGAATCAGGATCGAACGACTGCCGCAGCTCTGTTCAATGGAATTGTGAAGTTTGGGCCTAAATATGGCCAAGCTTTTCAGAGTAATACTACGAGTCTCTATTGCCTGAAGCGCCATCATCAAGTCACAGAGCACAGGGCAACAAGAGACTCATTTTTCTGCAATTACCCATTTTGTCATGCAATTACTTTGAAGTTTTCAGATCTATATGTTCATTTGAAAAATACGAGTGTTCATGTTTTTGCCTACGCCCATAGGCTCTTATCGAAACGAGGCAGATATAATCATTTCGAAATTATGGCCTTTGATTATGAGTCGTAGTTAGGAGCGTCCGGCAACTTTTCAATAGCGATAACGACGGACACATAGTCAGTCTAGAATTTTGCATGCCTGGTAAAATGTGAAGGAGGAAAAATTCCACCACTGCAGAAGCTACGCAGCGTCCAAAAGATGAAAAGCAACAAACTGAAAGTAGGTCACTGGTTTCCCTACGGTCTAAGTCACTGTGTTTGTCAACCCTGATATATAGTTTTAACGACTTCTATGACCATTTTCAGGTCACGAAGAAGTGCTGCATTTTCTCCTTGAAGAAGGCTTACCAATGGCTGTTTTTGATTCAATGGGCTACTCAGCAATTTCATTAATGTATGAAAATGCACCCGATGTCGCTTATTCCGCATTAATGCAACATCTAGAAGTCGACACAGTCAGAAAATTGAAACGATTCCATCTAAGTGCCATAGAGATCAACCCAGGAAAAGATGTGGTTACTATGAATAATGCAAAATCTGCTTTCGAGGTAAGGAACGAACCAACGAAACATGTGTAAAGATTGATTACCAATAGACGTTTCGCTCCACAGCCAGACTGATAAACCCCGCTACAACTACGATTCAGAAACGAGTGAAACTTCAAACCTATTCAGGGAGCCATGATTTTCAAATCTCTGCTCTGAAAGATACACCAACGCTATACGAAAGGTCTGGCTCCTTTTCTCTCAGCGCTGGACAGCCTTTCAGAGGACAAGTGCTTTCTATCGAGATTTGGATTCCGAATTTAACCATAGGTGCGATTCCCATGGCGTTTACCCCTTTTCTTTTTCACTAACATTGAATTCGGCATGCTGTCTGCTGAATTTAACAGAGCTCATGAGTGAATATGAAAAGGCATTGGGAACTATTTCTATGTCTACCATTCTGTGTCCAAATCTCCGTTTACCAGGCCCTATCTCTTGGTTCGTTAAATCAACAGGCTGGCCTCGTTCTTCAATTTAAACTTCCCGCCAAAGGAAAACAAAAGCGCTCTCGACTGGCCACAACGGGCGCAACGATCAAAATCTCGAAGTACCGAACGAAGTTAAGAGATCTTTTGCGTCCCCAAATAAGCAAAGTATCACTTGTAGGTAAGAGCTTTTTGCGTAAATAGCTGGAAGAAACATCAATCTAAGCCTTGATTGTTTGTGTTACAGCATAGCACTCCAGGAAAGCCGCTTATTTCAGCGTTGTTGGGTGGATGGTTTTGAGAAAAAATTGCAATTGATTTTAGCCATATCCGTTTCTGGAAGCGTAAGGACGTGACGTGAGTCGTAGTTTGAGCGTCCATTAGTCCAGCAATAGCAATAACAACGAATATGTAATCAGTCTAGTGTATTTGCTGATGATTATCGTCTTGACTATCCAGGGAGCAACGGCCCTCCAGACGAATACTGTTTTTTCTTACTCAACCAGTATTGACTTTCCTTTCAGGTTATCACAGAGAACGAAGATACGGATTTATTGAATCATCCAGTAACCAAAAGATTGTTAAAGATCAAATGGAATATGTACGGGCGAGGGCATGCCATCAAAAACCTTCTGGTCAACATGCTTTTCGTAGCCATGGTAATATCTGCCGCAATTGCGATTTCTGCAGCGGAGGAGGGAAGCCAATCAGAAAAGAGAATTAGAATATTCAAACAATTTCTTGATGTATCCATCTGTCTTTTGAATATTGGTTTCATTACCAAGGTGAGATTATTTATACCTTTTAACGGAGAGAAAAAAACTATCTGCGTGCCAATGAAATCTCCATTTAGGGTAAAAGCATCAATAAATATACAAAAAGTGAGGAAATTACAGGGAACAGACATTACATCTTGCAGCCGCTATGAATAGGTTAGAGAAACGCTCAAAGATCCACTGTCTTTTTTTAGCTACACAATGAAACCGGATGCGTCTAAAGGCTGTTCTCCATATCCAGCGTTTTGAGCGCGCGGGCGCTGCGACCAAGATTGATTCCTTCGATAGCGATCGCAAGCGCCCGCGATGGGAGTTGAACTTGTTCCTACTCCCAAAGCGCCCAAAAATCGGTCGCTTGCGATCAGATTGATCGCTGAATTTTATCAACTGCGCATGCTTCTATTTGGTTGCAGCGCCCGCGCGCTCAAAACGCTGGCTATGGAGAGCAGCCTCAAGTTGTCGAGTACAATGGATTATATTTTTGACCTGGCCAGGGCCAGCTTTATCTATGTCGATTCCCTTAAAGATGTGTGATGGAAGTCTAAAGGTTAAGACGCTTGGTTGTAAAGCAGGAGATCTGTGGTTCGATTCCCGGTTGTGGCGAGTTTTAATTTTCTCCATTTTTCTTGATAATTTAATTTTATATAAATATTGCTTTATAGCTTGCCTTGTCTAAGACTGCGTTCACACGATACCGGGACTTTTTGAAAATGATACAAAATTTAACAGTAAATAACTTGGTGCAATCCCCCATAATTTGATGGCAAATCAATGTATCTAAACCTTAAGAGCCATTTAGCCTCAAGTTGAAAAATGGTCCGCTTTCATCAAATTCGAGTGTTTACGCGATACTGCCTTCAAAATGCTCCCGTCAGGGTCCCGTTTGCAAAATCTACCGTTTTTGAGACCTGCCGGCAAAAAAGTGCCGTTTTTGTATATGAAGAGCTTGTTTGGTAAAGTAATTCATCTTTAAGACCCAAAAAAGTCAAGAAATGTCTGTAAGTGGAACGTCATCCAGGAACAAGAATTCGACGTTCGACCAACTTAGATCAGAAAATTTTGTTTGGTAAGATCACTCAAGGGTTTGTATGGAAATTGAGAATTCCGCGATCAAGTTTTTGACCGTCCTCCATGTTTTGAAGAACGAGACTTTTAAGAAACTCGTTTGTAGATCAAGAATTGGAAGAAATTAACAAAGTCTTACAATTTAATTCAGGATGGTAACTACAGATTGAGTCAAATGTGAATAGCTATTTACCAAATCCGGTACTATACTATATTGTACTATGTTATACTATATTATACTACACTACACTATACTATATTATACTATACAATACTATATTATACTCTGCTATGATATTATATATTGTATTATGCAATACTATATCATATACTATACTATGCTATGCTACATTATACTATACTATACTATACTATACTATACTATACTATACTATACTATACTATACTATACTATACTATACTATACTATACTATACTATACTATACTCTACTATACTGTACTATGCCAACCACACTAAATGATACGGTCTTTTTCAGTTCTCTTCTTCACTATTACACCCACAACAACACAAACCAGTTTGAGCGGACTCATTTGGTGATCGTTTCGTCATGAACGATAACTGGGACTCTTTTCTTACCTAAGTCCTCTACTTTTATCATCTTCCAGCAAATATATCTCGCCGTTCAAGCAAACAAAATCCATCAATGCAAGCAAGACGCGCGAATTGAGTATCTCAAAAAAGATCTAAAGTTCTGCCATCCAAGATGGCCTCATGAGAAACGTACTCTTGATGCAACGCTTGGTCTTCTCAAATCGCAAGTTAGTGTTTATTTCAAAAGAGTTGCGACGTATTTTGAATGGCTAACAGCCGCTGTTATGCTGCTTCAAGCTTGCTTCAGTTTCCTGCACACATATAGTCACGGAAGCGAGGAAGAAGGCGACAAGTACCATAGAATCAATCAGATAGTTTTGGCAGTTGCGACTCCCTTCGCTTGCCTTAGGTTGATGAACGCACTCCGACCATTCCCAATGACTGGAAAATTCATTATTATTTTAGGTAAGTGTACAGGTAACATTATCATCATCATCATCATCATCATCATCATCATCATCATCATCATCATCATCATCATCATCATCATCATCATCATCATCATCATCATCATCATCATCATCATCATCATCATCATCATCATCATCATCATCATCATTATCATCATGGAACTTACTCTGGGGACAAGATTGAGACAGAAAAATCATAAGATATCAAGGAAATAATACTGGCAAATCCCCAAATGTGAATAACACGTGCTAAAGCAAGTCATAGTCGAGTAAAAATCATCCCTGTACGGCAAGAATGATAGAAAAATTTTGGTCGTCAATTTAGGCCTGTTTTGAAGGATTCTTGGAGGCACGTTCTCGAGAAACCTTAATCCACCCTCGTGATTTCAGAACGGAGGGGCCGACTTCAGCAACGTGAATTTCAAAAAGGATGTGAAAGAGATGGGAAGAGCCACCATAAAATATATGCGAGTATAGGGCTCAAATCAAAGGTGTTAGGACACGGATGTCTCGGTTGGTTTTTTTAGCTTGTTTTGATCCTTGTGTCTTGTTTTGTTGTCTTCTTTTCTGTTCTGTTTCGTTTTCAGCTAATGTGTAAAACTGAGCCTGGTTAAGCTCAACAGATATAAGCTGTTAAAATAGAGCTCCCTTGCGTTTCTGTGTTTTCGTTCGCCTTCGCACAAGAAAGGTTTCAACCCGCAAAGTTCTTTGTGCGAAGGCGCACTAAGACACAGAAATACAAGCGATCTCTATTCGAACAACTTGAGAGCGGTTGGGCCCAACCACGCTCAGTTGTGCACATAAGCTGAAGACGAAACAGAACAGAAGACAAGACAACAAGGCAAGACACGAGGATCTAAAAAGGTAAATAAATAAGCAATCAAAACACCGATGTCCTAACACCCTTGCCCAAATTTTCCAAACCTTTAATAAAAAGGTGAGTATGAAAATGAATCACAGTTTTCCATGACTTGAATGTCTTGAAAGGGACTTTGGGTAATTTGCTATGAAATTGCAGTGACAATTTTTCGATATCATCATTATTCACATGGTGCTATTTTTGCTTTTTTGATAAATATTCTTCTAAAATTTTTCAAAAAATTTAAATCAATGTAAATCTCTAAATTTAACGGAGGAACATTGAAACAGTCTTCAACAAAACGATAGTTTATGACGGATCAATTTCTGCTTGCAGGAAATGTGGCCAAAGCATCTTTACAATTCGCATTTCTTTTCTTTATCTTCTTTGTGCCGTTCACCGTTGCATTCTGGATATTCTTTGGAGGTGAGGAAAATGCAAAACGAATAAAAGCCAAGTACCCAGACGTGAACACAGCTGGCTTCAAGAAACTCAGTGATGTGGTATGTTGAAGTTCATTTCAATTCATTTTATATACAGGGTAACTATTCAAGTCATGGTAGCGTTGATTTACAAACTGCCCTGTTACAAAAGAAAAGCTACAAAATCACAATAAAGATGGAAACTATTTAAAATACGTAAGAGTGAAGGAAATGTGAGACACTGCTCAGGATTTGTCATTTTTCAGTGACGATTTGAATTGGGTTAAAGTATTGGCCATCTTACTTTCTCTTTCCAGATCATTCCAAACTTTAGCTCCTCTATACGAGAAGCATGTTTGGCCACATGCAGTTTTTAGAAAAGGTACATAAAGGTCAGTGCTGGTGTTACGAAGCTGTCTAGCACGGGTTCCAGATAACCTTTGGAACAGGCCTGTAAGATACTCGGGGGCTGTATGGTTATGGACCTGTAGACCATTTTCACTGTTTCTGCTTCTATGACCTCTTTGACCGTTTACCACCCCAGTGTTTACACTGACTCGGCTTTCCCCTCTGATCATGGGTGGTTAGACATCGCAGTTGTGTATCATTGCTACTACTTCGTTCTTTTGCGGAGGGTTAAATTACTTACTATGGAGGAGCTTCGTAGACTTCGAAAGACTAAAGACTTCGAAACCTCCTCCATAGAAGATATAGATTTTCCTCCTCATCAGCATCAATACCGAAACCACAGAAACATACCTACGGTGTCTAGCTAATCTCGTGCAGCTTTAACCAACTGCACGAGGGGACACATAAGTTTCCTCGGACAAAGTCTTTTCGGAATTTTCAGGAGTTTTGTCATCTATAGTATAAGCAAAAACTATGCAGAGTTAAATGGTTCCTGGCCATAGAACTACCATTATTTTCCAGAATAATGCAAACTAGATATCAATTGAAAGAGTTAGGGAGCGGAACATTTTGGTTTCTGTTGAAACTGTGATGGAGTCTGGTACCCAGGGTTTGATGTCTTCTAATTCGGAATCTGCAAGTAGAATACGGAAAACTCTGTTCCTTTTAAAACAGTGAGCTCCGAAATAGCCCCTGGTCAAGGTTATTTATGCCAAATTCTATTAAGAAAGTATAGGAGAGAAAAACTGACCTCAGTGTATTCGATGACAGGCGACGGTCAAATGATTCCATTGATGCAAAATCTAGCTTCATATTGCTATTTATGAAGACCTGCGCTTTTGAATGATGTATGAGAGCTACGAAAAATTTGCGAAACAAAAAACTGTCTAAAATTCCCACGAGACTAAAGTCTCTTTATAAAACAAAATTTAACAACTCTTGCGAGAATCAAGTTCTGCTCGCCAAGCCCTTTTGGATGATATCTAGACTGCATTATTTTGGAAAATAATAGCAGTTCTATGGCCAAAACCATTGAACTCTGCATAGCTTTTAGTTCTACCTCACCTCCTCTTCGCATCGAGGCTCGCTGTGCGGGGCACAGCTTGTTATTACGTTCTCAGTAGGATGCATTCCTATTGGCTATTCCAACCCGCTCTTGACAGCAATAAATCAAATACCCGTATATGTAGCAGCCAGCGCCCTTCTTGCCCTCAGTATTTACAGAAAGACGGAAACTGGTTTGACGCACTGCGAGGGAGGGTGCTGGGTGGGCGCACAGCGATCTCGATGCTTCGAGGAGGCTCGAAGAACTCCAATCGGAGTCCGCCGAGGCTCCTCCAATTGGGATTTATACTTTATTGCGTACAATGTTACTATGGTTTCTATTTCCGGACATGAAAGAGAGGGAAATAGTTGCGTCGTGACTTTCGAGTCCATTAGTCGTAGTTTGAGCGGCGTACATCAGTCGATCAGCTGTGATAACTACGAACATGTAATCAGTCTAATCCAATGCTACTGTATCCTCCGCAGCAGCCACCCAAGTGAGCCACATTTATTAGGGGAAATCCTGTGAACTAAAACATGTTCCTGATCTCTTTCGTTGCAGATTTACACTGTTTGGTCGATGACAGTGCTTGCTGGCTTTCCTGTGAACTAAAACATGTTCCTGATCTCTTTCGTTTCCGATTTACACTGTTTGGTCGATGACAGTGCTTGCTGGCTTTCCTGTAAACTAAAACATGTTCCTGATCTCTTTCGTTTCAGATTTACACTGTTTGGTCGATGACAGTGCTTGCTGGCTTTCCTGTAAACTAAAACATGTTCCTGATCTCTTTCGTTTCAGATTTACACTGTTTGGTCGATGACAGTGCTTGTTGGCTTTCCTGTAAACTAAAACATGTTCCTGATCTCTTTCGTTTCCGATTTACACTGTTTGGTCGATGACAGTGCTTGCTGGCTTTCCTGTAAACTAAAACATGTTCCTGATCTCTTTCGTTTCAGATTTACACTGTTTGGTCGATGACAGTGCTTGTTGGCTTTCCTGTAAACTAAAACATGTTCCTGATCTCTTTCGTTTCAGATTTACACTGTTTGGTCGATGACAGTGCTTGCTGGCTTTCCTGTAAACTAAAACATGTTCCTGATCTCTTTCGTTTCAGATTTACACTGTTTGGTCGATGACAGTGCTTGCTGGCTTTCCTGTGAACTATTTGGAAAAAATTGATCGAAGGATTGCGCATATTTGTATATCCCTGTATTATGGAATGATGTCCGTCCTCTCATTGAACCTGTTCATTGCCTTATTGTCACAATCATTTACATCAGCATATTGTAAGGCAGTCAAGTTAACTCTGTTGGAACAAGCAAAATCAATTCTGATAGCTGAAAAGTTCCTTTCCGACAGGAAACGTGAAAAATACTTTAACTATTTGCATTCGAAGTGCAGACCATTGGTATGTACTGTTTACTATAAAATAGGCCCTCCAAGATACCTTCAAAACCGGTTTGAATTGACATCAAATTTTCTAGCATCTCTTCCTTACAGCAAAGACTTCTATATGTTTAGCAAGTGCTATCCTCTTGGAGGATGTCATCGCTCTGAATCATTTTATGATCTTAGGTCTGGTACTTTGCCCCCCCCCCTCCAAGGAATAACGTATGCTAAAGATGGAAACTTGGTTGTTTGTGATTTTAGGGACTGGGGGTAACGGTCAATGTGTATCTGAAAGGTTAGGCTGGAGTACGTATACGACACAAAATATATATGATTTGTGCAGTCTTTGAGTGGGCCATGAAACAAATGCATTGATTTATACAGCAAAGTTCATCGTTGTGCTGCACAGTTGCAATGTCTTTTCGAGTAACAGAAGATAGACCTGGGCCAATTGGGGCCAAATGACATAGAAGAGACTTTCGTACAGGCCATTGGCCTAAGCCGATAGCACCACTATTATACTATATTATATATCATATTATATTATAACTATATTAAAACATGACTTCTCAATAATCATACGAGATTTATTTAGTGACGGAATTTGAAAGCTGTGTATTCCTTTGTAACTATAGTCTATTTCAGATCTAGGTAGATTCACGTGCTTTTGAGCAATTATTAAACATTTGTACAAGATCTGAATGCTAAACTGTGACATTGTTAAAACACACTGTTTCAAAGAATTGGTGAAAGGATACAAAATGTTTATTCTTTGATACAATGTATACCCAAATCATACCTGTATTTTTATATTTGTTTCTTTTTGTCTTTCCTTGCTTTCCTTTGAAGCCCCACCTCAGCTCAACTCGCTGATTCAAGTGTGCAAAGGCCAATTTCAGTTTCTCTGTAAAAGCGAGGCTGTCCTCGTTTGCGGTTTCGTGATTCAATGGCAGGAAAACGAGGCAATCACAAAACCGCAAACGAAGACGGCCTCGCTTTACAAAGGCGCTGCAAGCGTGGATCTTTTGAAAACGACGTTTCCATGTCGTCGTTTGGACGGGCGAAGACGGAGCTTTCCAAAAGGCAAATTTGTTAATCCGTTCTCGAATTTCGAATATCACAGCGTTTTCGTGTGGACCGGAATAGTTTGGAAAACGCTCCTGGAAGAGGACGGAGATCTTGTTATACGGATAAAAAGATTCGTTTTCAAATTATCCGGATATGTGTGGACAAGGCCGGTGAATGACAATGCATGGACATTTTTAATGGAATATAAAGAACTTGTTTCTTCGATTTTCACAGGTAGAGGATTACGATATAAACGAAGAACTTTACCCAAAGGAAATGTTGCATCATATCGCACTCAATGAGACAAAGAGAAAGAAAAAGTATTTCGAATTTGCAAGTGGTGACATTGCCGCGGGCAACAAAAGCATGGATTTGGGGGCACAATTGGGCCGCATAAAAGGTGAAATTCAGAAAACTGGGTACAAACTGACAGAAGCAGAAGAATCAATCTCAGCATTGCAGAAGCTATATGTGGAGAATTTGAAACTTCGAAGAATTCTTGGGCTTGGTGAGTACTCGTTAGATATGTTTTAATCTATGTCGCTACCTGGTGAGTCAAAAAATCATACACACGTTTTTCATATATAAGAAACTTGGATCAGGCTATAGTACTAAAAGTTTCTTAATTTCGTATGAAATTTTGTCCATTTTAGTAGTAAGAGTTTCTTAATTGGTTTCTTATTTTTTGAATGCATGAATTGTCAATGTAGTCGCTATCACTGCTGCCGACATGTTTCTTGACTTTTAAAATATCATATACGAATAAACAGAGTTCTGTAAAGATGAAAACGCAAATGGTTAGATAATATTGCTCAAGAATGAAGGTTCAACGATCAATTTGCTATAAAATCCATGCTTTTAACTTTATAAAGTTTCTTTATACTTCTCAGACAAAGTACTGGAGTTTGTTAAAATGTTGGGTTTTTGAAACCGCATTTGATTAATGTGAACGCACTAAAACGGACGTTTTTGAAAACGCCCCAAACATTTAAAACAATGGAGCAATGTTAACGCCAGGATTCGAGGCAAGAAGAACGGATACCAAGAAAAACGGAGCAGTGTTAACGGTGCCTTAGATAAGAAAAAAATAAATGGTTGCGTCGTTTTCAAATCGCAAGCAAACTTGCACAATCTTAAAGTGTTCAAAACTGGCCTAGAGTGCTTGATCAACTTTGCTGGCAATTATCGACGAAAAGGGGTAAATGGCTGAAGTAAATCTATACAATAAAAAGCTGCTTTTATACATAAATATATTCTTATCTTGCAAATGTTTGAACGACGAGATAAACCGATAGATGGTTATGATTGCTGTGGGACTACTGGAATGCTGGCAAATTTGATCTCGACTATAGAACAGTTTTGACGACTTTTGAGAAGAAAAATTTTCATGCTGCACAGTATCATAAGATCATTTGCGGCCTGATTTTCTGTCTTTCAGGAGTTGGATTGAAAAAGAAAAAGCCTGATGAAAGTAAAAACTAATCCTAAAAGGCGAGGCTCACATTCACTGACGAGGCTCATATTTAACATAAGCCTCCCTCATTTTTGAATGATGGGAGAAAAGGGGAGTCCATCTGAAACACATGGCTGAGAATCCAGCACATCTCCGAAACCGCTGGCATGAAAATTCTGACTGCACTCGTTAATTGTAAGTAGTTCAAGCACATAGTACATATCTTCATGTACAATGTATCTGCTGAGGTATACGCTACAGTAAAACCATGGGTCGCAGGAAACGAAGTACCTTGCTAAAAATGTCAACGCAAACATACCTGTGTCTTTATCGTGGTTTCTTCTGCCTTTCTTGGCTTTCCTTTCCTTCCCTGCCTCAGCTCAATCCATTCATTTAAGTTTGCAGTGGCTGTGGCTTAATTAGTTTCGCTTTTGCAAAGAAACTGTATTAGGTCATTGCAAACTTGAATCAATAGGTTGAGCTAAGGCGAGGAAGCAAAGGAAAGCCAAGAAAGGCAGAAGAAGCCATTATAAAGGCACATATATGTTTGCGTTTACATTTTTAAGGATATGCCCTTTAAGGGAAAGGGATTTTCGTGGAAGCTACCTCGCACAGCCTGACGTTTGTGGAGCATAGGTTCGAAATCTTTAAAAAGACAGGTGTTACGTTCAATGACTTATTTCTTGGAATTGAGTGGCTTAAAAAGACTTAAGCTACTTCACTATAATTTGACTTCTCTGAAATCTTCAATATTTTCAGAATTGGAGTGTTTCTATCATTTTTTAGAAATGCAAAAAAATCTCCAAAAAAATTTAATACTATCGTAATTTCTAAACTGCTTAACGAAACATGATATAATTTCCAAGAAAAGTATTTATGGATGTCTACTACATGGTATCGAGCAAAAGTCTGCCAATTTTGTGGCTGATGACTTAGAAACTCGATGACGTCATACACTCAGATGAGCTGTACTATAAAATACGTTTCAATTTCGAAAAATATTCAAGATTTCTGAAGAAGCGTCCAACGATAGAATAAAATTTAAGTAGTTAAAGTTTCTTTTAAGCCATTAAGACAGAAGAAAAAGGTGAGAATTTCACACCCGCCTATTTTTACGCCGATTTAAAGATTTGAACCCTATGTTTATTTGTAGATTTTGGTAGTCAACAAAGTTGGTAGTTACAGATTTAAGTTAATCACAAAATCAGTTTTGCAAAACTACGGTAGCTATGCTTGCGATGACCATATAAGCTTTTCGGAAAATACTGTGGCAATTGTTCTTAAAGAGCAGAAATAATTTCATCCAAATATTATCGGCTTTTATCATAAAGCGACGAATATAGTCATCAGTCGATTAAAAAAGGAGCATATTTCTTAGCAACAGCATCAGTTGCCACCAGGGCCGCCGCGAGCTTTTTGAGGCCCAGGGACAAAACCGCAAAATGAGGCCCCCTTCGAGCGAAGTTAGCGGAAAATGTTTTCTATCACGCCTTTTAAATTGGCTCAAAATGCATCTCAGAGCATCTCCTACAGTTAAAATGTCAAAAATTCTTCAATTATGAGGCCCCTTATTTAGACCCTGCGGCCCTGGGGCAAACTGCCCCTCCCGCCCCCCCCTCTCGGCAGCCCTGGTTGCCACTGAACTTCAAAATCTAAATTTTTTCTGAGTTATATACCGTGTTTGTAGCTTAGAAATAAAAGTTCATTCCCTCGGTATTACTGCTTTTCTTTGTTGTTTTCTCTTCGGCCCAAGCCTAGTCAGTGCTAGAAGTCAAATTCAAATGGCTCCTGCGCGTATGAACTGTTAGCTCTTACACAGCGTTTATTCTTGTTTCAACCTTGCGGATGAACGCTGTGTAGAAGCTAACAGTTCAGACGCGCAGGAGACATTTGAATTTGATTTCTAGCACTGGTCTATATTTAACTAGAAACAGTATAAACTAAGCACTCCTCTACCTCCAACCGTTTCAAAGCTTTTATTCACTTGAAATAAAAAGTTTTCTGTTGGGCTTAACATATAGAGTGCCATTCTCAGCGTGTTAAAAACTATAAAGCAGAGAAGGCAAGTAAAAAAAAAATGCGACAATGAAAGTCAGGCCTAAGTTCTTCTAATCAGTCGTGCTTAGAAAAGGGTTTTGCTTTAACTGATTCCATTTCTGCAGACAAAGTTGTTTCACATGTCATCTGTCCTGCAAGTCATGCAAGGAACTCCAATTTGTTTAATACGTCAAGAAAAATTGGCCAATCACCGTTGATGGTAAGAAACAGCAAGGATCGTCATTTAATCACGAGATAGTGTGGTGTGGACGAAAATCCTTGGAACCCTTTTGATTTGATCCAAGTGAACCCACTAGATCCCGGGGGGGGGGGTAACATAACATGTTGAAGGTACGGGTATGTGCCGCCTATATGGGTGGGTTTTGGGTCCAAAATTCTCTACACGAGGGTCCCTTGTTCGGTGGATTTCCCTTAAACATGGGTGGGTTTTCCAGAAATAGGCAAAAAGTTATTAAAAATGGGTAGTTTTCCGCTACAATTCATCATAAAAATGGGTATGACAGCAACTGACGGTAATTAGAGGGTAGCTTTTTGAAAACTGGGTGGCAGACCCCCGTCTATCCGCAAGTCATGTACCCCCCCCCCCCGAGCACTAGATGCAGCAGCATCAACTACAACGCGGTCACGCAAGCCTAAAAGGCTCCACTTCGTGGATCCATAATTCGGTAACACTATATGAAAATACATATACAAATTATCCAACCACCGCTAGTAGTCAATACTATATTAGAGAGTCCACGAAATAAGGACGGCAACGCCAGCCGGAACGTCATCTGATACTCCGCAAAGCAAGCACTGTTTCCGCACACTACCTTTAATATTTCATCCAAAAGGTCAAAATAAAGCCTCCTATAACTCAGAGTTGCCAGAAAACCATATATTTTTTTTGAAGACAAAAATGCAAAGGGACTGAGTCTATTTCGGAGGCCTAATCTGTAGTACAGAACGCCAGAAACGGAGTTTCCAAGTTGTGAAATTGAAAAGGACAGCGTCACTCAAGGGAAGCAAATTCCAACAAAAAAAAAGGCATCTTTTGAATCTAGAGTTTTGAATCTTTTGAATCGGAAACAAAGGCAACATTGCGTTGCAGTTGCCGCTGCTGCCGTGGTTTCGTAAACTCTCTATTGGCTTCGCTAAAGTGTACCAGCTTTTGACAGGCCATGACAAATCGTACACAGGACGACCCATTTGTATGGAATATTTCGCAAAAAATGAAATAAGCTTTTGGGTTTTTATTTTGATAATGTGGTCAAAATCAAATTAAAACTGAACGGTTTCTTTTGAATATTTAGACCGTCTAGTGGTCGTGTTATACGGGCCTTCCAACAAATTTTTAGCCTGAAAACTGACCAAATTGATTGAGAACGACTGATCGATTTTTACTAAATACGCCACTAAACAAGACGATAAGGAAATTCTTGGAAACGACTTGAGGAAAAGAAGAGCATTTAGGTATGATAAGATACACGAGCAGTCACTCCATTCTTGTACAAGCTTTCAGCATTACTTTTCTCAATTATATAATGTTTACTATTCATGACTTTTATGAAGTTTTTTGCTGACTAAAAGTAAATATTTTCACTTGGTGCTTAAAATTTTAGTCTTTACGAAATTTGGTCAATGTTTTCCGATCATTAAGGTTGTTTCCAAGCCAACGCTTCACAAGGAATCCTAAACAGCCGGGCATTGAGGCTATCAAACATCGGCAAAAAATGACCAAACATTATTCAGGATTTTGACTAAAAATCAAATTGTCAATCGTCAAAATCAGCCAACTGTACGAACACGGCCTGTCAAAAGTGGATTTTTTGATTTAGAAAATATTTGTTAGATATAAAATATTTCGCTACGCATGATTTATATGCACCTTACTTGATGATAGCAACAAAGAAACAATAAAAAGATACTAATAGTGCGGATGCAAAACGAACGACAAATAAACAAAAAGAGATGTTTTAGCACACTAAGGCCTTTCAAGTTAATGCTATCGTCAGAGTGTGACTGACGATCTGAATGGAATTTTTTCTCATATATTACGGAAATTAATATGTTTACACAAATCCGCGCTATTAACTAGCATCTTTTTTCACCTCACTTGATTTATAGTTTTGATACTTAGAAGACCAGGTCTTTGTCTTGAACTTTGCACAAACTCTGGATCTTGTCGATGGTTGCAGGTCCATCTACGAAGATGATTACAACAAAGCAGCTAATAATGTCAAGAAATAGCACAGTTTGCAGTACGCGCAAAGATGAGGTAGGTGTGTTTGGTTGAACAGTCAATGTCATTGAGAATCAGCAATTTTCATGTAACCACTGTGAGGCATTGCCTCTGCGAGGGAGAAACAGGGAATGAAGGAGAGAAATAGTTTTCCTTTTCTTGCTCCTTCTTTGTCTTCTTCACAGGGGCAGTCAAAAGCTGCCCTCCATACAGCTTGAATAAACAAAAACAGACCAGGAAAATTTTGAAAACGGAAGATAGGCTTGGTAGCTAAAATTTGAGTAGGATTTACTCCGAGATTCTCAAAACTGTAGTACTGCATTACTTTGATCAAAGGTGCTAGGACACGGACGTTTGAACTAAATTTATTTATCTACCTCGTCTGATCCTTGTTTTCTTTTTTGTTTCGTCTTCAACTCGAGTCTGGAACCGAAGGCTATTCTTAGGCTTTGACACTCGCAGTATTCGAATACAAATCCATTATATCTCTGTGTGCTAGTGCTCCTTCGCAGAAGTAACGGTTTCTGGAAAGCCTTTAAAGAATACCGTTTTAAGAGATTTCTCATGGGCTGCTGTCTGAAACCTTCTCTCTTGCGAAGGCGCATTAACACACATGAACACAGGGGAGTTTATATTCGAATAACACGAAGGGGCTATGCCTAAACCATGTTCATTTGCAGAAACGAGTTGAAGACAAACAAGAAGAAACAAACATCAAAAAAGGCAAATAAATATCTAACCAAAATATCCGTGTCCTAACACACTTGCTTTAACAATAAAAAGCTGAAATAGCATTGACTCACCCAGTCTGAAATATTCAGTAGGAAAACCAAGTTCTAATCTTGCAGCCTCAATTGCTCTTTTGGCAGCAAACAAAGCAGTCGAAGCCATACAGCAACCAGGCTCACCAACAGCTAGATGGAATACCAAAGCAAACACTTTAGAACGGCTTAATCGCAGATCATACTAGACCACGGCTATTGGGAAACGCGGAAGGTGTTATTTGATTATCGATCGTTGTAAAGAATTTGAACTGTCAGGCCTACCTTTGCATTTTGTCTTGGTGTTCTCCTTTGTCCTGTCGATTTAGCATTTTCAGTCAGATGCTAGTCGCTTTTTTTCACTCCACATTTCAAACAGTATTATTTAAAGGACAAGTCTTGGGTTGATAAAACTACAAATAAAGCAACCTTACCAGTTGCTGAACACCAGTCGTGAGTTCCTCCCGAGTTTTGAAGCCTCCAACTTTCATAAATTGGTTAATGAATCTTCGTAAGTTAGGCCAAATATCGTCGCCAATTTATATTTTTTACTTGTCTGCGAAGGCGCGATAAGGAGGCTAGCAATGTGAATGGTAAAATATATCAAAAAATTTAGCAGCATTCAGATTCGAATCCCACGAAACTTCGCACTTTTTTATTGCTGTGTTTTTGTGGAGTCAGTTAGACCCAGGAGTGAATTTATCTGCCCTATGCCAAATTTGATGCTATACAGTTTGAATCGATTTGCCTTCGTAGCCATAAAACGTTTGCTTATTCTTTATGCTACTGAGCAACTGGAGAAGTCATCTATCAAATAAATACCAGCATTTGATTATGTTCTGATCTTCAAATTCTTTCAGCTGAATTCATATTGGACAGATTTTAATTGCAAATTGCAACTGCCAAGAACTCCCCTTATTTGGGAAGCGGCTAGCAAAAACGCATCCAGTGTGATATCAGCGTAGACCTTACCTTTTGATCGAACGAATCCAATTGGATTGACAGCCTCATGACTTAAATGTATTCTAAAATCATTTGGTATGTCCTTTGACATTGGTGGCTTGTAATTCTACGCAAAAAATAGAAATGACAACGATGTAAAGAGCAAATAAACTTTTGAAGACAAAGCCTTCTTTGGACAACATCTTTCAATGCCAAATCGACATCATAAGTGGTCGCCAAATTCCTCTTTAAAAGTATGCAGAATTTCATTAAGTCAGCCCCCCCCCGGCTGTTGGGGGGATGGTTAGAGAAGGATTGAACAAGATGGTCAGATTGGCTCTATTTCACTTTTTCGGTCTAAATTGAAAGCTTATCACATTGACTCCTATGTCTAGTCTGTCTGTCTCTCTTCCTCCGCATTACTGAGATCCGTCATTTCCTTGCGACACATCTGGTTCTTTTTTTCTTTTATATAAATAATGTTTTTTCTTCAGTTTCTTTGTTTTATTGGGGGGGGGGGCTCTCTCTCGATAAGTTTTCCTACCTAGAGCTCCTCCTGAATCAATCTATACCATATACATTCATGCAATGTCATTCCCTTTTGCTTAGTTGTAGTTTTTTATTAGATTTTATTAATTTAGTATTGTATTATTTGTAATGTAATTGTGTAGTATTGCATGCAGTATAGATTGATGATCAAATGAAACTGAAACTGAAAATGAACAAGACAAAAAAATTCCTTTAGGCATGGCGATTTGTTCAGTAAACACAAGTCAAATGACTCTCAACTTACGAAAATCTTGCGCAGTTGCTTGATTTCAAAATAAGCCACGTAAGTCACCTTTACATGATTACTTACCCCCGGGGGCAGTCACAGCACATACATTTACGAATTTACGAGAGGGCTAGTGCGAAAAAGTATCAAGCAACTTATAAATATCAGTTAAGGTGGCCACCCAAAAATATCAACTTGTTTTATGTTGATACCTGAAAAAGCGAAAACAAAGTATCTTGAAACGATGCAAATGAAATCAGAATTGCCTTTTAAGAGCCCAAATATTTAAGTATAAGTATATTTGGTACAAAAAATGCCATGGCATTCATTTCAGTTCTTTTCTGTATCTCAAAATCACTTTCAGCAATGACTACTCACCCATGTGCCTGTAGTAAACTGTTCTCCTGTTTCTTCATCATAAACAATTTTCTCACTGAACCAGTATCCCAAGGTCATGATGAAAGCTCCTTCAAGCTGGCCAACATCAAGACGCGGATTTATGCTGCGGATAAAAAAGAAACAATTAGTTCTCTAATCGCAAGCATTGGGCTCAGATCTTTAAACAGGTGGTTGTAAAATTCGATCACATTGTTCTTTGAATTAAATTGCTTGGAAGGATGGGGTACTTGACTGTAAAGCTGCTACGGCAAATTTTTGTTATCTTGATTAGCTTCAAAATGGCGGCATTCATTCTTCTCAAGGCCGCGACTAGACTCGATTACATGTCGTAGTTTAGTTTCGCTGTTTGCCTGAACTGATATCGCTACAACTCAGTGGAGCGATAACAACAACAACAATTCAACTCAATGAGATAAGCGTAACTTGAGGGTCCTTATGGTAGTGAGGCTAGGCCGCGACGTCATCAAATTTCTAAATCCTAAATCCGAGAATATGGAGATTTCTGCTCGCTAACATATTGTAGAACTTCATAAACAATGGTTTTTAGAAACTTGTATCATGTTTCCTCCACTGAGTTAGAATATACGTTGATTTTACCTTTTTCAAAATTTTCCATGAGTTTTCACAATGCTACCATTATGAAAATAATCTAGATGATAAAAAATCGCATGACAGACTTGCAGCAAAGTACTTTCAAGTTTCTTTCAAACCATTCAGTTCAAGATAAATTTTCACAGCAAGAAATATCTAAATTTCCCTGTGGTTTTTGCATGGAAATTTAGGGAAAACGGACAGTTTTCTCAGGGAAAGTGAAGGGACACAGAAATTTCCATTTCACTTTTAGGAAACAGTTAGGAAAGTGTCAGTGTACCCAAAATTTCCAACTCAAAGAACAAGGCAAATTTCATCATTTTTTGCAGTGTTTCTGACTGAAGTTAAGCTTGGTCGAGTGAGGTCAGATTTCGGATGGGTGACCACTGAGGCCTGACCTCGCAACTCACCTCGCCGTCCTTCGGAAGGGACGTTAAACTAGGGGTCCCGTGCCTGGATGCGGCATGCACAGTGGGCCTAAATTAGCTTTCAGTAGCTAGAAATCCTGACAAGCCCAATCAAAACAAATTGAAAACAAAAACTGAGGAGGCTGTAGCCCATAGCCATCCCCTAGCGCCATCCGATCTTACCTCTTTCTGCTGACCACCTTTTCTTCTTCTAGTCCATAAGGTACTCTTATGATAAGTGTTTCTACCTTTTTTGCGACAAAGCACTAAAATAGACTTTCTTACCTCTCTCCACAATCGAAAACGATGTCTGATCTAAGAATATGATGTTCTCCTGTCAGTACATCAATTTCAACTTCAGAGCATGCTGCTCCATATGTTGTGTATGCGTATTTCGCTTTTTCTGGGGCATAAAACCTACAAAAGAATACAGAAGCAGGTATCAAAAAGCGAACGTTCTGGACTAACAGCTGACTTAGTCTGAAAGACACCAGGTACAATTTATTGGTGGTTATCTATTAACGGGTTAGTGATCTATAGGGTGCTCTATAAAACTTGTGCACTGTTGGTTTACTGCTATGCTGTGGAGGAGCCGTGACGTCAACTTTTCTACTTTTTACACAGTTACTTAGGATATTCTTCGACTCATAGTTTGAGATGTTTTATGAGTCAATCTGTCAAGTGGTTGCAGATTTATGGCACGAGAAAACCAAAAGAAGTGGTACATGACGACGCGTCTAATTGGAAACGACTCTGCATGGAAGCTCAGGCGCAACGAAAACAGTTTCAGCTAAGTTTGAATAATGGTGGCATTCAAGCCAAAGTTGTGAAAACTGGGAGTGAAGGAAAAGCAACGTTATAAAGTTTTTCTCACAGTCTCGTGGAAGAGAAACAACACGAAGGGTAAGAATATCACTTGCCTCATAACATAGGCAATATCAACTGAGCATTATTGCCTGTGAAATAACTGACGACTTACATATACTTTGCAGACAAATCGACTTTTTGTTTATTACATTCAGCGATCAGTTCTAGCCAAGATGCATCAGGAAGTTTCTCCTTAATTGGTTTCAGTCTTTCGTTCAGCATTTCACAGCATTTATAGACAGCCTGTAGAAACAGTTTTCGTTCATAAGCAATATTCGCAATACTCTTGAAGAGGCCACACAGTAGAAAAATGATGTCTACCAAATGTCACCAAAATAGCTGCAGTATATTTTAGTATCAGTTCTGAAAGCAACCTTTTTGGAATCATGGCTGCGCAAGAGCTGACCATTGGGGCGGTATGAAGACTGCTGCGCTTTTATTTGATAACTTACGGAGATTAAGAAGTTAAGGATTATGGAGATAAGAATTATGGATGCTGGTGGGGGGGGGGGTACACGACGTGTTGCAGTACGGTGTCTGTGCCGCCAAGAATAGTGAAATAACGAAGACTATGAATACTATACTTGCTAATTAAAGCTAACTAATTATAAATAGCTTATAAAATGATCTGATAAAATGACTCAGCATATAAAAATGACAAAAATGTACACAATAGCATGTTGACTTATAAAATTCCAAGGTTTGGAATAAAAGGTTGACAGAGATAGCTTGTATGTGCATTTGCAAGTAAGAATATCTCACCAAACAATTGATTTCTGACGCCAAACTTCCGCCAGTTGTAGAAGCTTTCAAAGAAATTAGAAAATATTCTAAAAATTTAATGACATGATTGTCAAATGATCAAAATTACACGCAAAATGTTCACGGTACTTACGATGCAGTTGATTTCAGAAGTAATACTCCCACCAGTTTCAAACACTGAAATGACAGGTAACAGTACAACAACAACTACCACATAGATCTTGTTGGGAAGACGAAGTGCTGTTTAGATACTGCTTTTCAGCTTTGTTGTTTGTGAATCAACGTTGGGGCTAACACTGTCATGCGCATCGTTGTTATTGTTTTCTTCTCTTTTTCTCAACGGTCAACTGAATTTGCGTATTACATAACCAGAGTAAATGGTTACTACACATGTGATCTGGGGCCCTTTTAAGGGGGGTTCCGTGACACTCATAATTGGGCCTGTTCGTATCACCAACAAAATCGAACAAAAATATGACAATATCGATTTCGCCGTATAATCTGGTTACGTGTACCTTTTGTATCCATCATCATCATCATCATCATCATCATCATCATCATCATCATCATCATCATCATCATCATCATCATCATCATCATCATCATCATCATCATCATCATCATCATCATCATCATCATCATCATCATCATCATCATCATCATCATCATCATCATCATCATCATCATCATCATCATCATCATCATCATCATCATCATCATCATCATCATCATCTCTCTTTTACCGAATAAGCTTCACTTTATCACCATTATCAAGATCATTCATCTACTTTAGGAGAGCCGCAACAACGATAGCGAATTTTCATCTAATCATATACTTAATCATTCAATTCAAGTCACAGTCAAGCAACTCCGGCAATAAGTTTAGTCACTGCACGGTAATTTCTCAAGTCACGTGATCATTCTTTTGGGAGGTTTTTGCATCATACCACTTACTACATTTACGGCGCAATCTCTCATGGCACGAAATTGGTAGCAGAAATTAAAAGACTTTTTATCAAAAGATTGATCACCTGACTTGAATGGGGTGTAAACAAACCTTAGTTGATTTTGGCTTTTCTTTGGACTTGCCCAAGTCTATTCCGCGTACCAAAACTACCTCGTTCTCTTTCGGGTGACTGTTTTTTGTGGGTTTTAACACGGGAGATGTGGGTTTTAACACGGGAGAGACTTGGGCAAGTCCAGCTTTTCTTAGGACCAGCACAGATAACAAAGAGGACTTACCATTTGGGCTTGTGATTGACGAGTGGTGTTTCATTGTGATCATGTCCATTGGAATTTTCAATTGATTGGCAGCAACTTGACAGATCTACAATGTAACAAAATAGAAAAATCGGAAGCGTGGATACTTGTTTCATTCAATCAAATCTACAATGCAAGGTACCTATCTAAAAGACGCATGCGTTAATCTGCCTAATTCCACCTACCTACGAGCTTTTCATCAAGCAACTTGACTCTGGCATCCAATGCTGAGTGAAAATCCTCATACTGTCTGGCTGCACTAATGAGCCCTGATATTGGCCGAAACCTGTCTGTAGCATGACTTGTGAGGTAGTCCATGTTCTGCAACAACTATTTGGTCACTCACAAAAATGAAGCTTTTCAACAGTCACCAGAAATTGATTTTGTTGATAAGAAATATTTTTCATCATGCACAGGAAGTATCAATTTGACTGCACACTGCAGGCATAATTGTGATGTAACTCCACAGGGAAAAAGACAAACTTAAGTCATGGTTGGAAAAGCCAAATTTTGATCAACTATATTTTGCATAACTTTGCATTCTTAGGAAAAAAAGCTACACATTGAGAATTCATGTGCAATTTAAAGTCCTAAATGATAAACGACCGTAACTGCCATGAAAATTTTTTATCGAGTGTAACAGGGCACAAGTGGGCAAATCTAACTTGAGTGTTTCAATCGACTCTTCAGCACATCAAATTGCCGAATGCCCTCTGGTATCCCAAAGTAGAGGAAGAGCAAGAACTCACCCTGGGGATGAGATTGACAAACTCTGACCAACGTTTGCAGAATTTTAACTGATTTACAGATGCTACGAAAATCAAAATATGGAGAGAAGTCCACCATTCGCGGCAGCAATTAGTAACTTTGTGTTATGGCATTAATCATACCAAATCCAGGAATTGTGCTTTAATTTCATTTTGGCTAAATAGGAAAGAAATTCTTCAACTTACCCTCGTATTCATACCCTGTCCCATTTCGATGCCACCACTTGATACCGCAACAGTTCCATCAGCGTAATAGATCGAAACCAATACCGTAAAATTGAATGTGTAATAGCCTGATACATATCGGACAGGCATCATTGATATTCCTCTCTTTCGCCAACGATTCTCCTGAAATTAGAACGTAAAATAAATTCATTGCATAGTTATGAGATGAGGAGCTTGGGTAGTAAGGCTACTGATTACGAAAACAAAAGTACAGAGCTACCTGCAAAACTTATGATAATTTAATCTCATTTTGCTCATGGAAATTATCATCATGAATGAGAAAAGTAAGGGACCTGAGATCGACTCTTGTGGCACTCTGAACGAGATCTTTTCTTCTCTCTAAGTGAATGACCTGAGATACATAGCGCATCTCTAAAGAGAGGACACCTAATCCCTGCATTGCTTTCTTTGGCTTTGCTTTCTTTCGCCACGAGATGGATTACCAAATACAACAGGCTATTTATAAACCTATGCGATCTCATCTTTTAACTCAGGTTATTCACTTTAACCACTTCAAAGATGAAAATTTGAGTTCGATTTCAGAGAATGTTTTGGATCCATCTTGACCCAACGTTTTGATACAATAATAAAATTAGCTTCTGGATATTTACACATTTAAAGATCTGTACCAACCTTGTTAAACAGGCTGATTTCTTTAAATCTCCGATCATATTCTGACCTTTGCTTCATATCTACGAAGGAGCAAAAACATAAAAATTTGTCATGCCATCAAGACAGTGACACGATACGAAACAACAGAAAACAACACAAAAACGAATGCCACAAAATATGATGCAACACAATATACGGTGTGCAAAAATATTTTCCTTTCTGGGAACCTGGCAAATTCTCTATCACCCATAACAATGCGGAGGAATGACTGATTAGAGCCTGGCAAGTTTATACCTCTAACTGAATATTTTATCATATTCAGATAAATACTTTACAATATGTATTGCATTCTAGTATAATTTGCAAATTACTTTACAATACTACATTAACGACACCAAGAGTAGCGAAAGACATTGACTACCCAATGGCCAATTTATAAAAACAAACAAGTCAGTCTAAACACAACAAACTACAAACAATTGAAACAATACAAACAAACAATTGAAACAATACAAACAAACAAACAAACAATACAATACAAACAATTGAATACTGTACAAGATTCTATCTTACATTGCATGTCTGTTCAAAGCTGTGATGAATTTTAACATACTGGCTATGAAACTGAACATACTGGCTACAAAACAAAATATTCTTAATATCATTGCCTTGATAATCGAAGAACAGTATTCTTTTCCTTGTTAATCTAACAGAATTGACAACTGACAACGTCCTTACCATTCCAAATGGAAGTCAACAGGCAGTCTGCAACCTCTAACGTCAGCGCCATCTAAAAGTAAAAGAAAATTGTCATATTGATGAAGAGATCTGCTGGCAATAAAATGATGATGATGATGATTTTAACTGTGCTTCTTCTCAAAGAAACAACCGCAAGATTTACCACAGGCTGTATGACAACCATTTTATGAACACATAGGTCACAGGAAATGGAACTGTATCGTAGGAAAAAAGTCTTTCATAATTTACTGAACACTTCAATAATTATTACAGCACATTACCTGACCATTTTTGTATAAATTGATTTCTTTGATTTCATCTCGATTCTCTTTTCCAAGGAACGACGCCACTTGATCCAGGATTGTTTCGCTGATGAAGTAGGCTTGCACGTGACCTGAACATAAATAGTAATTTCATTTGTAACCATGAAATCTGTTATCTCCGACTAGCATATATAGGGGATTGCAGCCATTTTTAGGCCTAAAAATTACAACTTCTTTGACGCTCATTAATGAAAGATCTTTGGAGCTCTGTTTTTTTGGGCAGAATTGAGTTTCGGTTTTTTTGAGTTGTAGGCAGAATTGCTTGATGATTCACCTTTGATTCAAAATAGGAACTACCTAGCCTGGAGAAGAAACATCTCCTTCTGGAAAGCGCAACGCAAGGACGACGATAAAAAGCATCATGATTATTGACTTTTAATCAGTTTCATTGACCATTCATGACAAATTATTTAGTTGACAGGACCACGTGATGAAAAAACAGCCATATTGAATTAGCAGATAAATTAGTAAATCGACAAGTTCATATGACAAAAAAGTGGCACAGCCATGATGAATAAATAGAACGTTTCGAGTCTTCCTAGATCCATCCTCAGCAAGTTGACTCGGTAGAGTTACGAATGAATACTCAATGAAGACACGCCCTGGTGAGAATCGGGAATGATTCCAAAGAGGGCAAAAACTGCCATATAAAAATAAGCTTCTGTAAAGGGTAGAGGAATTCGCTAAGCATAGATCTGCGTCCATCTTGTCAACGTCTTTTAAGAAATAATCCAATGAAATGGAAATTTGAAGAAACACGTACCTGGGGCTCGAACAAAAGTGTTGAAAGGAGTGTTTGTTTTGCAGTCAATCACAGAAATATTCCAGTTTGGACAGAAGTAAGCTGTAAGAGTAAAAAAATAATGAATTTTACAACATGGAATGAATGGCAATAAATCATCGAACCATGCAAAATACTTAAATGGTTTTGAATAGAGAGATTCACCGGCAACGAACATACTTCGATGAAGGTGTTGTGGCGCTGTGGTGTAATCCTCTGACATTGCAGCCAGAATTGTCAGGCGGAGTGGGTTCGAGTCCCGGTAGAGCCCCACCACTTGAGCGTCATGACAAGGGGTCGCGGAATCGATTAGGTCTGCTCTATTCCTGCGATCCCAGCGCTTGGCGCTGAAAAACGCAACTTCACCTTCACTTCACTTCTAGCTGTTGTGCGTAGTTGCTGTCCCTGTTGCTGCTGGGGAGGAGGTAATGAATGTCCGCCAGCATGGTAGGGGTTCCGTCTGCTTATAGACTTGCACTTAATATTAAATCATCTTCAGGACTTGTGCGCTTTCAAGCAGAACTTTTCTTTGTTTTTCATTGGGGAAGGGGGGGGGGGGGACTTTCTCTCGGTCAGTCCACCTGTTAGAGCGCTTCTCGTTACACTTGTAGATCTAAGCACAGATGAGCACGGATTTTGGGTGTGGTCTATTGTCTGGTGGGGCAGTTTGGGATGATGAAGGTGTGGTGGGGTGTGGGTCCCTAAATGGTTATCACTTGTAGGACTTGCATTTCCTGCTACTTTCTCCTCTTCCTGGGTTGTCCTGCTGGGCGGGGATTGCTCCTAAAACCTATGCTCATTCCATGTTTTGTACTGTACTGTGCCTCTTTTCCCATTTCTTCTGTGTCTGGTGTGGGTAAATTCTTGTACCGGGTGAATAAAAAAAAGTTTAAACGTTTTGCGGGCTATGGAATAACAAGTATGCGGCTGACATTCAAAACTGGAATGGTGATCTATTAGTCAAAGGCTGACTCATATGAGAAGATTTTGTTAAATCAAATCACACATCTTTGAGACTAAACAATCAGAAAATTTCTATAAGGGCTTTGCATGGGAATCGAAAACTCCAAGTTCCATTCTAGTCCATGATTTATGTGGCAGTGAAGTTTAAAGAAAAGGCCATTGCCAGTTTCAGAAATAAAGTTTCAATTTCAAAGGCAAGTAAATCATGGACCAGAATGGAAGTTGGGATTCTCGTGCCCAAACATACCCCTTTCCACCAATTTCCTAATCTCTGTGCCTAAATGATGAGTGATTTTACCAAACAAAATGTTCTCATCTAAGCTAGAGTTTGATGGATAGATAAACATTTTTGTTTTGAATATCACCCTCATGCTTTTTATATCACCGCCAAACGCATAGTAAACTTCTTTTTTACTCCCCTGGTAATACCCTGTCTATAACTGTCACATGTCTTATCTAATTTAGGAAAATTCGTCTTGCATTCTTTGATACATTTAGATAAATTAGTTTATTAAAACTGAAAACTGACACTCAGCAATAATGGCAATGACTTAATGATGACTTACAGTTGTCAACAGATAATGCTGCAACGAAACCATCGACATTTTCTGGATTAAAACCTGCATCACTGTAAATTGTGAGGTCAATTGCTTGGAGATGTCCATCCTTTGAGAAACCAACCTTCAAACAGCAAAATAACAATATTCAATAATCCATACTTGCTCACAGAGTATTTGAATTATTCACTAAATACACATAATCACGTTGAAAAAACAGCAGCTAAATTCTTCTAACTCGTAAAATAATTGAAACAAAAGTAGACAATATTTGCAAAGAAAACAAATTTGCTGATTCCATCTTTCGAGTTCGCTTTGTTTTAAACGCTTGCTAACTTTCGCAGTAACAATTTCATCTAAGGAAAATATTACCTTTACCATCGTTACTCCATAAATTCTTTTGGCAAGTGACAGGGAGAAGATTTATCAAAACTGACTCTGCAGTGAAAGCAGCATTACAGTATAGTATCACTAAAGATAACGCAAAAGGGCTGAAGTAAACTTAACATAAAATTTTTGATTTGATTTTAAAGCTATTGCTCACCTTATATTTTGTTAAAAATGGCGATCGTTTCCCAACTACTTTTAGATTGTCATTCAGTGACATCACCATTCTCACTGGCCTACAAAAACATAACGAAAAACGATCAAATTTACAATGCATTCGATTCCTTTTCTTGGCGTCAGGCTTAATACAACAACACTTACCAGTCAGTACATAAAATCAATCTGAAATATGTACGGCATTACACCTCTTCCCAGTGCAACCAAAAACTTCACCCAGCGAATCCTTTGGTGGAAAAATGTAAGCCAAGTGCTCTTAAAGACTGTTGGTCAAAAAGCATGCTTCGTTGGCACCATATCGCTTGGTTGGCCTATGTTGTCACCATTTTCATGGTCCATGAGAATAGCGTTAACAAAGACCAACCAAGAGGCGCCACATGCAAGGTATTCTAATTGAATAAGAGCCTTTAAAAAAATTCTGCAAAATTCGTTGAAAAAGATAGATCTCTGAGGATTCTCCAAAACCATTTGCTTCATAAGTTTAACAATGTTTCCACGCTATTTTTCCAGGAAATCCAATTATAATCCTTTCCGTTGATGGAATAGCCTTAGCTGATATCAGATTTACACTAACAAGACAGCCCTCACGAAAAAATCCCATAGAGGTCAAACTATTATCTTTTACAATAAAATGTATGTTTCGACTAGGTGTGAAAGATGCTCTCGAGAATTCTCTAACAATTTTCGTGGCTGACTCTCTAAACTCCCTCTAAACTAGCACGGCAAAAAATTTAAAAAGCATTTACTTGATACCTGCTTAATGCATTCGCTGCTACAGCAACTGCCGAGGCAACCTTATTTGGATATTCGATTTTCCCGCCAAATCCACCACCAATACGAGGCACATGTACATCAACACTAGAAATAGACATGAAAAATTTGGACATCAAGGTCAATAAAAACACCTGCTGCTGTATTGTTTTGCGAATCTTCGTTTTTTCAAAGATGCTAAATCAACTACTAACTTTCCTGTCAGTGATTCATATTGATCCTTCAGAAAAAGGTAAAAAACCCTCGCCTCTATCTGAGATGATTGCAGCACCTTTGAAAAAGTCTTGATGAATTGGGATGGAATCAAAACCTTTTGGAAGTGAAACGTCGCTGAAAATGCGCCTTGACATAAACAAAGCCTTATGAAGCAAATAAAAGAAATTAAAAGACCTACAGGGAAAGATCAAACAAGAAATACATAAAGTTGAGCTCGACTCACCTGCTTGCTTTGATTCCAAGCGTTTTTGCAACAGTTTCTTGGACACCTCTTGAACATTGTGTTGAACTGAAAACTTTGAAACCAATATCTTCTGGTACGACTAAACAAGTCTAAAAAGAAAAGTAGAAAGTGTTCATTAAGATCCTGTCGTCAAATAGCATGCAAAATTGCCTCAAATTTCCAGTACAAACAAAAATACAGGAAAATAAATTCAGACGATTATGGAATACATTTCAAGGGTATATTCTCAAAGTAACTCTAGAAGAACAAATGATTGCTAATGCTGCGAAATTCCAAGCTAATTCTGAAATCTTTTCAAAGACATTGCATGTGGCATTCTCTAGTTTAAACCGCCACTTAAATTTGAGGTAATGCCGAAAGAAACCTACAAGGATCCACCATGGAACAAACAAGTAAATCCTAGAGACTGATTTACTGCATATTTTTTCTCAGATGTAGGGGAACATAAGATGAAATGATACCTTATGAGACTTACGTGTGGCTCAATATAAAAATTGTGCTGGGCTCCAGAGCCAATTTCTCCTTCAATCACATGATCACTTGTTTTAAAAGCCTCTGAAATGAAGAGGAGACTTTAAAAACACCCTGTCAGACACAGGCAAACTTTAGAAAATTTAAGACCGGCTAAATACAATAGCAATGAAGCAACTGAATATTTGCAAGCGTATACAGCAATCATTCATAAAGGCAGCAACTCTAACATAGCCCAATCTTGGCCTTGAAAGTGAAGGAAACTTAAGGGAAGTCGATATTTTTTTGACATAGAGGAAAGACCAAACAATTTTCAATGATAGATGCTAAATACGCTAAAGGATGAAAAACTATGTCAATAGAACAGCATGTGTATTTTGTCTTTGAATGTAATTTCAAAGTTCTACCTTCCGTGTCCCCAATTTTAGTCCCAGGAAATCTCTGGCGATGGAAATTTTCCTTTTCGACTGCCTCCTTCAACGTAGTGATTGGTTTCTCCACATTTTCATATTCAACTTTCACGAGTTTTGCAATCTTTTCGGCGTTCCTTGGTGAATCTGACAAGGCAAATTTAACAAGTTATGAATTCTGTGAACAAGGTATAAAATTCTTTTGAAGACAAAGCTATTTGACAACTTCAAAAATAGATTTCATACCTACAACGCAGGCATCAAAGATGCTTTGCATACTCGCTTTGTATTGATCTAATTGCAGGCATTCAGAGGTATGAAATCCATTCTACAGAAAGGCAAATCAATTTGTCTCTTTGGCAATATAGAGCGTTACTCCATGTCTGCACTCATTATGTCTGAATCTATGCGTCAAGTTTGCAGATAAATATATTTGAAGGTTGGTTCCAGCGCTGTTTTGTATTCATGATGGATGAATTGGCTTTCAACCGTTCTAAATTCAATAATATCGGATTAAAATGATTGATGTTCGCCTCTGATTCATTAATGATCCTAGAAAGCACAAAGATAGACAAACAAACCTGCCACAACCAGACCAATGGGCTGTCCATGGAATCCAATTTCCTTTGACGCCAATATCTGCGGAGAAATGGATGCAAGAATGTTACTTAAAACATTAAATACTGTACCAGATCTGTCCTTTAGAGATGGCGGGTCAATAGGATGAATGACGGGTTGATGTTTAAACCGTATTGCTTGGTCGAAAACGTCAGTATTTGATTTTGCAGAACAAATAACGATGAGAAAAAAAGCAAATGAATAATGAATGATAACAAATTGAATGAAAAAAAATAAATAACGAAACGAGATCTCGTTTTTACCTACCTCGTCACAATTGGGATCTTTAAGCCAATTATTTCGACCAGGAACATCCTTTGCAGTGTACAACGCCATGAAACCAGGATGCCTCTGAAATTGTGTTATGAAAACTCTTTTAGCAAAGGTATATCGGGAACAGTGAAGAGTGTGAAACGAATCAAGGGAGGCAGTTGCTTCTATAGCAACAAAGCTACTCTGAAACAAGTGAAGCAATTCCTGGAAAACGAAATCAAACTATCATTTCTATCTTAAATAAACTAATATTCTTCCTTCTTTCTATTTCAGTTATGAAAACATGTGTATGGGTAGGTCCCTTTGTAAGGTTACTTTTGCTTCCTTATTGTAATCTAACTTTTTAAGTAGTTCCCAAATCGTTGCAAGTAGAGTTACTGAAGAAGATAATTATTGAAACGGTTAACAAAGTATTTCTGAATCACATTTCTATCTAAGTATGTTTTAAGCGTAACTATTCATATTTCACTGCAGCTTTTCAAAACAGCTCACGGTGACCTTTAACATGTCTGCTTTGAAACTTTCTTTGAGAATTGTTTCGTAACCGTGCAACTTAAAAAAATTAAGCCACTTGGTACTTTGCATTTAGAAATATCAATGCAATTTTCTTTTAATAAAACAGTTCAGACATACCTTGGCTTCACTTGCATCAACATCTTTCAAGGTAGCGTTGCCCTAAAGAAAAGAAAGATCATTGTGAGAAGTCCGTAAGCTGCACAGAAATAAAAGGGCTACTAGAGATATTGCGTGAATTAAACATTACACGAAACATTAGAACGGACACAAAAAAGCACAATTCCGATTGAATTTCTGCAAAGTTTCATCCTTGTTTAGAGAAACGGTGCTTATTGCAGCGATTTTCTGACCAAAATACCTAAATGTTGCGCACATGAAAAGAAGATGGAGGAAGCAGGGGTGATGTAAGGAGATGAATACTACAAATCGGTATATAACGATAACAAATCATGAGGTAACACATTAAGTCAAGCATAGGTTTCAAACATTTGCAAATGGTGATTTGAATCGTTACCGTGACCGTATCTTCCTTTAAACTAAACTACTTGAAAGGAATCCACTATGATCCTAATGAAAATATTTTTGGATTCTTTATTATTTCAAAAGCAAAGTTTGAAGAATAATCATGGGCGATGATGCACCGATTTTTTGGGAAAGGAAGGCAAAAGTTGCAAAATTTCTTACCCATTAGCTGCCTAGTTATCAAGTCTGCATAGCTGTTGGTCACTTTGAGTAGAAACGATCGGCGTACAACCATTTGTCCTTAATTTTTTGCCCTTCGTTTCGATGTGTCTGACTCTGTTTTGCTTAGGCCCACATGTGAATTGAAGTGCATAGAGCATAGCTCCTTCTTAGCGACGAAAAACGAAAAGCGCAGCTAAGTCGCTAAGAAGGAGCTATGCACTTCAATTCACATGTGGGCCTAAGCAAAACAGAGTCAGACACATCGAAACGAAGGGCAAAAAATTAAGGACAAATGGTTGTACGCCGATCGTTTCTACTCAAAGTGACCAACAGCTATGCAGACTTGATAACTAGGCAGCTAATGGGTAAGACATTTTGCAACTGTTGCCTTCCTTTCCCAAAAAATCGGTGCATCATCGCCCATGGAATAATCAATGATTCCTTACCACTGTGGATAAAACAAAAGCTGCAGCAACCTCGTTCTGATATTTCGGAATATCGCCAATATACTGCGCTTCTCCGGCAGCCTTTAAGAAAGAAAATGGAGATCAGAAATGCTTAAAACTTAATGGATCTTCAGTTACAAATGAGGGGCAAAGACCTCCCTAGAAATCTCCCACAATTTCGACAGCAAACTACTGACTTTTATAGAGAAATCCCTGAAATCCAATAAAAATCTTTATAGTCCTTCAAAAATCTCCTGCGCTGTGGCACAACCCTTGGTTACAGGCATATGAAAGAAACTGTATATCGCAACGGAGTCTGGTGAAAAAAGACTGGTGGAGTCTGGTAGACAAGTCCGGGGTTGACAAAATTATTGTTAAAAAGCAACCTTACCAACTGCTGAACAGCAGTCGTGACTCCTTTCCAAGTTATTGACGCTCGAATTTTCATAAATTTGACGATTAATCTTCGTAAGTTAGGCCAAATATCGTCGCCACTTTGTATTTTGTACGAGTGTGCGAAGGCTCGAGAAGGAGGCTAGCAATCTGGGTGGTATGATATCAACACATTTGGCAGTCTCGTTCAGGTCAAAGTGAAGTGACGTCATACAAAATGACGTCATTTCGCACTTCTTAGGAGATTGAAATATGCAGTTTTGCAGATTAAAAGAGAAAAAAATTGAAAAAAGTACTATACACCATTCACAACGGTGATATCTCTTGAATAATCAACAATTATACCAACCCCGGACTTGTCCTAGCCTGATGACATGTTCGTAGTGATCGCTATTGATAGACTGATGGACGCTCCAACTACTTGCAGATTGAGCAAAAATAAAAAATATTGTTGTTGTTGTTATTATTGTTGTTGTTGTTGCGATATCTGGGACTATGTCGTGAGGCTAGACTTGTCCTTTAAGCTTCAGCTATTTCAACTGCAGAAAAATGGCCTACGAGGAACTATGAATCATTCTCTAGAGATCTCGGGGATACGGCATCCCCATAACAAATACCACGCTGACTACTTGCAAGTTGGGGGAGGGGTATGCTATATAAGGAGTGCTACCATATCAAATCAAATGCGACTGAGAGTGATGCTAACATAAATTACCTGCTGCTTCCCTTCAATCCTCATAAATGGTTTGTTCACAGCTGAATTCTCATCTTCATTTACATGGAAGGATTGTTTGCCAGATGAAACTGGGAGGATAAATGGCTGTATTGCACTTAAGGATCTTGGAGAAGCCTTTTCTCCGCACAACGAGACACAAAACTGCAAAGTTAGTAGAGAACATAATTATCTTTAAATCAATTTGAGCATAGAAATAAATCGTGCTACTTACTACATTACTTTATTAGATGTCAGGAATACCTAATCGTGAAAATAAAACCAAAGAAATTTGCGTTTTCGCAAATCTCAGTAGACTCAATGCATGTCAACTTTGACTGAGTGACACCACTACAACAACGACTCATCTTGCTACACTTGCAAAAACAGATCAGCCTCACAATGACTCTTATCGCCTAAAAATTGGGCCTAAATCACTTGCTATTTTCTCAAAACTACCGAGCTAAAAAAACCACAAAAAGCAGCTTTCCAGAATTGCTGTATCATAAAATTAAACACAGAGATCTCACTTGATGTTCAGAGTGTGACATGCTCTGGTTAAGTAAAGTGGAAGTTTTTCAATCAATCTAGTGACCGCAACATTTATATATGATCTTCAGGAGAAAGAGTAGCGGACAAATAGCCAATATTTGAGCTGCAAAGTAACAGCATAAAAAAGTCCGCAGGGTGAATTAGCAAAACACACCAACCTTATAGAACAAATTAATCGCAACGTTTTTGCAATAGTCGAAATTCACCAGTTTATTCTCAGGATTAGCCTGTAAGCTTTCTCGCAGCAACCTGACAGCATCTAAAAATACAATGCAATAAATAAGCGTATGAAAGGATATCTGATTGAAGGCCGTTTGACTTACTTCACAAGAACAAACTATAATTTCTATAGCGAAGAAGCAGATTTACCAAGCCTTGACGGTAATTAGGCAAGGATAAAGGATGCAATACACAACTAATTTCAATAACTGTTCTTACCAGTGAACACATCTGAATCCTTGATGATCTTCCCTTCAAGGAATGTTTCGAGCTCTTTAACTTTTTTCTGGATAAAAAACAAAACATCTCATATTTCTTCAATCTACTGACAAAAATCTTTCGTTGGCTTCGCAGAGGAAAGATTTTATATCAAATCTTTTATCCTCCACAAAGCTACAAAGACTTCATGCTATTTTTACTTGGGGAGGGGGCGGCAGAGCATTGACGGAGGTCACACTGGGTGTTTTTACTCCGTTGTATCTTTTCAAAACAACAGACTTATTAGGCAGTGATGTGGATTTAATTTCATTTGCACGAACAAACCCTTTACAAGGCTTTGGCCCTGGTAGTTGATTCCATGAAAGAGCTATCAGACGCAAAACAGAGGGCAGAAGAAGGTCCCAAGCTACATTTCAACATTGTTTTAGAGAATAAAATGAACGCAGCCTTGCGTAGCTGTTACATGATACATCATATCAAAATGTGACCGGGGGTGTCGTTGTATCGTTATATTGCCGGAGATTCTAGCGACAAAAATATATGACAAGAAAGTAAAGCAATTCACATCATGGCGGGAAAATAAGTGCGACCTCAGCCATTAACTTTTTGCTGATATCAAACGATATTTGCGATGCAAAGAGTTTCGTTGTGACAAGCATATGTTTTTAGAAATAAGTTCCTACGAGTTTTACTTCCCAAGCTAAATTTTTCAAAGCCAGGGCAATGATAAGCATCGACAGAAGACTAATTAAAATTTTTTCGAGAAATCTTTGTTTGTTTTGCAACGTCTCTTGGCCAAGATCAACTATACAAAAATTAGATATCAAAATCTTGACCAAACCGGTAATGTTTTCTGAAAGGCAATACATCTTTCCTGAGATGAAATTTTTTGGTTTTTGATAGTCTCATATCATATGCTGGAACATACTGTAAGCAACTTACCATTTCTAAGCCAAGACCTCCAAAAATGATTCGAGGTTTTCCTTGAAAAGACAACTTCTCTTTGTCAAAAGCTGCATAAAAACCAGCGTTGACGTAGGCATAGGAGTTCTGGTGGGAAAAAATGGTATAAAGTCAAGAGAAGTCATAATTTAAAAGGTGAGTTTAACCCGAGTTTAAATACGCCCAGAATGACGATCTTTTGCCAAAACAGCAAATGATTTTGTTTAACAAGAAAATCTTAATTCATCTCAGAACAGTATACCATAGCAAAAAATAGCTGTAAGCAACAGGGATCATAAAGTCTTTCCGTAGATCAGATTCTAACCACGTGCGTTACATTGTAAGAAAGCAATCTTACTGTGAGCGTGCTATACTTTGGAAGGGCGAGACCTGCAACTGTTGACTTTGCAAAACATATAAACTGCAAGTTGGGTACCTAACATGATATGAAGCAATCAGATACAATTATATTCTTAAACGATTGTAAATATATTTTCCTTTGATTTATAAGCTAAATAGTAGGCCTACATTAGCAGTAATCTGATTAATTGATTAATTGATAATTGATTAATAGATTGATTGATTAATTGATTGAGACTAACCTTATATTTGGTTAGCACTACACCCACATTGTTTTATATTCTAAATTCATATTAATTACTGATAAACACTGGAATCTGAAGATTACAGGTGCATGATGCCGAACAATAGGAATCCCAGATGAGAGAACAACAACGACAGTAATTACTGACACCTCTCATCCCCTTCCAGAGCCCCTGATCCCCTCCTGTACCATCAAGAGCCCCTATTGCTACTCATGTCCTGGGATTTACAAAGTATATCTACCTGCTTTCTAGGCATGATCTTGTATGTTTGAACAACTTCACTTTCATTGCTGAACGGTACAGTTACAGAGAGAATAAGCTGACAAGAAACAAATAAGATATGAGAAAAAGAAAGACAAAAACTTCAGGTGATAAGACAAAGGGATAAGCTCTATGAAAATAGCCCTGAAATATCAATCTTGGTGTCAAATTAAAAAATATCTCCCTGTATTTGATAGCTCCATTAAAGAAAGGGGAAAGACGATTTGAAGGCAAGAACGAGAACTCAAAAAAGCTGTGTTCGCTTGTTTATTTATGCTTACTTTTTCAACCATTCTAAAACAGAAGGCTCTATGAGACAGAATAGGTTGCTAAAATCTAAGTAAGATTTTGAGAAATGAGAAAAGACACTTTCTACTTTTCCTTCTACTTTCGATGATAAAATATATGATAAAACATGAACACTCGATGCTATGTTGTCTTCATGCAAACTACTGTTGATAAGTCTGGGAAATGGTATAGCGGTTTACCTTGGATTTCATATCAATGGACATGAATTCATCCATACTGCACTTTGTAACAGAACCATCTGTAGCAGCTATGAAATGACATGAAATATACAGCATGACAGCATTCTTTTGAAATTAATAGATTTACATGGCCATATGTCTCTCTCGTCAACATAGGTTCTCAATCTTTAAATCGACGAAAAAAGGTGGGTGTAGAGTTCCGTGATCTATTTCTTTCAGTTGAATGTCTTAAAAGAAACTTTAACCATTTCGTTATAATTCTGCCGTTGGAATTTACAAAACTTTTGAGTATGATAAGATATTACAGCGAATTCTTTATTTCAGCTCATCTGAGAATGTGACGTCATCAAATTTCTAAATAGTAAGCTAGACTAGAAACAAACTTTTGTTTGATACCATATTGTAGACATCCATAAACTATGGTTTTCTTGTAAGTTATTTCATTTTACGTCAAACAGTTAAAAATTACAATTATTTCAAGTTATTTCTTGGAAAATTTTTCCTTGAATTCTCGTAGAAGAAGAAAACACTTTAATTCTGGGAACATTGAAGATTTCACAAAAGTCCAACGGCAGAATAATGGCAAAACAGCTAAAGTTACTTGGAAGCCAATCAAATTAAAGAAATAGTTCATTGAATTTTACACCCACGTTTTAAAGATCTATGCTTATCTCGTCTGCCTTCTAAAACGTGTACTGCAAAAATATGATGATGGTTTAACTCAGAGCCAGCAACTTCTGGTTCCATATTGTTTGGAGATTCTGTTTGCAGCAGACGTAGTCATAGTTTACATTAACCAAGAAAGAGCTCGAACATAAACTGGGACTTTTTTCTAAAAAGCTTTAGGAAGCGAGGCATGGTCTACCTCGTAAAATTCCTTTTGAGTTACGTGATGTATTCAGGTGAATATCTAAAAGAGGGCTAGCCCGAGTGGGCTCGTAAGTGGGGCACTTTACCTCGATACAACTTACTAACGAAAAGCTAACTGATCAGAGAAAGGAGGTGCTTAGATACAATGCCTATTTACCAATTTCAAGTGTTGCACCAACTGCACTCAGAATGACAAAGACATCAGATGGGAAATATTTGTCTTTGTGAATCAACATCAGATTTCCAGCCCAAGTAGCGACCTAAAACAGAAATACACGAGTAACAATTTTATGGCCTCCCTTTATGAAGAGTAGAGCAATGAAAATTCTAATCAAAAGCTAAATGTATTTGATCCAAGTCCAGAACAAAAATGGCATGGAATGTGGGCATCAAAAAGTGAAATTCTGCATGCCCCAGCAAAGCAGTCTCTCGAGTGATGCAGTTCCAGGGGGTTCAAATGAAGGTAAAGATTAAAGTCCTCTGCCGGAAATTCTGGCAACATCTGGGGCTGTACTAGCAAATATATTAAAAATAGTGTACTTTAACTTACATTTCTGATAGGACAGCCAGCAACCTAAAACGAAACAAAACGTAAAACAAGGTTACCTATGCCTGACCTCAAATCATTAAATAACTTTCAAGAATTGAAAACATTTCATTTTGAATTCATCATCAAACATAATGAAGTTTTTCATTCTCGTTATCTTTCCGCAGCATTCAATCAATCACACATATTTCTCTTTTTCTGGCACATTCTTGTAATGAGGAGTACGATATTTGCAAATTTTTCTGAGTCACCAACAATCTCCACACGCTACTTTTGAAAGAAGGCACTTTTGTCTTGTCAGCCCAGGATGATGGGGACACACTGCCCAACTTCTAAGGAAAGACCAATCCCTAGGGATTGCCCGTCAATTTCCATACCTATTTTTAAGGATTTTTGAGAAAAAAAGCATGCTGAGCTTGCTAGAAATCAAGTTTCATTTCAATTCAAACACACAATTATGAAGAAAAAGTTAACACCAGCCAAGTCTCACAGCCGAAACGATAGATACAAATACTCTAAATGGCTTTTAATTCAGAAAGCCATCTCTCCCTATGAAACAGTTAAACTTTGAGACCTATATATATTCATGAATTTTCAAGGCTTACAAACTACCCACGAGGGCGGGACGTGCCTGTTGCTCTTTACATGGAAGTTTGCTACTTCAGGCAATACATCATGCTTCGAATAGGAAACTATATCAATCTAATGCTGAGTAGGAGTGTTAAGAATCACAGCAACAAATTGCTCACAAGCAAGACTTCCTCTCGAACTGAGCAGATTCATAAACTCATCATGCACTGCAATACAAAATTTTTTGTCTTTAATGCCAATACTGAGCATCGCATAAAGCATTTTGCTCAAATAAAAAAAAGGAAGCTATAAATTGGCCACTACAAAATGTGAAGATGGGAGAGATGTCAACAAGGACAACCAGCAAACTCACTCTAAAACCAGTAACACTCCATCAGCCCCGACCAGTGAAGAATTCCAACACAGCAAGCGACTTGTCATGCCAGAATTCTCCACCCAAGGCAAGCTAAATTTCAAAGTGTCATACCTTTTGAAGGTGGTCTACTATTACATCAAACGATTTCGACTTTTCTTTATTCATTTCCAAACACTTTATCATTCGTGATAATGAAACAGTGGATCCAAGCTCGACTTGATTGTCCAATACCTAAAAACAAGTGCAGGTCACAGAACGGTTAATGCACAAGAAATTAACAAAATCTAGTTATCAAAGACACACTGTCATGGTTGTGATTGGCTAGTGATGATGTTGAAATAAAAACAAAGCTCTGGCTTTGGAGTAATTACCAAGCCTTTATGCTATTGGATCATACTTTGTTTCGAGAATAAAGGGAATCAGATCATTATCACCTTCGTGAATTTCACTGTACAGCAAAATTACTGAACCTTGCCTAAGTCTGTTCTTTTTGATTGTCTTGCTTATCCAATCAACACCACGACAGCGTGCCTTTAAATGTCTTTTTTACGTGGATTGTGTGGATCGTTGCTAAAAGTCAGCTACAGCAAAAAATAATTCGATAGAGAAAGGAGAGGAGATTGAAGTATTGATCATGCTTGGGTTGACATTTTTGACTGACAATCATTACAGAAAGTATTAAGTTGAAGAAATATGATGATATCTTGTCTTTTAAAAGACGAGAAGCCTTAAATATCGTTTAACTTCGATGAGCTTCCACTTTCCTCTTTTCTTTCGTAGAAAACCTCCTTACGAACTACTACTTCCGTTCAGCAGGGCTAAAGCCTGCCTAAACTACCTTTTATCTTGCTACAGTTGCAGTGGTAATCAGTACAAATGCAGCAAAGCAAATCTAAAGATATGTACTGCTATGAAAATAATTCTATATCTTGACCTTCATATCGCACCTTGATTTCTGACAACTCTTTCACGCCTTTCAGACAAACATAAGCAGCAAATGGCTCTTCATTCTTGTATATACCAATTCCAGTGTTACCAGCGACTATTTTCACTGGCTTTCCATTTATCCTGTTCAATGTGGAATGCAAATCGGGTAAGGATGCAGGGTTGTACCAAAGGCTTTTTGTTGAATCGCTACTTGAGAGTGCAATGATCTCCGGTTCGGTCTTGATGCAGTTCTTGGGGCATGATTTGTGTTTGCGAATATCCTGAAAATAAATTCTTACCGATAGTTAAAAATATATAAACTGCCAATTCAAGATGCAACTGATGAAAGTCAACAATAACGTATTACATTTGCCTCGAGTCTGTTTCTTCAACATACGCAGTTTTATGATGAATTTTGGCAGAAAACTACCTATTTTTACTAGCTTTAGCCAATTTCTCGAAAACCCTCCCGTGTTGAAGGTAAATCTGCCGTAAAAGGGACCCTTGTTTTATATATATATATATATATATATATATATATATATATATATATATATATATATATATATATATATATATATATATATATATATATATATATATATATATATATATATATATATATATATATATATATATATATATATATATATATATATATATCAATATAAAAAGTTTACAATGCATGTTACATTCTACTATACTCTAACTACTATGCAACACTGCGAGGACGATACCATGAGGAGCAAAAGACAATGTCTACCCCATGGCCAACACATAAAGATATATAATTAAATAGACAACTAAATAAACAAGGCTTGTTTAGAGACGTTTGGGCCCAAAACCCATCCATATGGGTGACACATACCCGTACCTTCAACATGTTATGTACATCCCCTGAGTTCTTCTAGCTGGTCGTTGTGGACAGAGACATTGTCTGCAGATAGATACTCAAAAGAGATGAGATGAATGTCTTGATGAAAAAGAACACAGAGTGACCAACGAAACAGATTTTGCTAACCATCGACATGAAAAGATTTTTGGGAAACAAACAATTCTTGAATAATACTTCATAAGAATCTCATCGGATTCCTCTTTAGGCGTTCTGCATGGGAATTATATCAATCATATACAAAGTTTGATAGCCTTGTAACCACCAGCGGCATCAAAAGATCTAAAGCAAGCAGTGCTCATACCTCAATATCAAGTGTGCAAGATTCCTTTGAAAATGATTTCATGGCATCAAGAATCGGCCTGTAGCCTGAATGAACGAAGAAAACAATATGTTTCATAAAAGAATGTCGGAGAATCTGTTCATAAACAAATCATGCAATTGTCTTTGCAGATCCGCACTGCCACGACCAAGTTCTCGAAAAGAATCAGGTTATTAATGGGGCGATTTTCTTGCAACATAGCGTTGTCAGATGTTAAACAAATTTTACAGTTAGGTCTGGTACAATAGTCAGAATCATGATGAATGAAATTAACATACCAGTGCAGCGACATATATTCCCATCTATATTCCTTTCGATTTCTTGTTTTGATTTTCCATTTGAGTCAGTCGCAAGAAGGCTTTTAAAAGATAGTTGAATGGATGTTAGTACTTGCAGCAGACACTCGATGGAAAGGCAGCTGGTGAGGAGCTTTTCAAAGTGAAAAAACTTTTCTTTGTTCACATTCTTTGACTTAAAAACGACCTTAACTTTAAATTTGGTCATTTTTGTCCAGTTTTGCCAAGTTGTCAAGCTTTGTCAGGTGACCATTCCGTTCTTCTTGAAGAGTACAAGTTCAACAGTTAACTCAATATCCACTAAAGTCAAGAATTTCAAAAGCATAATACACTCAAATCACATTTTGCTTCATCCAAAATAAACTTTCTTTGTGAGGAGCAACATAAAAGTAATGGGGAGTCTCCAAGGCATGGGAAGCCTCCAAGGCTTTTGGGCTCTGTGCTCCCAAAAGCAAACTTGTCATGCTTCAGGGCTGCTGATCAGGGCTCAAGGGGCTATATCTCGTAAAATGTGAGAAAACCACCAATGGGAAAATGTTTGAGCTCCAGGGTCACAAGCTGTCAAAATGATGTACTCCAAGACTCCAGTAACCACCCCCCACCATTTGGAGGATCTCAGTAATTTGAGTGTACTGCATTTTCAGATATTTTATCATATACACAAATATAGTTTATAGAAAGGAGCTTGTGATTTGTCATCATTTAAAATCAGGATATACTATAGCATTGGTCTGAAGATGATTTTTGAACACTGAAATTTATCCTCCTATAAGTCGGAAAATTAAAACATACAGCATACCTGAAACCATTCATTACAAAGCCTGGTGTACAGAATCCACATTGACTTGCAAAATTCGCTGCAAATTTTTCCTGAATGGGATGATATCCATCCTTTTTACTACAAATGGAAATGAGAAAAAGGAGCAATCATCCCTTTTGAAAGATATAAACATATATAGCAAAGTTCATCATTGTACAGGACACAAGCATATCACCAATAATTTATGAGAGCTGTCTTGACAAGGCTTAAAAGTCTCTTACAAATTCTCACCTAAAAATTGAATTTTTGACACAGACTTCTTATCGAAAAGTGGAGAACTTTTGAGAATTGTTGAGAACTCAATGTGATTTTCAGGGCATAAGGCCTCTAAAAGAATCTCAACTCCAGTCTGGACTTGCTTCTATCTTTTGACCAAATGCCAAAATATAGACTAAAGGCAGACTTGTAGCAAAACCAACTCCAGTCTATCATGCTACACAAACAAAAGTGGATGTTGGTAGTCTATTCAGTGAATGTTTTAGCACTTTATATGTGTAATTTGCCATTTCAAACTAGATATATATATCATAAAATTAGGAAAAGAAAAGAAATCTAATTACAATTTATGATATTTAATTAAAAATACCATCTACAAACATGGCAGGCATAGCATTGAAAAGGTAAGCGCAACCTTGTTTCCATAGGTCTCTCCGGGCATGTCTTTTTGAAGAATGCAAAAAGAAAAGAAACACATTTATACATGTCTCAAAAGTTGAGAGAGCACTGCATTCAAGATTGTTGACAGGCAGATCTGTATAGCTTTTAAAAATCTAATAATAATAATATATATATATATATATATATATATATATATATATATATATATATATATATATATATATATATATATATATATATATATATATATATATATATATATATATATATATATATATATATATATATATATATATATATATATATATATATATATATATATATATATATATATGTATGTATGTATGTATGTATGGATGTATGTATGTATGTTTATGTATATATGTAGGGATTGCTTTCTTGATTTTGGTGGTCTTTGCAAAAGTTTTCCTTTATCTTATGCTTGAAGCCATTGGCATCCTTAGCAGATTTTAGATCAGAGAGTAGACTGTTTCAGGTTTTAGTAGCATACTTTTATGAAATTTTGGTAGCATCCAAATGACCATCGAAGGGCCCGCTGCACAAGTATAACTCCAAAGAACGAAAGTTTCTAGCTCACCTTCCAAGGCCTTCAACTGTGAGAATATGGCAGCCATCAAGTGCAGCTAGTGGCTGAAGACACTGAAAAAGGGAAACAGATTTCTGTAATATGCTCTCTTTTTAAACTTCTTAGTGAAAGAGCTCCTCATGCTGAAGGCCTTCCAAGAGGGCCCCTGGGGTATCTTGGGCTCCAAGTCTCCAGGCATATTTTAATGGGCTCAGGGCTCCCAAAGGCAAAATTGATATCAGGGCTCTGTTGCATGCTTTCTGGGCTCTAAGGGCCATGTCTCTTAAAATTCATGAAAACCACTTTGGAATTCTTTGGGATCCAAGGCTCTGAGCTGTCAAAATGATAGGTCCTAGGGCTCCTGGGACCCATTGGAGAGCATCTTTCAACAATTCAAGACAAAAAATTGAGTCTGAAGATATGGAGAATTTTCAAATCTGAATTACCAAAATAAACTGATATTGTGATTAATGTTCAAGATCAAAAAAGGGCCATGATTTTAATGAAAGAAAACTTACAGAATTGACTGCCATGATTGATTCAGGTTTAGCAACTGGATCATTTTTAGAGATTGACACAACACAACTGCCACACCCTCCTTCATGGCACAAAGTTTTGAGACCTAAAATATGGAAGAAATTCTTACCATAGGTATGTTTGGGAGAATACTTAGTATTAAAGTATTCAAAATTCCTTTTCATCAGCTAAAAATTGGTTTTCAGCCTTATATATTCTTTACAAGAACCTAACTATGTACTTGGATTTTCTTAAAATCACATTAAAGATCTTTGCCCCCTGGACATTTCAAAGGCAAGGTGTTTTGAAAACCTTCCAATGTTTAGAAATTACTCCATTTCTGACAAATATTATATATAAGTGAGAATAACCAAGAACATGCAGAAATTTCTTAATTTTCTGGAAACCTGAGTGTCTGAGTTTCTTATTTTTTATAAAAAGGCTAATTGCTTATGATGTTGAACTGTGTCTAAAAATACTTTAAACAGGATTGAAGCATTATTACCTTTTAAATGCAAACTATCTCTGAGCCATTCACTGAGAAATACATTGTGCTTAGGGTTGACAATCTTGTATTCCTTTCCATTGACTGTCAAATTTATTTCTTTCAATTCATCCATCTTGGCCAGTCACTTTGTCTCATGAAACAATTAGCTCCAAGCACTTTGACTGACTTCTGTGATAGAAAAATAAAATATGAGAGAGTCTACAATGTCCAGGGGGTAATCAGGTATATTTTGGAAAGGGGTGCTAGGGTACAAAGCATCAACCCAATAATAATTTTCTGGCATGAAAATAGACCCAAAAAACACTTTTCTGATCCATGTGGTTGGTATCATAAATCCGTGGAAAAATGCCCAAACTGATTGGATTTCTTGATTTATTACCATATTGTTTCAAGTATTTTGATTTTAGCAATGTTACTTGATTTTATACTTTGAATTTTTAAGGTATGTTTCTCTCAATTTCCTTACGTTAACCCATATTTAAGATTCAAAAAAGTAGTACGGAAATTCAGGAACCCAAAAATATAACTGTACAAATGATTGACCCAAAAGAGTAATTGCTGTATCCAAAATTTTAGACCCCTGAGCATCCCTACTCAAGACATACCTGAGAAACCCCCTAGGCTACAGGGGTAAAGATAATGGGTAATATTGAGATGCAATAAGGTGCTAGACAAAAAAGTTGAATAAGTTTGTGCCTCAAATGGGGCTCACAAACTTCTATACTGGAGGCCATGCAAGTATTTCTTGGCTGAATTCTAATTATTGAGTCTTAGAAACTGCCACTAATTTGTGGCTGCAGGGCCTGAAGAATCAAAATATTCTTATTTCTTGCATCATTCATCGACAGATGAACTTTTCAGTTATGAATCCATGGATGACTGAAAGAGTCACTCCTAGCAAAAAGCATGATTCCCGCTTTTTAAGATTCAATTGACCCTAAGTATTGAGTTATGCTTACACTCTTAGTTGTTCTTCCATTTTTTCAACTTTGTTCAGTGCCAGAGGTGTTTGTTTGTTTGTTTTCAATTTGTTTTGAGTGGGCTTGTCAGGATTTCTAGCTACTGAAAGCTAATTTAGGCCCACTAAGCATGCTGCATCCAGGCACGGGACCCCTAGTTTAACGTCCCTTCCGAAGGACGGTGAGGTGAGTTGCGAGGTCAGGCCTCAGTGGTCACCCATCTGAAATCTGACCTCATTCGATCAAGCTTAACTTCAGTCACCTGACCAAGATTGTATATGCCACTCGGCCACTCACCCCGCTAATCGCACAAGCAGCAATCACCATCAGCATCAAGCAGCAAGTACAATAATGATGTAGGCTATGGCACAATAAAAATGTTTTCCAAGTGCGTCTTATTGAAACTTCAATGGAAGTTTATGAGTGGCCCTCCCCCCACTAGGTATGCACAGCACAGAGAGACCCTAAAATCGTTCCAAGACAATATGAACTTAAAATTTATCTATCGGTGAAACTGGTGCAAATTCGTAGAATATGGCCTTTGCTGAATTATGCATTGATGATGTAACCAACACTTCCCTGTGGTCAGTTGTGCTTGTCTGTCACCAGCCGGGCCTAAAACGCAACCGATCAAGCAAAAACAAACCAACTCAAAAAGAAGCCACATTTTGAGCACGTCTGGTCTTGCATTGCATGCGTTATTATGTGAGCTAAATATTTTATGGTGATTGCTGCTTGCAGTTGCAACTCAGTTATGATATTCATACGTTACCTCTGGAGCTTTGATTGCTTCTGGCGCTTTGCAACTTGTGAGCTTTGCAGTGTTTGGCGGCTATGTTTTTGTTGCAGCAACTTCAGGACGACTCAGCAAAAATCCAGTTTATGAGAAAATGGTTATTATTGTTGTTGTTGCTGCTAAGTTATGGGCTCAAGGACTCATTAGTTGGCTCAACATCTTAGTTTGACGGTGCTACGAAGCAGCGAACATTCATGGATGCAAATGAATAGCACTGTTGAATGATAAAGAACGTCATAAAATTTTTTTTGATGCATTGTTTTATTTTCAAGTTACTCATCAATCTGTATAATTGACTTGTGACTTCATTTTCCTTGCTAAAAGGAAAGAAAGCAAGCAAAGTCAATGTTTCCCAAAGGAAATTAACTTTAAGACCCTTCCTTCAACTGATTTGTCTTTCCAAGCGCCGAATAAATCCATGAGAAAATGTTTACCACATTCATTCTGCTCAACTGAATTGTCTCCTACAGCTATACTTCTGTACAAAATCCTAATAATTTGCAAACTAAATGATTTCATCAGCAGATACTCAAAATCAATGCCCAATTTGAAAATAGAATAAAATATCAAAAACATTTGAACAGGATTTCTTAGCGTTTGACAATGCCATTCATCAGTACCACCAATTATCCTCGCTTTAGGTCTCTTTTACTTTTGGATGGCTTTCTCTCGATAAACACGCATTTTTTAGAAATGGCTTGTAACAAACTTGTAAGAAATAGGCCATTACCAAAGGAAGAAGTAAGAATCAACAAGAGAATAACAAGTATTCTCCTCCGTTGTCTACAACGCAAGGAAAATAGAAATCTACCCGAGGAAGACAAACAGTCTAACAAAGCATGGAGCTCAAATCTTTTAAAAAGGTGGGTGTAAAATTCTATTACATTTTCTTTGAATGAAAGTGCTTGAAAGGAACTTCAGGTAATTCGCAATAAATTTGCCGTGGTATTTTCTTGATACCTTGACTACTTTCAAAATGGTGGCATTTATCAATTTTGAGGCTGTGACGTCATCAAATTTCTAAATCCTTAACCAGAAGAGCAACAGATATCTGCTTGCAACCATGTTGTAGACCTTCATAGACTATGTTTATCTTGAAGATTGTATCAATTTCTCTCGATTGATTTAAGATTTACGATGATTTTAATTTCTTCAAGATTTTCGATGAATTTTTGCAAAATAAGTCAAAATGCCGCCATTTTGAAAATAATAAATATATCAAAAAATTTTCACGGCAGATTTACAGCAAATTACCCAAAGTTTCTTTCAAAAACATGAATTCAAAGAAAAATGTGATACAATTCTACACCCACCTTTTCAAAGATTTGAAAAATTTGAGCAGTATGCTGTCTAACAGAGAGAGACACATCCTCTATAAGAGGAAGAAATAGAATGTACACTAAAGGAAGAGAAGCAGTCTACCTAAGGAAGACAAGTAGTCTACTAGAGGAAGAGACAGTTGTCTACCAGAGAAAGACAACTAATCTACCAGAGGAAGGCAACTAGTCTATCAGTGGAAGAAACGGTATCCAGCCAGAGGAAGACAGGTAGTCTATCAGAAGAGGACAAATAGTCTAAAAGAGGAAGACAAGTAGAAAAAAGAGGAAGACAAGAAGTTTACAAGAGAAAAAACAGTAGTTTACAAGAAGAAGAAAAGTAGTATAGCAATTGTAGCTGAATAATGTCTAATTTGAAGATTCTATATTTTAGTCTACCAGAGGAAGACAGGTAGTCTACCAGAGGAAGACAAGTAGTCTACAAGAGGAAGACAAGTAGTCTACAAGAAGAAGAAAAGTAGTATAACAATTGTAGCTGAATAATGTCTAATTTGAGGATTCTATATTTTAATCTACCAGAGGAAGACAGGTAGTCTACCAGAGGAAGACAAGTAGTCTGCAAGAGGAAGAAACGTAGACAGGCGCTTTCTTGCATCTGGAGCTCCAATTTGAATTTTCACTTCAATCAAATTGACTTTGCATAAGTATCAAACGTTCTATTGACCTGTTATGATTCTTATATAATCATATTGCTCTCAATGAACATTTCTGCCTCTTCATCAAGAGTCTAAAAGTAGATCTTATTGAGCATCCAAGATCCGATGATGCAGCCTTACATCTAATGAATAGATGCCTTCTTGCATCTGCAACTTTCAGTGGAATTCTCACTTCAATCCAATTTATGTTCTTCAAGTTTTAAAAGTTCTCTTGAATTGAAACACTTATCATAATTCTCTCAAATGATATCAATGTCTGTTAATCAAGTGTTTCAAGTAGATGTAATTGACCACCGAAGATTCTCTGATGGATTCTCACATCTAGTGAATAGACGCATCCTAGCCACTGTATCTTTCCGTTGAATTCTAACTTCAATCCAATTGATGTTCTTAAGGTATTTATCGATCTCTTGAATTGTCAGACTTATTATATTGCTTTCAGATAACTTATTCAAGTGTTTGAAGTAGATGTTTTAGAGCATCCCAGATTCTGCGATGAATTCTCACATGTATTGAATAGACCTTTTCTAGCTTCTGTAACTTTCTCACTTCAATCCCATTGATGTATTGAGGTTTTTATCGATCTCTTGAATGGTAACACTTATTATATAACTCTCAGATAACATTTCTGTCTGTTATTCAAGTGTTTGAAGTAGATGTTTTTGAGCATCCCAGATTCTGTGATAAATTCTCACATCTAGTGAATAGACGCTTTCTTGCTTCTGAAACTTTCCTTGGACATCTCACTTCAATCCCATTGATGTTATTGAGGTTCTTATCGATCTCTTGAATTGTCACACTTATTATATTACTCTCAGATAACATTTCTGTCTGTTGTTCAAGTGTTTGAAGTAGAAGTTTTTGAGCATCCCAGATTCTGTGATGAATTCTCACATCATCATCATCATAACATTATTTACAGTTGGTTAAAAGAAAGCATAGTTACTGAAAACTAATTTAAACCAACTATTTACAATATACAAAATTATTTACAAATTAAACATCTACATCCTTTGCCATCCCATTCTTTGATCCCCGTTTTAAAACTTCCCAAGCTATCAGCTCTCTTTAATTCATCATCTAGAGTGTTCCACAGGAGGCTGCCTCTAAACGAAAGAGAATTTAGTCCATAGCGATGTGACTTTGCTGATGGAAGCCTACATAGCTCTTTGGTGCGGAGATTGTAAGAAATATCCTTCTTAACAAAGAACTCCCAAATATATGAAGGATTTAGATGGTTCATGGTCTTATAAATTTCAATCATAAGACTTTGTAGGTTCTTTTGGTGGACTGTAACGCTTCCAGCCCTGGCTAAAAGCTGATCAAATGATGAGTCGTAATCTCCGTACAAAACCCTCAAGGCACGTTTATTTGTTCTGTTTACATCTTTGTTAGCAGTTTTGCTGCAGAACAGCCATACTAAGGGGCAGTATGAAAAGTTTGACATAACAACAGATGTTAGTAGCATTTTAGCTTTCCATTTATTGAGGAATGGTCTTATTCTTGAAAACGCACATAATTTTTGGTTTATTTTTCGACATAACTCCTTGACGTGTGCGTCAAATTTTAAAGAGTTGTCTATTTGTACACCGAGGAGCTTTACCTGCTCACTCTGCTTTACTTGTTGTCCACCGATGTTGAGGATGAACGATTTGTCACATGTATTGAATAGACCCTTTCTAGCTTCTGCAACTTTCCAATGGCTTCTTACTTCAATCCCATTAATGTTATTGAGGTTCTTATCTATCTCTTGAATTGTCACACTTATTATAACGCTCTAAATTAATATCAATGTCTGTTATTCAAGTGTTTGAAGTAGATGTTTTTGAGCATCCAAGATTCTGTGATGAAATATCACATGTAGTGAATAGAAGCTTTCTAGCCCGTGCAACTTTCTGTAGAATTCTCAATTCAATCCCATTGATGTTGTTGATGTTTTTATCGATCTCTTGAATTGTCACACTTATTATATTGCTCTAAAATAATATCAATGTCTAGTAATCAAATATTTGAAGAAAATGTTTTTGAGCATCCTAGATTCTGTGATGAATTCTCACATCTAGTGAATAACGCTTTCTTGCTTATGTAGCTTTCCTTGGACATCTCACTTCAATCCCATTGATGTTATTGAGGTTTTTATCGATCTCTTCAATTGTCACACTTATTATATTACTCTAAGATAACATTTCTGTCTGTTATTCAAGTGTTTGAAGTAGATGTTTTTGAGCATCCCAGATTCTGTGACGAATTCTCACATGTAGTGAATAGACGCTTTCTAGCCCTCGCAACTTTCTGTGGAATTCTCACTTCAATCCAATTTATGCTCTTGAGGTTTTTATCGATCTCTAGAATTGTCACAATTATTATATTTCTCCCAGATAACATTTCTGTATGTCATTCAAGTATTTGAAGTATATGTTTTTGAGCATCCCAGATTCTGTGATGAATTGTCACATGTAGTGAATAGAAGCCTTCTTGCCCGTGCAACTTTCTGTAGAATTCTCAATTCAATCCCATTGATGTTATTGAGGTTTTTATCGATTTCTTGAATTGTCACACTTATTATAATACTCTAAGATAACTATTCTGTCTGTTATTCAAGTGTTTGAAGTAGATGTTTTTGAGCATCCCAGATTCTGTGATGAATTCTCACATGTAGTGAATAGACGCTTTCTAGCCCTCGCAACTTTCTGTGGAATTCTCACTTCAATAAAATTCATGTTCTTGAGGTTTTTTTCGATCTCTAGAATTGTCACAATTATTATATTTCTCTCAGATAACATTTCTGTCTGTTATTCAAGTGTTTGAAGTAGATGTTTTTGAGCATCCCAGATTCTGTGATGAATTCTAACATGTATTGAATAGACGCTTTCTAGCTTTCGTAAGTTTCCGGGGACTTCTCACTCCAATCCCGTACATGTTATTGAGGTTTTTATCGATCTCTTGAATTTTCAAACCTATTATATTGCACCAAATTAATATCAATGTCTGTTATCCAGTATTTGAAGTAGATGTTTTTGAGCATCCAAGATTCTATGATGAATTCTCACTTCTAATGAATAGACACCTTCTCGCTCCTGAAATTTTCTTGGGAATTCTCCTTTCAATCTTAAATATTTTAGTGAGGTTTTTATCGATATCCGGAATTGTCACACTTACTATATCACTCTCAGATAAGATTTCTGTATGTTATTCAAGTGTTTGAAGTAGATGTTTTTGAGCATCCCAGATTCTATGATGAATTCTGAAATCTAGTGAATAGACGCTTTGTTGCTTCTGCAACTTCCTAGGGACTTCTCACTGCAATTCCATTTATGTTCTTAAGGATTTTATCGATCTCTTGAATTGTCACACTTACTATATTACTCTAAAATTACATTTCTGTATATTATTCAAGAGTTTTAAGTAGATGTTTTTGAGCATCCCAGATTCTGTGATGCATTCTCACATGTAGTGAATAGACCCTTTCTAGCTCCTGAAACTTTCCGGGGAATTCTCACATCAATCCAATTGCTGCTCATGTGGTTTTTGTGGACCTCTAGAAATGTCACACTTATCATATTACTCTCAGATAACATTTCTGTCTGTTATTCAAGTGTTTGAAGTAGATGTTTTTGAGCATCCCAGATTCTGTGATGAATTCTCACATGTATTGTATAGACGCTTTCTTCCTTCTGTAAGTTTTCGGGGACCTCTCACTTGAATCCCAATGATGTTATTGAGGTTTTTATCGATCTCTTGAATTGTCACACTTATTAAGATAAGATTTCTGTCTGTTCTTCAAGTGTTTGAAGTAGATGTTTATGAGCATCCCAGATTCTGTGATGAATTCTCACATGTATTGAATAGACGCATTCTAGCTCTTGATACTTTCTGGGGAATTCTCTAATCAATCCAATTGATGTTCTTGTGGGTTTTATCGATCTCTAGAAATGTCACACTTATCATATAACTCTCAGATAACATTTCTGTCTGTTATTCAAGTGTTTGAAGTAGATGTTTTTGAGCATCCCAGATTCTGTGATGAATTCTCACATGTATTGAATAGACGCTTTCTACCTTTTGTAAGTTTCCGGGGACTTCTCACTTCAATCCCATTGATGTTAAGGAGGTTTTTATCGATCTCTTGAATTGTCACACTTATAAAGATAACATTTCTGTCTGTTTTTCAAGTGTTTGAAGTAGATGTTTTAGAGCATCCCAGATTCTGTTATGCATTCTCACATGTAGTGAATAGACGCTTTCTAGCTCCTGTAAATTTCTTGAATAGACGCTTTCTAGATTTTGTAAGTTTCCGGTGACTTCTCACTTCAATCCCATTGATGTTAAGGAGGTTTTTATCGATCTCTTGAATTGTCACACTTATAAAGATAACATTTCTGTCTGTTATTCAAGTGTTTGAAGTAGATGTTTTTGAGCATCCCAGATTCTGTGATGAATTCTCACATGTAGTGAACAGACGCTTTCTAGATCCTGTAACTTTCTGGGGATTTCTCACATCAATCCAATTGCTGCTCTTGATGTTTCTATTGACCTCTAGAAATGTCACACTTATCATATTACTCTTAGATAACATTTCTGTCTGTTTTCCAAGTGTTTGAAGTAGATGTTTTTGAGTATCACAGATTCTGTGATGAATTCTCACATGTATTGAATAGACGCTTTCTATCTTCTGTAAGTTTCCGGGGACTTCTCACTTCAATCCCATTGATGTTATCGATGTTTTTATCGATCTCTTGAATTGTGACACTTATTAAGATAACATTTCTGTCTGTTTTTCAAGTGTTTGAAGTAGATGTTTTTGAGCATCCCAGATTCTGTGATGAATTCTGACAAGTAGTGAATAGACCCATTTCTAACTCCTGTAACTTTCAGGGGAATTCTCACATCAATCCAATTGCTGCTCATGTGGGTTTTATGGACCGCTTGAAATGTCAAACTTATCATATTACTCTCAGATAACATTTCTGTCTGTTATTCAAGTGTTTGAAGTAGATGTTTTTGAGCATCCCAGATTCTGGGATGAATTCTCACATGTATTGAATAGACGCTTTCTATCTTCTGTAAGTTTCCGGGGACTTCTCACTTCAATCCCGTACATGTTATTGAGGTTTTTATCGATCTCTTGAATTGTCACACTTATTAAGATAACATTTCTGTCTGTTTTTCAAGTGTTTGAAGTAGATGTTTTTGAGCATCCCAGATTCTGTGATGCATTCTCACATGTAGTGAATAGACCCTTTCTAGCTCCTGTAACTTTCCGGGGAATTCTCACATCAATCCAATTTCTGCTCATGTGGTTTTTATCGACCTCTAGAAATGTCACACTTATCATATTACTCTCAGATAACATTTCTGTCTGTTATTCAAGTGTTTGAAGTAGATGTTCTTGAGCATCCCAGATTCTGTGATGAATTCTCACATGTATTGTATAGACGCTTTCTTGCTTCTGTAAGTTTCCGGGGACTTCTCACTTCAATCCCGTACATGTTATTGAGGTTTTTATCGATCTCTTGAATTGTCACACTTATTAAGATAACATTTCTGTCTGTTTTTCAAGTGTTTGAAGTAGATATTTTTGAGCATCCCAGATTCTGTGATGAATTCTCACATGTATTGAATAGACGCATTCTAGCTCCTGATACTTTCTGGGGAATTCTCTAATCAATCCAATTAATGTTCTTGTGGGTTTTATCGATCTCTAGAAATGTCACACTTATCATATAACTCTCAGATAACATTTCTGTCTGGTATTCAAGTGTTTGAAGTAGATGTTTTTGAGCATCCCAGATTCTGTGATGAATTCTCACATGCACTGAATAGACGCTTTCTAGCTTTTGTAAGTTTCCGGGGACTTCTCACTTCAATCCCATTGATGTTAAGGAGGTTTTTATCGATCTCTTGAATTGTCACACTTATTAAGATGAGATTTCTGTCTGTTTTCCAAGTGTTTAAAGTAGATGTTTTAGAGCATCCCAGATTCTGTTATGCATTCTCACATGTAGTGAATAGACGCTTTCTAGCTCCTGTAACTTTCCGGGGATTTCTCACATCAATCCAATTGCTGCTCTTGATGTTTCTATCGACCTCTAGAAATGTCACACTTATCATATTACTCTTAGATTACATTTCTGTCTGTTTCCCAAGTATTTGAAGTAGATTTCTTAAAGGATTCCCTATTCTGTGATGAATTCTCACATGTAGTGAATAGACGCTTTCTAGCTCCTGTAACTTTCCGGAGAATTCTCACATCAATCCAATTGCTGCTCATGTGGTTTTTATCGACCTCTAGAAATGTCAAACTTATTATTTACTCTCAGATAACATTTCTGTCTGTTATTCAAGTGTTTGAAGTAGATGTTTTTGAGCATCCCAGATTCTGTGATGAATTCTCACATGTATTGAACAGACCCTTTCTAGCTCCTGTAACTTTCTGGGGATTTCTCACATCAATCGAATTGCTGCTCTTGATGTTTCTATTGACCTCTAGAAATGTCACACTTATTATATTACTCTTAGATAACATTTTTATCTATTATTCAAGTGTTTGAAGTAGATGTTTTTGAGCATCCCAGATTCTGTGATGAATTCTCACATGTATTGAATAGACGCTTTCTATCTTCTGTAAGTTTGCGGGGACTTCTCACTTCAATCCCATTGATGTTATTGAGGTTTTTATCGATCTCTTGAATTGTCTCATTTATTAAGATAACATTTCTGTCTGTTTTCCAAGTGTTTGAAATAGATGTTTTAGAGCATCCCCAATTCTGTGATGAATTCTCACATGTAGTGAATAGACGCTTTCTAGCTCCTGTAACTTTCCGGGGAATTCTCACATCAATCCAATTGCTGCTCATGTTCTTTTTATCGACCTCTAGAAATGTCACACTTATCATATTACTCTCAGATAACATTTCTGTCTGTTATTCAAGTGTTTGAAGTAGATGTTTTTGAGCATCCCAGATTCTGTGATGAATTCTCACATGTATTTAATAGACGCTTTCTAGCTTCTCTAAGTTTCTGGGGACTTCTCACTTCAATCCCATTGATGTTATTGATGTTTTTATCGATCTCTTGAATTGTCACACTTATTAAGATAACATTTCTGTCTGTTTTTCAAGTGTTTGAAGTAGATGTCTTAGAGCATCCCAGATTCTGTGATGAATTCTCAAATGTAGTGAACAGACGCTTTCTAGTTCGTTTAACTTTCCAGAGATTTCTCACATCAATCCAATTGCTGCTCTTGTGGTTTCTATCGACTTCTAGAAATGCCACACTTACTATATTACTCTCAGATAACATTTCTGTCTATTATTCAAGTGTTTTAAGTAGATGTTTTAGAGCATCCCAGATTCTGTGATGAATTCTCACATGTAGTGAATAGACCTTTTCTAGCTCCTGTAACTTTCCGGGGATTTCTCACATCAATCCAATTGCTGCTCTTGTGGTTTCTATCGACCTCTAGAAATGTCACACTTACTTTATTACTCTCAGATAACATTTCTGTCTGTTATTCAAGTTTTTTAAGTAGATGTTTTAGAGCATCCCAAATTCTGTGATGAATTCTCACATGTAGTGAACAGACGCTTTCTAGATCCTGTAACTTTCTGGGGATTTCTCACATCAAACCAATTGCTGCTCTTGATGTTTCTATTGACCTCTAGAAATGTCACACTTATCATATTACTCTTAGATAACATTTCTGTCTGTTTTCCAAGTGTTTGAAGTAGATGTTTTAATGGATCCCCTATTCTGTGATGAATTCTCACATGTAGTGAATAGACGCTTTCTGGCTCCTGTAACTTTCAGGGGAATTTTCACATCAATCCAATTGCTGCTCTTGATGTTTCTATTGACCTCTAGAAATGTCACACTTATCATATTACTCTTAGATAACATTTCTGTCTGTTTTCCAAGTGTTTGAAGTAGATGTTTTAGAGCATCCCCGATTCTGTGATGAATTCTCACATGTAGTGAATAGACGCTTTCTAGCTCCTGTAACTTTCCGGGGAATTCTCACATCAATCCAATTGCTGCTCATGTGTTTTTTATCGACCTCTAGAAATGTCACACTTATCATATTACTTTCAGATAACTTTTTTGTCTGTTATTCAAGTGTTTGAAGTAGATGTTTTTGAGCATCCCAGATTCTGTGATGAATTCTCACATGTATTTAATAGACGCTTTCTAGCTTCTGTAAGTTTCCGGGGACTTCTCACTTAAATCCCATTGATGTTATTGATTTTTTTATCGATCTCTTGAATTGTCACACTTATTAAGATAACATTTCTGTCTGTTTTTCAAGTGTTTGAAGTAGATGTTTTAGAGCATCCCAGATTCTGTGATGAATTCTCCCATGTAGTGAACAGACGCTTTCTAGTTCGTTTAACTTTCCAGAGATTTCTCACATCAATCCAATTTCTGCTCTTGGGTTTTTATCGACCTCTAGAAATGTCACACTTATCATTTACTCTCAGATAACATTTCTGTCTATTATTCAAGTGTTTTAAGTAGATGTTTTAGAGCATCCCAGATTCTGTGATGAATTCTCACATGTAGTGAATAGACCTTTTCTAGCTCCTGTAACTTTCCGGGGATTTCTCAAATCAATCCAATTGCTGCTCTTGTGGTTTCTATCGACCTCTAGAAATGTCACACTTATTTTATTACTCTCAGATAACATTTCTGTCTGTTATTCAAGTTTTTTAAGTAGATGTTTTAGAGCATCCCAAATTCTGTGATGAATTCTCACATGTAGTGAACAGACGCTTTCTAGATCCTGTAACTTTCTGGGGATTTCTCACATCAAACCAATTGCTGCTCTTGATGTTTCTATTGACCTCTAGAAATGTCACACTTATCATATTACTCTTAGATAACATTTCTGTCTGTTTTCCAAGTGTTTGAAGTAGATGTTTTAATGGATCCCCTATTCTGTGATGAATTCTCACATGTAGTGAATAGACGCTTTCTGGCTCCTGTAACTTTCAGGGGAATTTTCACATCAATCCAATTGCTGCTCTTGATGTTTCTATTGACCTCTAGAAATGTCACACTTATCATATTACTCTTAGATAACATTTCTGTCTGTTTTCCAAGTGTTTGAAGTAGATGTTTTAGAGCATCCCCGATTCTGTGATGAATTCTCACATGTAGTGAATAGACGCTTTCTAGCTCCTGTAACTTTCCGGGGAATTCTCACATCAATCCAATTGCTGCTCATGTGTTTTTTATCGACCTCTAGAAATGTCACACTTATCATATTACTTTCAGATAACTTTTTTGTCTGTTATTCAAGTGTTTGAAGTAGATGTTTTTGAGCATCCCAGATTCTGTGATGAATTCTCACATGTATTTAATAGACGCTTTCTAGCTTCTGTAAGTTTCCGGGGACTTCTCACTTAAATCCCATTGATGTTATTGATTTTTTTATCGATCTCTTGAATTGTCACACTTATTAAGATAACATTTCTGTCTGTTTTTCAAGTGTTTGAAGTAGATGTTTTAGAGCATCCCAGATTCTGTGATGAATTCTCCCATGTAGTGAACAGACGCTTTCTAGCTCCTGTAACTTTCCAGGGATTTCTCACATCAATCAAATTGCTGCTCTTGTGGTTTCTATCGACCTCTAGAAATGTCACACTTACTATATTACTCTCAGATCACATTTCTGTCTATTATTCAAGTGTTTTAAGTAGATTTTTTAGAGCATCCCAGATTCTGTGATGAATTCTCACATGTAGTGAATAGACCCTTTCTAGCTCCTGTAACTTTCCGGGGATTTCTCACATCAATCCAATTGCTGCTCTTGTGGTTTCTATCGACCTCCAGAAATGTCACAATTACTATATTACTCTCAGATAACATTTCTGTCGGTTATTCAAGTGTTTTAAGTAGATGTTTTAGAGCATCCCAAATTCTGTGATGAATTCTCACATGTAGCGAACAGACGCTTTCTAGATCCTGTAACTTTCTGGGGATTTCTCACATCAATCCAATTGCTGCTCTTGATGTTTCTATTGACCTCTAGAAATGCCACACTTATCATATTACTCTTAGATAACATTTCTGTCTGTTTTCCAAGTGTTTGAAGTAGATGTTTTAATGGATCCCCTATTCTGTGATGAATTCTCACATGTAGTGAATAGACGCTTTCTGGCTCCTGTAACTTTCAGGGGAATTCTCACATCAATCCAATTTCTGCTCTTGGGTTTTTATCGACCTCTAGAAATGTCACACTTATCATTTACTCTCAGATAACATTTCTGTCTGTTATTCAAGTGTTTGAAGTAGCTGTTTTTGATCATCCCAGATTCTGTGATGAATTCTCACATGTATTGAACAGACGCTTTCTAGCTCCTGTAACTTTCTGGGGATTTCTCACATCAATCCAATTGCTGCTCTTGATGTTTCTATTGACCTCTAGAAATGTCACACTTATCATATTACTCTTAGATAACATTTCTGTCTGTTATTCAAGTGTTTGAAGTAGATGTTTTTGAGCATCCCAGATTCTGTGATGAATTCTCACATGTATTTAATAGACGCTTTCTAGCTTCTGTAAGTTTCCGGGGACTTCTCACTTCAATCCCATTGATGTTATTGATGTTTTTATCGATCTCTTGAATTGTCACACTTATTAAGATAAGATTTCTGTCTGTTTTTCAAGTGTTTGAAGTAGATGTCTTAGAGCATCCAAGATTCTGTGATGAATTCTCACATGTAGTGAACAGACGCTTTCTAGCTCCTGTAACTTTCCAGAGATTTCTCACATCAATCCAATTGCTGCTCTTGTGGTTTCTATCGACCTCTAGAAATGTCACACTTATTATATTACTCTCAGATAACATTTCTGTCTATTATTCAAGTGTTTTAAGTAGATGTTTTAGAGCATCCCAGATTCTGTGATGAATTCTCACATGTAGTGAACAGACGCTTTCTAGATCCTGTAACTTTCTGGGGATTTCTCACATCAATCCAATTGCTGCTCTTGATGTTTCTATTGACCTCTAGAAATGTCACACTTACTATATTACTCTCAGATAACATTTCTGTCTGTTATTCAAGTGTTTTAAGTAGATGTTTTAGAGCATCCCAGATTCTGTGATGAATTCTCACATGTAGTGAACAGACGCTTTCTAGATCCTGTAACTTTCTGGGGATTTCTCACATAAATCCAATTGCTGCTCTTGATGTTTCTATTGACCTCTAGAAATGTCACACTTATCATATTACTCTTAGATAACATTTCTGTCTGTTTTCAAAGTGTTTGAAGTAGATGTTTTAAAGGATCCCCTATTCTGTGATGAATTCTCACATGTAGTTAATAGACGCTTTCTAGCTCCTGTAAGTTTCTGGGGAATTCTCACATCAATCCAATTGCTGCTCATGTGGTTTTTATCGACCTCTAGAGATGTCACACTTATCATTTACTCTCAGATAACATTTCTGTCTGTTATTCAAGTGTTTGAAGTAGATGTTTTTGATCATCCAAGATTTTGTGATGAATTCTCACATGTATTGAACAGACGCTTTCTAGCTCCTGTAACTTTCTGGGGATTTCTCACATCAATCCAATTGCTGCTCTTGATGTTTCTATTGACCTCTAGAAATGTCACACTTATCATATTACTCTTAGATAACATTTCTGTCTGTTATTCAAGTGTTTGAAGTTGATGTTTTTGAGCATCCCAGATTCTGTGATGAATTCTCACATGTAGTGAATAGACGCTTTCTGGCTCCTGTAACTTTCAGGGAAATTCTCACATCAATCCAATTTCTGCTCTTGGGTTTTTATCGACCTCTAGAAATGTCACACTTATCATTTACTCTCAGATAACATTTCTGTCTGTTATTCAAGTGTTTGAAGTAGCTGTTTTTGATCATCCCAGATTCTGTGATGAATTCTCACATGTATTGAACAGACGCTTTCTAGCTCCTGTAACTTTCTGGGGATTTCTCACATCAATCCAATTGCTGCTCTTGATGTTTCTATTGACCTCTAGAAATGTCACACTTATCATATTACTCTTAGATAACATTTCTGTCTGTTATTCAAGTGTTTGAAGTAGATGTTTTTGAGCATCCCAGATTCTGTGATGAATTCTCACATGTATTTAATAGACGCTTTCTAGCTTCTGTAAGTTTCCGGGGACTTCTCACTTCAATCCCATTGATGTTATTGATGTTTTTATCGATCTCTTGAATTGTCACACTTATTAAGATAACATTTCTGTCTGTTTTTCAAGTGTTTGAAGTTGATGTCTTAGAGCATCCAAGATTCTGTGATGAATTCTCACATGTAGTGAACAGACGCTTTCTAGCTCCTGTAACTTTCCAGAGATTTCTCACATCAATCCAATTGCTGCTCTTGTGGTTTCTATCGACCTCTAGAAATGTCACACTTATTATATTACTCTCAGATAACATTTCTGTCTGTTATTCAAGTGTTTTAAGTAGATGTTTTAGAGCATCCCAGATTCTGTGATGAATTCTCACATGTTGTGAACAGACGCTTTCTAGATCCTGTAACTTTCTGGGGATTTCTCACATAAATCCAATTGCTGCTCTTGATGTTTCTATTGACCTCTAGAAATGTCACACTTATCATATTACTCTTAGATAACATTTCTGTCTGTTTTCAAAGTGTTTGAAGTAGATGTTTTAAAGGATCCCCTATTCTGTGATGAATTCTCACATGTAGTTAATAGACGCTTTCTAGCTCCTGTAAGTTTCTGGGGAATTCTCACATCAATCCAATTGCTGCTCATGTGGTTTTTATCGACCTCTAGAAATGTCACACTTATCATTTACTCTCAGATAACATTTCTGTCTGTTATTCAAGTGTTTGAAGTAGATGTTTTTGATCATCCAAGATTTTGTGATGAATTCTCACATGTATTGAACAGACGCTTTCTAGCTCCTGTAACTTTCTGGGGATTTCTCACATCAATCCAATTGCTGCTCTTGATGTTTCTATTGACCTGTAGAAATGTCACACTTATCATATTACTCTTAGATAACATTTCTGTCTGTTATTCAAGTGTTTGAAGTTGATGTTTTTGAGCATCCCAGATTCTGTGATGAATTCTCACATGTATTGAATAGACGCTTTCTATCTTCTGTAAGTTTCCGGGGACTTCTCACTTCAATCCCATTGATGTTATTGAGGTTTTTATCGATCTCTTGAATTGTAACACTTATTAAGATAATATTTCTGTCTGTTTTCCAAGTGTTTGAAGTAGATGTTTTAGAGCATCCCCCTTTCCGTGATGAATTCTCACATGTAGTGAATAGACGCTTTCTAGCTCCTGTAACTTTCCGGGGAATTCTCACATCAATCCAGTTGCTGCTCATGTGGTTTTTATCGACCTCTAGAAATGTCACACTTATCATATTACTCTCAGATAACATTTCTGTCTGTTATTCAAGTGTTTGAAGTAGATGTTTTTGTGCATCCCAGATTCTGTGATGAATTCTCACATGTATTTAATAGACGCTTTCTAGCTTCTGTAAGTTGCCGGGGACTTCTCACTTCAATCCCATTGATGTTATTGATGTTTTTATCGATCTCTTGAATTGTCACACTTATTAAGATAACATTTCTGCCTGTTTTTCAAGTGTTTGAAGTAGATGTTTTAGAGCATCCCAGATTCTGTGATGAATTCTCACATGTAGTGAACAGACGCTTTCTAGCTCATGTAACTTTCCAGGGATTTCTCACATCAATCCAATTGCTGCTCTTGCGGTTTCTAACGACCTCTAGAAATGTCACACTTACTATATTACTCTCAGATAACATTTCTGTCTATTATTCAAGTGTTTTAAGTAGATGTTTTAGAGCATCCAAGATTCTGTGATGAATTCTCACATGTAGTGAACAGACGCTTTCTAGATCCTGTAACTTTCTGGGGATTTCTCACATCAATCCAATTGCTGCTCTTGATGTTTCTATTGACCTCTAGAAATGTCACACTTATCATATTACTCCTAGATAACATTTCTGTCTGTTATTCAAGTGTTTGAAGTAGATGTTTTTGAGCATCCCAGATTCTGTGATGAATTCTCACATGTATTGAATAGACGCTTTCTATCTTCTGTAAGTTTCAGGGGACTTCTCACTTCAATCCCATTGATGTTATTGATGTTTTTATCGATCTCTTGAATTGTCACACTTATCAAGATAAGATTTCTGTCTGTTTTTCAAGTGTTTGAAGTAGATGTCTTAGAGCATCCCAGATTCTGTGATGAATTCTCACATGTAGTGAACAGACGCTTTCTAGCTCCTGTAACTTTCCAGAGATTTCTCACATCAATCCAATTGCTGCTCTTGTGGTTTCTATCGACCTCTAGAAATGTCACACTTATTATATTACTCTCAGATAACATTTCTGTCTATTATTCAAGTGTTTTAAATAGATGTTTTAGAGCATCCCAGATTCTGTGATGAATTCTCACATGTAGTGAATAGACCCTTTGTAGCTCCTGTAACTTTCCGGGGATTTCTCACATCACTCCAATTGCTGCAGTTGTGGTTTCTATCAACCTCTAAAAATGTCACACTTACTATATTACTCTCAGATAACATTTCTGTCTGTTATTCAAGTGTTTTAAGTAGATGTTTTAGAGCATCCCAGATTCTGTGATGAATTCTCACATGTAGTGAACAGACGCTTTCTAGATCCTGTAACTTTCTGGGGATTTCTCACATAAATCCAATTGCTGCTCTTGATGTTTCTATTGACCTCTAGAAATGTCACACTTATCATATTACTCTTAGATAACATTTCTGTCTGTTTTCCAAGTGTTTGAAATAGATGTTTTAAAGGATCCCCTATTCTGTGATGAATTCTCACATGTAGTGAATAGACTATTTCTAGCTCCTGTAAGTTTCCGGGGAATTCTCACATAAATCCAATTGCTGCTCTTGATGTTTCTATTGACCTCTAGAAATGTCACACTTATCATATTACTCTTAGATAACATTTCTGTCTGTTTTCCAAGTGTTTGAAATAGATGTTTTAAAGGATCCCCTATTCTGTGATGAATTCTCACATGTAGTGAATAGACTATTTCTAGCTCCTGTAAGTTTCCGGGGAATTCTCACATCAATCCAATTGCTCCTCATGTGGTTTTTATCGACCTCATGAAATGTCACACTTATCATTTACTCTCAGATAACATTTCTGTCTGTTATTCAAGTGTTTGAAGTAGATGTTTTTGATCATCCCAGATTCTGTGATGAATTCTCACATGTATTGAATTGACGCTTTCTAGCTTCTGTAAGTTTCCGGGAATTCTCACTTCAATCCAATTGCTGCTCTTGATGTTTCTATCGACCTCTAGAAATGTCACACTTATCATATTACTCCTAGATAAAATTTCTGTCTTTATTCAAGTGTTTGAAGTAGATGTTTTTGAGCATCCCCGATTCTGTGATGAATTCTCACATGTATTGAATTGACGCTTTCTAGCTTCTGTAAGTTTCCGGGAATTCTCACTTCAATCCAATTGCTGATCTTGATGTTTCTATTGACCTCTAGAAAGGTCACACTTATCATATTACTCATAGATAACATTTCTGTCTGTTATTCAAGTGTTTGAAGTAGATGTTTTTGAGCATCCCAGATTCTGTGATGAATTCTCACATGTAGTGAATAGACGCTTTCTAGCTCCTGTAACTTTCTGGGGATTTCTCACATCAATCCAATTGCTGCTCTTGATGTTCCTATTGACCTCTAGAAAGGTCACACTTATCATATTACTCTTAGATAACATTTCTGTCTGTTATTCAAGTGTTTGAAGTAGATGTTTTTGAGCATCCCAGATTCTGTGATGAATTCTCACATGTATTGAATAGACGCTTTCTAGCTCCTGTAACTTTCCGGGGATTTCTCACATCAATCCAATTGCTGCTCTTGATGTTTCTATTGACCTCTAGAAATGTCACAATTACTATATTACTCTCAGATAACATTTCTGTCTGTTATTCAAGTGTTTGAAGTAGATGTTTTTTAGCATCCAAAATTCTGTGATGAATTCTCACATGTAGTGAACAGACGCTTTCTAGATCCTGTAACTTTCTGGGAATTTCTCACGTCAATCCAATTGCTGCTCTTGATGTTTCTATTGACCTCTAGAACTGTCTTACTTATCATATTACTCTTAGATTACATTTCTGTCTGTTTTCCAAGTGTTTGAAGTAGATGTTTTAAAGGATCCCCTATTCTGTGATGAATTCTCACATGTAGTGAATAGACACTTTCTAGCTCCTGTAACTTTCCGGGGATTTCTCACATCAATCCAATTGATGCTCTTGATGTTTCTATTGATCTCTAGAAATGTCACACTTATCATATTACTCTTAGATAACATTTCTGTCTGTTATTCAAGTGTTTGAAGTAGATGTTTTTGAGCATCCCAGATTCTGTGATGAATTCTCACATGTAGTGAATAGACGCTTTCTAGCTCCTGTAACTTTCTGGGGATTTCTCACATCAATCCAATTGCTGCTCTTGATGTTTCTATTGACCTCTAGAAAGGTCACACTTATCATATTACTCTTAGATAACATTTCTGTCTATTATTCAAGTGTTTGAAGTAGATGTTTTTGAGCATCCCAGATTCTGTGATGAATTCTCACATGTATTGAATAGACGCTTTCTATCTTCTGTAAGTTTCCGGGGACTTCTCACTTCAATCCCATTGATGTTATTGAGGTTTTTATCGATCTCTTGAATTGTCACATTTAATAAGATAACATTTCTGTCTGTTTTCCAAGTGTTTGAAGTAGATGTTCTAGAGCATCCCCGATTCTGTGATGAATTCTCACATGTAGTGAATAGACGCTTTCTAGCTCCTGTAACTTTCCGGGGAATTCTCACATCAATCCAATTGCTGCTCATGTGGTTTTTATCGACCTCTAGATATGACACACTTATCATATTACTCTCAGATAACATTTCTGTCTGTTATTCAAGTGTTTGAAGTAGATGTTTTTGAGCATCCCAGATTCTGTGATGAATTCTCACATGTATTTAATAGACGCTTTCTAGCTTCTGTAAGTTTCCGGGGACTTCTCACTTCAATCCCATTGATGTTATTGATGTTTTTATCGATCTCTTGAATTGTCACACTTATTAAGATAACATTTCTGTCTGTTTTTCAAGTGTTTGAAGTAGATGTTTTAGAGCATCCCAGATTCTGTGATGAATTCTCACATGTAGTGAACAGACGCTTTCTGGCTCCTGTAACTTTCCGGGGAATTCTCACATCAATCCAATTGCTGCTCATGTGGTTTTTATCGACCTCTAGAAATGTCACACTTATCATATTACTCCTGATAAAATTTCTGTCTTTATTCAAGTGTTTGAAGTAGATGTTTTTGAGCATCCCCGATTCTGTGATGAATTCTCATATGTATTGAATAGACGCTTTCTAGCTTCTGTAAGTTTCCTTGAATTCTCACTTCAATCCAATTGCTGCTTTTGATGTTTCTATTGACCTCTAGAAATGTCACACTTATCATATTACTCTTAGATAACATTTCTGTCTGTTATTCAAGTGTTTGAAGTAGATGTTTTTGAGCATCCCCGATTCTGTGATGAATTCTCACATGTATTGAATTGACGCTTTCTAGCTTCTGTAAGTTTCCGGGAATTCTCACTTCAATCCAATTGCTGATCTTGATGTTTCTATTGACCTCTAGAAAGGTCACACTTATCATATTACTCTTAGATAACATTTCTGTCTGTTATTCAAGTGTTTGAAGTAGATGTTTTTGAGCATCCCAGATTCTGTGATGAATTCTCACATTTAGTGAATAGACGCTTTCTAGCTCCTGTAACTTTCTGGGGATTTCTCACATCAATCCAATTGCTGCTCTTGATGTTTCTATTGACCTCTAGAAAGGTCACACTCATCATATTACTCTTAGATAACATTTCTGTCTGTTATTCAAGTGTTTGAAGTAGATGTTTTTGAGCATCCCAGATTCTGTGATGAATTCTCACATGTAGTGAATAGACGCTTTCTAGCTCCTGTAACTTTCTGGGGATTTCTCACATCAATCCAATTGCTGCTCTTGATGTTTCTATTGACCTCTAGAAAGGTCACACTTATCATATTACTCTTAGATAACATTTCTGTCTATTATTCAAGTGTTTGAAGTAGATGTTTTTGAGCATCCCAGATTCTGTGATGAATTCTCACATGTATTGAATAGACGCTTTCTATCTTCTGTAAGTTTCCGGGGACTTCTCACTTCAATCCCATTGATGTTATTGAGGTTTTTATCGATCTCTTGAATTGTCACATTTATTAAGATAACATTTCTGTCTGTTTTCCAAGTGTTTGAAGTAGATGTTCTAGAGCATCCCCGATTCTGTGATGAATTCTCACATGTAGTGAATAGACGCTTTCTAGCTCCTGTAACTCTCCGGGGAATTCTCACATCAATCCAATTGCTGCTCATGTGGTTTTTATCGACCTCTAGATATGACACACTTATCATATTACTCTCAGATAACATTTCTGTCTGTTATTCAAGTGTTTGAAGTAGATGTTTTTGAGCATCCCAGATTCTGTGATGAATTCTCACATGTATTTAATAGACGCTTTCTAGCTTCTGTAAGATTCTGGGGACTTCTCACTTCAATCCCATTGATGTTATTGATGTTTTTATCGATCTCTTGAATTGTCACACTTATTAAGATAACATTTCTGTCTGTTTTTCAAGTGTTTGAAGTAGATGTTTTAGAGCATCCCAGATTCTGTGATGAATTCTCACATGTAGTGAACAGACGCTTTCTGGCTCCTGTAACTTTCCGGGGAATTCTCACATCAATCCAATTGCTGCTCATGTGGTTTTTATCGACCTCTAGAAATGTCACACTTATCATATTACTCCTGATAAAATTTCTGTGTTTATTCAAGTGTTTGAAGTAGATGTTTTTGAGCATCCCCGATTCTGTGATGAATTCTCATATGTATTGAATAGACGCTTTCTAGCTTCTGTAAGTTTCCTTGAATTCTCACTTCAATCCAATTGCTGCTTTTGATGTTTCTATTGACCTCTAGAAATGTCACACTTATCATATTACTCTTAGATAACATTTCTGTCTGTTATTCAAGTGTTTGAAGTAGATGTTTTTGAGCATCCCCGATTCTGTGATGAATTCTCACATGTATTGAATTGACGCTTTCTAGCTTCTGTAAGTTTCCGGGAATTCTCACTTCAATCCAATTGCTGATCTTGATGTTTCTATTGACCTCTAGAAAGGTCACACTTATCATATTACTCTTAGATAACATTTCTGTCTGTTATTCAAGTGTTTGAAGTAGATGTTTTTGAGCATCCCAGATTCTGTGATGAATTCTCACATTTAGTGAATAGACGCTTTCTAGCTCCTGTAACTTTCTGGGGATTTCTCACATCAATCCAATTGCTGCTCTTGATGTTTCTATTGACCTCTAGAAAGGTCACACTCATCATATTACTCTTAGATAACATTTCTGTCTGTTATTCAAGTGTTTGAAGTAGATGTTTTTGAGCATCCCAGATTCTGTGATGAATTCTCACATGTATTGAATAGACGCTTTCTAGCTCCTGTAACTTTCCGGGGATTTCTCACATCAATCCAATTGCTGCTCTTTATGTTTCTATTGACCTCTAGAAATGTCACAATTACTATATTACTCTCAGATAACAATTGTGTCTGTTATTCAAGTGTTTGAAGTAGATGTTTTTGAGCATCCCAGATTCTGTGATGAATTCTCACATGTAGTGAACAGACGCTTTCTAGATCCTGTAACTTTCTGGGAATTTCTCACGTCAATCCAATTGCTGCTCTTGATGTTTCTATTGACCTCTAGAACTGTCTTACTTATCATATTACTCTTAGATTACATTTCTGTCTGTTTTCCAAGTGTTTGAAGTAGATGTTTTAAAGGATCCCCTATTCTGTGATGAATTCTCACATGTAGTGAATAGACGCTTTCTAGCTCCTGTAACTTTCCGGGGAATTCTCACATCAATCCAATTGCTGCTGATGTGGTTTCTATCGACCTCTAGAAATGTCACACTTATCATTTACTCTCAGATAACATTTCTGTCTGTTATTCAAGTGTTTGAAGTAGATGTTTTTGATCATCCCAGATTTTGTGATGAATTCTCACATGTATTGAACAGACGCTTTCTAGCTCCTGTAACTTTCTGGGGATTTCTCACATCAATCCAATTGATGCTCTTGATGTTTCTATTGATCTCTAGAAATGTCACACTTATCATATTACTCTTAGATAACATTTCTGTCTGTTATTCAAGTGTTTGAAGTAGATGTTTTTGAGCATCCCAGATTCTGTGATGAATTCTCACATGTAGTGAATAGATGCTTTCTAGCTCCTGTAACTTTCTGGGGATTTCTCACATCAATCCAATTGCTGCTCTTGATGTTTCTATTGACCTCTAGAAAGGTCACACTTATCATATTACTCTTAGATAACATTTCTGTCTATTATTCAAGTGTTTGAAGTAGATGTTTTTGAGCATCCCAGATTCTGTGATGAATTCTCACATGTAATGAATAGACGCTTTCTATCTTCTGTAAGTTTCCGTGGACTTCTCACTTCAATCCCATTGATGTTATTGAGGTTTTTATCGATCTCTTGAATTGTCACATTTATTAAGATAACATTTCTGTCTGTTTTCCAAGTGTTTGAAGTAGATGTTTTAGAGCATCCCCGATTCTGTGATGAATTCTCACATGTAGTGAATAGACGCTTTCTAGCTCCTGTAACTTTCCGGGGAATTCTCACATCAATCCAATTGCTGCTCATGTGGTTTTTATCGACCTCTAGATATGACACACTTATCATATTACTCTAAGATAACATTTCTGTCTGTTATTCAAGTGTTTGAAGTAGATGTTTTTGAGCATCCCAGATTCTGTGATGAATTCTCACATGTATTTAATAGACGCTTTATAGCTTCTGTAAGTTTCCGGGGACTTCTCACTTCAATCCCATTGATGTTATTGATGTTTTTATCGATCTCTTGAATTGTCACACTTATTAAGATAACATTTCTGTCTGTTTTTCAAGTGTTTGAAGTAGATGTTTTAGAGCATCCCAGATTCTGTGATGAATTCTCACATGTAGTGAACAGACGCTTTCTAGCTCCTGTAACTTTCTGGGGATTTCTCACATCAATCCAATTGCTGCTCTTGATGTTTCTATTGACCTCTAGAAATGTCACACTTATCAGTTACTCTCAGATAACATTTCTGTCTGTTATTCAAGTGTTTGAAGTAGATGTTTTTGATCATCCCAGATTTTGTGATGAATTCTCACATGTATTGAACAGACGCTTTCTAGCTCCTGTAACTTTCTGGGGATTTCTCACATCAATCCAATTGATGCTCTTGATGTTTCTATTGATCTCTAGAAATGTCACACTTATCATATTACTCTTAGATAACATTTCTGTCTGTTATTCAAGTGTTTGAAGTAGATGTTTTTGAGCATCCCAGATTCTGTGATGAATTCTCACATGTAGTGAATAGACGCTTTCTAGCTCCTGTAACCTTCCGGGGAATTCTCACATCAATCCAATTGCTGCTGATGTGGTTTCTATCGACCTCTAGAAATGTCACACTTATCATTTACTCTCAGATAACATTTCTGTCTGTTATTCAAGTGTTTGAAGTAGATGTTTTTGAGCATCCCAGATTCTGTGATGAATTCTCACATGTAGTGAATAGACGCTTTCTAGATCCTGTAACTTTCTGGGGATTTCTCACATCAATCCAATTGCTGCTCTTGATGTTTCTATTGACCTCTAGAAATGTCACACTTATCATATTACTCTTAGATAACATTTCTGTCTGTTATTCAAGTGTTTGAAGTAGATGTTTTTGAGCATCACAGATTCTGTGATGAATTCTCACATGTATTTAATAGATGCTTTCTATCTTCTGTAAGTTTCCGGGGACTTCTCACTTCAATCCCATTGATGTTATTGAGGTTTTTATCGATCTCTTGAATTGTCACACTTATTAAGATAACATTTCTGTCTGTTTTTCAAGTGTTTGAAGTAGATGTTTTAGAGCATCCCAGATTCTCTGATGATTTCTCACATGTAGTGAACAGACGCTTTCTAGCTCCTGTAACTTTCCAATTATTTCTCACATCAATCCAATTGCTGCTCTTGTGGTTTCTATCGACCTCTAGAAATGTCAAACTTACTATATTTCTCTCAGATAACATTTTTGTCTATCATTCAAGTGTTTTAAGTAGATGTTTTAGATCATCCCAGATTCTGTGATGAATTCTCACATGTAGTGAATAGACCCTTTCTAGCTCCTGTAACTTTCCGGGGATTTCTCACATCAATCCAATTGCTGCTCTTGTGGTTTCTATCGACCTCTAGAAATGTCACAATTATTATATTACTCTCAGATAACATTTCTGTCTGTTATTCAAGTGTTTGAAGTAGATGTTTTTGAGCATCCCAGATTCTGTGATGAATTCTCACATGTAGTGAATAGACGCTTTCTAGCTCCTGTAACTTTCCGGGGAATTCTCACATCAATCCAATTGCTGCTGATGTGGTTTCTATCGACCTCTAGAAATGTCACACTTATCATTTACTCTCAGATAACATTTCTGTCTGTTATTCAAGTGTTTGAAGTAGATGTTTTTGAGCATCCCAGATTCTGTGATGAATTCTCACATGTAGTGAATAGACGCTTTCTAGATCCTGTAACTTTCTGGGGATTTCTCACATCAATCCAATTGCTGCTCTTGATGTTTCTATTGACCTCTAGAAATGTCACACTTATCATATTACTCTTAGATAACATTTCTGTCTGTTATTCAAGTGTTTGAAGTAGATGTTTTTGAGCATCACAGATTCTGTGATGAATTCTCACATGTATTTAATAGATGCTTTCTATCTTCTGTAAGTTTCCGGGGACTTCTCACTTCAATCCCATTGATGTTATTGAGGTTTTTATCGATCTCTTGAATTGTCACACTTATTAAGATAACATTTCTGTCTGTTTTTCAAGTGTTTGAAGTAGATGTTTTAGAGCATCCCAGATTCTCTGATGATTTCTCACATGTAGTGAACAGACGCTTTCTAGCTCCTGTAACTTTCCAATTATTTCTCACATCAATCCAATTGCTGCTCTTGTGGTTTCTATCGACCTCTAGAAATGTCAAACTTACTATATTTCTCTCAGATAACATTTCTGTCTATCATTCAAGTGTTTTAAGTAGATGTTTTAGATCATCCCAGATTCTGTGATGAATTCTCACATGTAGTGAATAGACCCTTTCTAGCTCCTGTAACTTTCCGGGGATTTCTCACATCAATCCAATTGCTGCTCTTGTGGTTTCTATCGACCTCTAGAAATGTCACAATTATTATATTACTCTCAGATAACATTTCTGTCTGTTATTCAAGTGTTTGAAGTAGATGTTTTTGAGCATCCCAGATTCTGTGATGAATTCTCACATGTAGTGAATAGACGCTTTCTAGCTCTTGTAACTTTCCGGGGAATTCTCACATCAATCCAATTGCTGCTGATGTGGTTTCTATCGACCTCTAGAAATGTCACACTTATCATTTACTCTCAGATAACATTTCTGTCTGTTATTCAAGTGTTTGAAGTAGATGTTTTTGAGCATCCCAGATTCTGTGATGAATTCTCACATGTAGTGAATAGACGCTTTCTAGATCCTGTAACTTTCTGGGGATTTCTCACATCAATCCAATTGCTGCTCTTGATGTTTCTATTGACCTCTAGAAATGTCACACTTATCATATTACTCTTAGATAACATTTCTGTCTGTTATTCAAGTGTTTGAAGTAGATGTTTTTGAGCATCACAGATTCTGTGATGAATTCTCACATGTATTTAATAGATGCTTTCTATCTTCTGTAAGTTTCCGGGGACTTCTCACTTCAATCCCATTGATGTTATTGAGGTTTTTATCGATCTCTTGAATTGTCACACTTATTAAGATAACATTTCTGTCTGTTTTTCAAGTGTTTGAAGTAGATGTTTTAGAGCATCCCAGATTCTCTGATGATTTCTCACATGTAGTGAACAGACGCTTTCTAGCTCCTGTAACTTTCCAATTATTTCTCACATCAATCCAATTGCTGCTCTTGTGGTTTCTATCGACCTCTAGAAATGTCAAACTTACTATATTTCTCTCAGATAACATTTCTGTCTATCATTCAAGTGTTTTAAGTAGATGTTTTAGATCATCCCAGATTCTGTGATGAATTCTCACATGTAGTGAATAGACCCTTTCTAGCTCCTGTAACTTTCCGGGGATTTCTCACATCAATCCAATTGCTGCTCTTGTGGTTTCTATCGACCTCTAGAAATGTCACAATTATTATATTACTCTCAGATAACATTTCTGTCTGTTATTCAAGTGTTTTAAGTAGATGTTTTAGAGCATCCCAGATTCTGTGATGAATTCTCACATGTAGTTAACAGACGCTTTCTAGCTCCTGTAACTTTCCGGGGATTTCTCACATCAATCCAATTGCTGCTCTTGATGTTTCTATTGACCTCTAGAAATGTCACACTTATCATATTACTCTTAGATAACATTTCTGTCTTTATTCAAGTGTTTGAAGTAGATGTTTTTGAGCATCCCCGATTCTGTGATGAATTCTCATATGTATTGAATAGACGCTTTCTAGCTTCTGTAAGTTTCCGGGGAATTCTCACTTCAATCCAATTGCTGCTCTTGATGTTTCTATTGACCTCTAGAAATGTCACACTTATCATATTACTCTTAGATAACATTTCTGTCTGTTATTCAAGTGTTTGAAGTAGATGTTTTTGAGCATCCCCGATTCTGTGATGAATTCTCACAGGTATTGAATTGACGCTTTCTAGCTTCTGTAAGTTTCCGGGAATTCTCACTTCAATCCAATTGCTGCTCTTGATGTTTCTATTGACCTCTAGAAAGGTCACACTTATCATATTACTCTTAGATAACATTTCTGTCTGTTATTCAAGTGTTTGAAGTAGATGTTTTTGAGCATCCCAGATTCTGTGATGAATTCTCACATGTAGTGAATAGACGCTTTCTAGCTCCTGTAACTTTCTGGGGATTTCTCACATCAATCCAATTGCTGCTCTTGATGTTTCTATTGACCTCTAGAAAGGTCACACTTATCATATTACTCTTAGATAACATTTCTGTCTGTTATTCAAGTGTTTGAAGTAGATGTTTTTGAGCATCCCAGATTCTGTGATGAATTCTCACATGTATTGAATAGACGCTTTCTAGCTCCTGTAACTTTCCGGGGATTTCTCACATCAATCCAATTGCTGCTCTTGATGTTTCTATTAACCTGTAGAAATGTCACAATTACTATATTACTCTCAGATAACATTTCTGTCTGTTATTCAAGTGTTTGAAGTAGATGTTTTTGAGCATCCCAGATTCTGTGATGAATTCTCACATGTAGTGAACAGACGCTTTCTAGATCCTGTAACTTTCTGGGAATTTCTCACGTCAATCCAATTGCTGCTCTTGATGTTTCTATTGACCTCTAGAACTGTCTTACTTATCATATTACTCTTAGATTACATTTCTGTCTGTTTTCCAAGTGTTTGAAGTAGATGTTTTTGAGCAGCCCAGATTCTGTGATGAATTCTCACATGTAGTGAATAGACGCTTTCTAGCTCCTGTAACTTTCTGGGGATTTCTCACATCAATCCAATTGCTGCTCTTGATGTTTCTATTGACCTCTAGAAAGGTCACACTTATCATATTACTCTTAGATAACATTTCTGTCTGTTATTCAAGTGTTTGAAGTAGATGTTTTTGAGCATCCCAGATTCTGTGATGAATTCTCACATGTAGTGAATAGACGCTTTCTAGCTCCTGTAACTTTCTGGGGATTTCTCACATCAATCCAATTGCTGCTCTTGATGTTTCTATTGACCTCTAGAAAGGTCACACTTATCATATTACTCTTAGATAACATTTCTGTCTGTTATTCAAGTGTTTGAAGTAGATGTTTTTGAGCATCCCAGATTCTGTGATGAATTCTCACCTGTATTGAATAGACGCTTTCTAGCTCCTGTAACTTTCCGGGGATTTCTCACATCAATCCAATTGCTGCTCTTGATGTTTCTATTAACCTCTAGAAATGTCACAATTACTATATTACTCTCAGATAACATTTCTGTCTGTTATTCAAGTGTTTGAAGTAGATGTTTTTGAGCATCCCAGATTCTGTGATGAATTCTCACATGTAGTGAACAGACGCTTTCTAGATCCTGTAACTTTCTGGGAATTTCTCACGTCAATCCAATTGCTGCTCTTGATGTTTCTATTGACCTCTAGAACTGTCTTACTTATCATATTACTCTTAGATTACATTTCTGTCTGTTTTCCAAGTGTTTGAAGTAGATGTTTTAAAGGATCCCCTATTCTGTGATGAATTCTCACATGTAGTGAATAGACGCTTTCTAGCTCCTGTAACTTTCCGGGGAATTCTCACATCAATCCAATTGCTGCTGATGTGGTTTCTATCGACCTCTAGAAATGTCACACTTATCATTTACTCTCAGATAACATTTCTGTCTGTTATTCAAGTGTTTGAAGTAGATGTTTTTGATCATCCCAGATTTTGTGATGAATTCTCACATGTATTGAACAGACGCTTTCTAGCTCCTGTAACTTTCTGGGGATTTCTCACATCAATCCAATTGATGCTCTTGATGTTTCTATTGATCTCTAGAAATGTCACACTTATCATATTAATCTTAGATAACATTTCTGTCTGTTATTCAAGTGTTTGAAGTAGATGTTTTTGAGCAGCCCAGATTCTGTGATGAATTCTCACATGTAGTGAATAGACGCTTTCTAGCTCCTGTAACTTTCTGGGGATTTCTCACATCAATCCAATTGCTGCTCTTGATGTTTCTATTGACCTCTAGAAAGGTCACACTTATCATATTACTCTTAGATAACATTTCTGTCTGTTATTCAAGTGTTTGAAGTAGATGTTTTTGAGCATCCCAGATTCTGTGATGAATTCTCACATGTATTGAATAAACGCTTTCTATCTTCTGTAAGTTTCCGGGGACTTCTCACTTCAATCCCATTGATGTTATTGAGGTTTTTATCGATCTCTTGAATTGTCACATTTATTAAGATAACATTTCTGTCTGTTTTCCAAGTGTTTGAAGTAGATGTTTTAGAGCATCCCCGATTCTGTGATGAATTCTCACATGTAGTGAATAGACGCTTTCTAGCTCCTTTAACTTTCCGGGGAATTCTCACATCAATCCAATTGCTGCTCATGTGGTTTTTATCGACCTCTAGATATGACACACTTATCATATTACTCTCAGATAACATTTCTGTCTGTTATTCAAGTGTTTGAAGTAGATGTTTTTGAGCATCCCAGATTCTGTGATGAATTCTCACATGTATTTAATAGACGCTTTCTAGCTTCTGTAAGTTTCCGGGGACTTCTCACTTGAATCCCATTGATGTTATTGATGTTTTTATCGATCTCTTGAATTGTCACACTTATTAAGATAACATTTCTGTCTGTTTTTCAAGTGTTTGAAGTAGATGTTTTAGAGCATCCCCGATTCTGTGATGAATTCTCACATGTAGTGAATAGACGCTTTCTAGCTCCTGTAACTTTCCGGGGAATTCTCACATCAATCCAATTGCTGCTCATGTGGTTTTTATCGACCTCTAGATATGACACACTTATCATATTACTCTCAGATAACATTTCTGTCTGTTATTCAAGTGTTTGAAGTAGATGTTTTTGAGCATCCCAGATTCTGTGATGAATTCTCACATGTATTTAATAGACGCTTTCTAGCTTCTGTAAGTTTCCGGGGACTTCTCACTTCAATCCCTTTGATGTTATTGATGTTTTTATCGATCTCTTGAATTGTCACACTTATCAAGATAACATTTCTGTCTGTTTTTCAAGTGTTTGAAGTAGATGTTTTAGAGCATCCCAGATTCTGTGATGAATTCTCACATGTATTGAATAGACGCTTTCTATCTTCTGTAAGTTTCCGGGGACTTCTCACTTCAATCCCATTGATGTTATTGAGGTTTTTATCGATCTCTTGTATTGTCACATTTATTAAGATAACATTTCTGTCTGTTTTCCAAGTGTTTGAAGTAGATGTTTTAGAGCATCCCCGATTCTGTGATGAATTCTCACATGTAGTGAATAGACGCTTTCTAGCTCCTGTAACTTTCCGGGGAATTCTCACATCAATCCAATTGCTGCTGATGTGGTTTCTATCGACCTCTAGAAATGTCACACTTATCATTTACTCTCAGATAACATTTCTGTCTGTTATTCAAGTGTTTGAAGTAGATGTTTTTGAGCATCCCAAATTCTGTGATGAATTCTCACATGTATTGAATAGACGCTTTCTAGCTCCTTTAACTTTCCAGGGATTTCTCACATCAATCCAATTGCTGCTCTTGATGTTTCTATTAACCTCTAGAAATGTCACAATTACTATATTACTCTCAGATAACATTTCTGTCTGTTATTCAAGTGTTTGAAGTAGATGTTTTTGAGCATCCCAGATTCTGTGATGAATTCTCACATGTAGTGAACAGACCCTTTCTAGATCCTGTAACTTTCTGGGAATTTCTCACGTCAATCCAATTGCTGCTCTTGATGTTTCTATTGACCTCTAGAACTGTCTTACTTATCATATTACTCTTAGATTACATTTCTGTCTGTTTTCCAAGTGTTTGAAGTAGATGTTTTAAAGGATCCCTTATTCTGTGATGAATTCTCACATGTAGTGAATAAACGCTTTCTAGCTCCTGTAACTTTCCGGGGAATTCTCACATCAATCCAATTGCTGCTGATGTGGTTTCTATCGACCTCTAGAAATGTCACACTTATCATTTACTCTCAGATAACATTTCTGTCTGTTATTCAAGTGTTTGAAGTAGATGTTTTTGAGCATCCCAGATTCTGTGATGAATTCTCACATGTAGTGAATAGACGCTTTCTAGCTCCTGTAACTTTCTGGGGATTTCTCACATCAATCCAATTGCTGCTCTTGATGTTTCTATTGACCTCTAGAAATGTCACACTTATCATATTACTCTTAGATAACATTTCTGTCTGTTATTCAAGTGTTTGAAGTAGATGTTTTTGAGCATCACAGATTCTGTGATGAATTCTCACATGTATTGAATAGATGCTTTCTATCTTCTGTAAGTTTCCGGGGACTTCTCACTTCAATCCCATTGATGTTATTGATGTTTTTATCGATCTCTTGAATTGTCACACTTATTAAGATAACATTTCTGTCTGTTTTTCAAGTGTTTGAAGTAGATGTTTTAGAGCATCCCAGATTCTGTGATGATTTCTCACATGTAGTGAACAGACGCTTTCTAGCTCCTGTAACTTTCCAGGGATTTCTCACATCAATCCAATTGCTGCTCTTGTGGTTTCTATCGACCTCTAGAAATGTCAAACTTACTATATTTCTCTCAGATAACATTTCTGTCTATCATTCAAGTGTTTTAAGTAGATGTTTTAGATCATCCCAGATTCTGTGATGAATTCTCACATGTAGTGAATAGACCCTTTCTAGCTCCTGTAACTTTCCGGGGATTTCTCACATCAATCCAATTGCTGCTCTTGTGGTTTCTATCGACCTCTAGAAATGTCACACTTATTATATTACTCTCAGATAACATTTCTATCTGTTATTCAAGTGTTTTAAGTAGATGTTTTAGAGCATCCCAGATTCTGTGATGAATTCTCACATGTAGTTAACAGACGCTTTCTAGCTCCTGTAACTTTCCGGGGATTTCTCACATGAATCCAATTGCTGCTCTTGATGTTTCTATTGACCTCTAGAGATGTCACACTTATCATATTACTCTTAGATAACATTTCTGTCTTTATTCAAGTGTTTGAAGTAGATGTTTTTGAGCATCCCCGATTCTGTGATGAATTCTCATATGTATTGAATAGACGCTTTCTAGCTTCTGTAAGTTTCCGGGGAATTCTCACTTCAATCCAATTGCTGCTCTTGATGTTTCTATTGACCTCTAGGAATGTCACACTTATCATATCACTCTTAGATAACATTTCTGTCTGTTATTCAAGTGTTTGAAGTAGATGTTTTTGAGCATCCCCGATTCTGTGATGAATTCTCACATGTATTGAATTGACGCTTTCTAGCTTCCGTAAGTTTCCGGGAATTCTCACTTCAATCCAATTGCTGCTCTTGATGTTTCTATTGACCTCTAAAAAGGTCACACTTACCATATTACTCTTAGATAACATTTCTGTCTGTTATTCAAGTGTTTGAAGTAGATGTTTTTGAGCATCCCAGATTCTGTGATGAATTCTCACATGTAGTGAATAGACGCTTTCTAGCTCCTGTAACTTTCTGGGGATTTCTCACATCAATCCAATTGCTGCTCTTGATGTTTCTATTGACCTCTAGAAAGGTCACACTTATCATATTACTCTTAGATAACATTTCTGTCTGTTATTCAAGTGTTTGAAGTAGATGTTTTTGAGCATCCCAAATTCTGTGATGAATTCTCACATGTATTGAATAGACGCTTTCTAGCTCCTGTAACTTTCCAGGGATTTCTCACATCAATCCAATTGCTGCTCTTGATGTTTCTATTAACCTCTAGAAATGTCACAATTACTATATTACTCTCAGATAACATTTCTGCCTGTTATTCAAGTGTTTGAAGTAGATGTTTTTGAGCATCCAAGATTCTGTGATGAATTCTCACATGTAGTGAACAGACGCTTTCTAGATCCTGTAACTTTCTGGGAATTTCTCACGTCAATCCAATTGCTGCTCTTGATGTTTCTATTGACCTCTAGAACTGTCTTACTTATCATATTACTCTTAGATTACATTTCTGTCTGTTTTCCAAGTATTTGAAGTAGATGTTTTAAAGGATCCCCTATTCTGTGATGAATTCTCACATGTAGTGAATAGACGCTTTCTAGCTCCTGTAACTTTCCGGGGAATTCTCACATCAATCCAATTGCTGCTGATGTGGTTTCTATCGACCTCTAGAAATGTCACACTTATCATTTACTCTCAGATAACATTTCTGTCTGTTATTCAAGTGTTTGAAGTAGATGTTTTTGAGCATCCCAGATTTTGTGATGAATTCTCACATGTATTGAACAGACGCTTTCTAGCTCCTGTAACTTTCTGGGGATTTCTCACATCAATCCAATTGATGCTCTTGATGTTTCTATTGATCTCTAGAAATGTCACACTTATCATATTACTCTTAGATAACATTTCTGTCTGTTATTCAAGTGTTTGAAGTAGATGTTTTTGAGCATCCCAGATTCTGTGATGAATTCTCACATGTAGTGAAGAGACGCTTTCTAGCTCCTGTAACTTTCTGGGGATTTCTCACATCAATCCAATTGCTGCTCTTGATGTTTCTATTGACCTCTAGAAAGGTCACACTTATCATATTACTCTTAGATAACATTTCTGTCTGTTATTCAAGTGTTTGAAGTAGATGTTTTTGAGCATCCCAGATTCTGTGATGAATTCTCACATGTATTGAATAGACGCTTTCTATCTTCTGTAAGTTTCCGGGGACTTCTCACTTCAATCCCATTGATGTTATTGAGGTTTTTATCGATCTCTTGAATTGTCACATTTATTAAGATAACATTTCTGTCTGTTTTCCAAGTGTTTGAAGTAGATGTTTTAGAGCATCCCCTCTGTGATGAATTCTCACATGTAGTGAATAGACGCTTTCTAGCTCCTGTAACTTTCCGGGGAATTCTCACATCAATCCAATTGCTGCTCATGTGGTTTTTATCGACCTCTAGATATGACACACTTATCATATTACTCTCAGATAACATTTCTGTCTGTTATTCAAGTGTTTGAAGTAGATGTTTTTGAGCATCCCAGATTCTGTGATGAATTCTCACATGTATTTAATAGACGCTTTCTAGCTTCTGTAAGTTTCCGGGGACTTCTCACTTCAATCCCTTTGATGTTATTGATGTTTTTATCGATCTCTTGAATTGTCACACTTATCAAGATAACATTTCTGTCTGTTTTTCAAGTGTTTGAAGTAGATGTTTTAGAGCATCCCAGATTCTGTGATGAATTCTCACATGTATTGAATAGACGCTTTCTATCTTCTGTAAGTTTCCGGGGACTTCTCACTTCAATCCCATTGATGTTATTGAGGTTTTTATCGATCTCTTGTATTGTCACATTTATTAAGATAACATTTCTGTCTGTTTTCCAAGTGTTTGAAGTAGATGTTTTAGAGCATCCCCGATTCTGTGATGAATTCTCACATGTAGTGAATAGACGCTTTCTAGCTCCTGTAACTTTCCGGGGAATTCTCACATCAATCCAATTGCTGCTCATGTGGTTTTTATCGACCTCTAGATATGACACACTTATCATATTACTCTCAGATAACATTTCTGTCTGTTATTCAAGTGTTTGAAGTAGATGTTTTTGAGCATCCCAGATTCTGTGATGAATTCTCACATGTATTTAATAGACGCTTTCTAGCTTCTGTAAGTTTCCGGGGACTTCTCACTTCAATCCCTTTGATGTTATTGATGTTTTTATCGATCTCTTGAATTGTCACACTTATCAAGATAATATTTCTGTCTGTTTTTCAAGAGTTTGAAGTAGATGTTTTAGAGCATCCCAGATTCTGTGATGAATTCACACATGTAGTGAACAGACGCTTTCTAGCTCCTGTAACTTTCTGGGGATTTCTCACATCAATCCAATTGCTGCTCTTGATCTTTCTATTGACCTCTAGAAAGGTCACACATATCATATTACTCTTAGATAACATTTCTGTCTGTTATTCAAGTGTTTAAAGTAGATGTTTTTGAGCATCCCAGATTCTGTGATGAATTCTCACATGTAGTGAATAGACGCTTTCTAGCTCCTGTAACTTTCTGGGGATTTCTCACATCAATCCAATTGCTGCTCTTGATGTTTCTATTGACCTCTAGAAAGGTCACACTTATCATATTACTCTTAGATAACATTTCTGTCTGTTATTCAAGTGTTTGAAGTAGATGTTTTTGAGCATCCCAGATTCTGTGATGAATTCTCACATGTATTGAATAGACGCTTTCTATCTTCTGTAAGTTTCCGGGGACTTCTCACTTCAATCCCATTGATGTTATTGAGGTTTTTATCGATCTCTTGAATTGTCACATTTATTAAGATAACATTTCTGTCTGTTTTCCAAGTGTTTGAAGTAGATGTTTTAGAGCATCCCCGATTCTGTGATGAATTCTCACATGTAGTGAATAGACGCTTTCTAGCTCCTTTAACTTTCCGGGGAATTCTCACATCAATCCAATTGCTGCTCATGTGGTTTTTATCGACCTCTAGATATGACACACTTATCATATTACTCTCAGATAACATTTCTGTCTGTTATTCAAGTGTTTGAAGTAGATGTTTTTGAGCATCCCAGATTCTGTGATGAATTCTCACATGTATTTAATAGACGCTTTCTAGCTTCTGTAAGTTTCCGGGGACTTCTCACTTGAATCCCATTGATGTTATTGATGTTTTTATCGATCTCTTGAATTGTCACACTTATTAAGATAACATTTCTGTCTGTTTTTCAAGTGTTTGAAGTAGATGTTTTAGAGCATCCCCGATTCTGTGATGAATTCTCACATGTAGTGAATAGACGCTTTCTAGCTCCTGTAACTTTCCGGGGAATTCTCACATCAATCCAATTGCTGCTCATGTGGTTTTTATCGACCTCTAGATATGACACACTTATCATATTACTCTCAGATAACATTTCTGTCTGTTATTCAAGTGTTTGAAGTAGATGTTTTTGAGCATCCCAGATTCTGTGATGAATTCTCACATGTAGTGAACAGACGCTTTCTAGCTCCTGTAACTTTCCGGGGAATTCTCACATCAATCCAATTGCTGCTCTAGATGTCTCTATCGACCTCTAGAAATGTCACACTTATCATATTACTCTTAGATAACATTTCTGTCTGTTATTCAAGTGTTTGAAGTAGATGTTTTTGAGCATCCCGATTCTGTGATGAATTCTCACATGTATTGAATTGACGCTTTCTAGCTTCTGTATGTTTCCGGGAATTCTCACTTCAATCCAATTGCTGCTCTTGATGTTTCTATTGACCTCTAGAAATGTCACACTTATCATATTACTCTTAGATAACATTTCTGTCTGTTATTCAAGTGTTTGAAGTAGATGTTTTTGAGCATCCCAGATTCTGTGATGAAATCTCACATGTAGTGAACAGACGCTTTCTAGATCCTGTAACTTTCTGGGAATTTCTCACGTCAATCCAATTGCTGCTCTTGATGTTTCTATTGATCTCTAGAAATGTCACACTTATCATATTACTCTTAGATAACATTTCTGTCTGTTATTCAAGTGTTTGAAGTAGATGTTTTTGAGCATCCCAGATTCTGTGATGAATTCTCACATGTAGCGAATAGACGCTTTCTAGCTCCTGTAACTTTCCGGGGAATTCTCACATCAATCCAATTGCTGCTGATGTGGTTTCTATCGACCTCTAGAAATGTCACACTTATCATTTACTCTCAGATAACATTTCTGTCTGTTATTCAAGTGTTTGAAGTAGATGTTTTTGAGCATCCCAGATTCTGTGATGAATTCTCACATGTAGTGAATAGACGCTTTCTAGCTCCTGTAACTTTCCGGGGATTTCTCAGATCAATCCAATTGATGCTCTTGATGTTTCTATTGACCTCTAGAAATGTCACACTTATCATATTACTCTTAGATAAAATTTCTGTCTGTTATTCAAGTGTTTGAAGTAGATGTTTTTGAGCATCCCAGATTCTGTGATGAAATCTCACATGTAGTGAACAGACGCTTTCTAGATCCTGTAACTTTCTGGGAATTTCTCACGTCAATCCAATTGCTGCTCTTGATGTTTCTATTGATCTCTAGAAATGTCACACTTATCATATTACTCTTAGATAACATTTCTGTCTGTTATTCAAGTGTTTGAAGTAGATGTTTTTGAGCATCCCAGATTCTGTGATGAATTCTCACATGTAGTGAATAGACGCTTTCTAGCTCCTGTAACTTTCCGGGGAATTCTCACATCAATCCAATTGCTGCTGATGTGGTTTCTATCGACCTCTAGAAATGTCACACTTATCATTTACTCTCAGATAACATTTCTGTCTGTTATTCAAGTGTTTGAAGTAGATGTTTTTAAGCATCCCAGATTCTGTGATGAATTCTCACATGTAGTGAATAGACGCTTTCTAGCTCCTGTAACTTTCCGGGATTTCTCAGATCAATCCAATTGATGCTCTTGATGTTTGTATTGATCTCTAGAAATGTCACACTTATCATATTACTCTTAGATAACATTTCTGTCTGTTATTCAAGTGTTTGAAGTAGATGTTTTTGAGCATCCCAGATTCTGTGATGAATTCTCACATGTAGTGAAGAGACGCTTTCTAGCTCCTGTAACTTTCTTGGGATTTCTCACATCAATCCAATTGCTGCTCTTGATGTTTCTATTGACCTCTAGAAAGGTCACACTTATCATATTACTCTTAGATAACATTTCTGTCTGTTATTCAAGTGTTTGAAGTAGATGTTTTTGAGCATCCCAGATTCTGTGATGAATTCTCACATGTATTGAATAGACGCTTTCTATCTTCTGTAAGTTTCCGGGGACTTCTCACTTCAATCCCATTGATGTTATTGAGGTTTTTATCGATCTCTTGAATTGTCACATTTATTAAGATAACATTTCTGTCTATTTTCCAAGTGTTTGAAGTAGATGTTTTAGAGCATCCCCGATTCTGTGATGAATTCTCACATGTAGTGAATAGACGCTTTCTAGCTCCTGTAACTTTCCGGGGAATTCTCACATCAATCCAATTGCTGCTCATGTGGTTTTTATCGACCTCTAGATATGACACACTTATCATATCACTCTCAGATAACATTTCTGTCTGTTATTCAAGTGTTTGAAGTAGATGTTTTTGAGCATCCCAGATTCTGTGATGAATTCTCACATGTATTTAATAGACGCTTTCTAGCTTCTGTAAGTTTCCGGGGACTTCTCACTTCAATCCCTTTGATGTTATTGATGTTTTTATCGATCTCTTGAATTGTCACACTTATCAAGATAACATTTCTGTCTGTTTTTCAAGTGTTTGAAGTAGATGTTTTAGAGCATCCCAGATTCTGTGATGAATTCTCACATGTATTGAATAGACGCTTTCTATCTTCTGTAAGTTTCCGGGGACTTCTCACTTCAATCCCATTGATGTTATTGAGGTTTTTATCGATCTCTTGTATTGTCACATTTATTAAGATAACATTTCTGTCTGTTTTCCAAGTGTTTGAAGTAGATGTTTTAGAGCATCCCCGATTCTGTGATGAATTCTCACATGTAGTGAATAGACGCTTTCTAGCTCCTGTAACTTTCCGGGGAATTCTCACATCAATCCAATTGCTGCTCATGTGGTTTTTATCGACCTCTAGATATGACACACTTATCATATTACTCTCAGATAACATTTCTGTCTGTTATTCAAGTGTTTGAAGTAGATGTTTTTGAGCATCCCAGATTCTGTGATGAATTCTCACATGTATTTAATAGACGCTTTCTAGCTTCTGTAAGTTTCCGGGGACTTCTCACTTCAATCCCTTTGATGTTATTGATGTTTTTATCGATCTCTTGAATTGTCACACTTATCAAGATAACATTTCTGTCTGTTTTTCAAGTGTTTGAAGTAGATGTTTTAGAGCATCCCAGATTCTGTGATGAATTCTCACATGTAGTGAACAGACGCTTTCTAGCTCCTGTAACTTTCTGGGGATTTCTCACATCAATCCAATTGCTGCTCTTGATCTTTCTATTGACCTCTAGAAAGGTCACACATATCATATTACTCTTAGATAACATTTCTGTCTGTTATTCAAGTGTTTAAAGTAGATGTTTTTGAGCATCCCAGATTCTGTGATGAATTCTCACATGTAGTGAATAGACGCTTTCTAGCTCCTGTAACTTTCTGGGGATTTCTCACATCAATCCAATTGCTGCTCTTGATGTTTCTATTGACCTCTAGAAAGGTCACACTTATCATATTACTCTTAGATAACATTTCTGTCTGTTATTCAAGTGTTTGAAGTAGATGTTTTTGAGCATCCCAGATTCTGTGATGAATTCTCACATGTATTGAATAGACGCTTTCTATCTTCTGTAAGTTTCCGGGGACTTCTCACTTCAATCCCATTGATGTTATTGAGGTTTTTATCAATCTCTTGAATTGTCACATTTATTAAGATAACATTTCTGTCTGTTTTCCAAGTGTTTGAAGTAGATGTTTTAGAGCATCCCCGATTCTGTGATGAATTCTCACATGTAGTGAATAGACGCTTTCTAGCTCCTGTAACTTTCCGGGGAATTCTCACATCAATCCAATTGCTGCTCATGTGGTTTTTATCGACCTCTAGATATGACACACTTATCATATTACTCTCAGATAACATTTCTGTCTGTTATTCAAGTGTTTGAAGTAGATGTTTTTGAGCATCCCAGATTCTGTGATGAATTCTCACATGTATTTAATAGACGCTTTCTAGCTCCTGTAACTTTCTGGGGATTTCTCACATCAATCCAATTGCTGCTCTTGATGTTTCTATTGACCTCTAGAAAGGTCACACTTATCATATTACTCTTAGATAACATTTCTGTCTGTTATTTAAGTGTTTGAAGTAGATGTTTTTGAGCATCCCAGATTCTGTGATGAATTCTCACATGTAGTGAACAGACGCTTTCTAGATCCTGTAAGTTTCCGGGAATTTCTCACGTCAATCCAATTGCTGCACTTGTGGTTTCTATCGACCTCTAGAAATGTCACACTTCCTATATTACTCTCAGATAACATTTTTGTCTGTTATTCAAGTGTTTTAAGTAGATGTTTTAGATCATCCCAGATTCTGTGATGAATTCTCACATGTAGTGAACAGACGCTTTTTAGCTTCTGTAAGTTTCCGGGGACTTCTCACTTCAATCCCATTGATGTTATTGATGTTTTTATCGATCTCTTGAATTGTCACACTTATTAAGATAACATTTCTGTCTGTTTTTCAAGTGTTTGAAGTAGATGTTTTAGAGCATCCCAGATTCTGTGATGAATTCTCACATGTAGTGAACAGACGCTTTCTAGCTCCTGTAACTTTCCGGGGAATTCTCACATCAATCCAATTGCTGCTCTTGATGTTTCTATCGACCTCTAGAAATGTCACACTTATCATATTACTCTTAGATAACATTTCTGTCTGTTATTCAAGTGTTTGAAGTAGATGTTTTTGAGCATCCCAGATTCTGTGATGAATTCTCACATGTAGTGAACAGACGCTTTCTAGCTCCTGTAACTTTCCGGGGATTTCTCACATCAATCCAATTGATGCTCTTGATGTTTCTATTGATCTCTAGAAATGTCACACTTATCATATTACTCTTAGATAACATTTTTGTCTGTTATTCAAGTGTTTGAAGTAGATGTTTTTGAGCATCCCAGATTCTGTGATGAATTCTCACATGTAGTGAATAGACGCTTTCTAGCTCCTGTAACTTTCTGGGGATTTCTCACATCAATCCAATTGCTGCTCTTGATGTTTCTATTGACCTCTAGAAAGGTCACACTTATCATATTACTCTTAGATAACATTTCTGTCTGTTATTTAAGTGTTTGAAGTAGATGTTTTTGAGCATCCCAGATTCTGTGATGAATTCTCACATGTAGTGAACAGACGCTTTCTAGATCCTGTAAATTTCCGGGAATTTCTCACGTCAATCCAATTGCTGCTCTTGATGTTTCTATCGACCTCTAGAAATGTCACACTTATCATATTACTCTTAGATAAAATTTCTGTCTTTATTCAAGTGTTTGAAGTAGATGTTTTTGAGCATCACCGATTCTGTGATGAATTCTCACATGTATTGAATAGACGCTTTCTAGCTTCTGTAAGTTTCCGGGGACTTCTCACTTCAATCCCATTGATGTTATTGAGGTTTTTATCGATCTCTTGAATTGTCACATTTATTAAGATAACATTTCTGTCTGTTTTCCAAGTGTTTGAAGTAGATGTTTTAGAGCATCCCCGATTCTGTGATGAATTCTCACATGTAGTGAATAGACGCTTTCTAGCTCCTGTAACTTTCCGGGGAATTCTCACATCAATCCAATTGCTGCTCATGTGGTTTTTATCGACCTCTAGATATGACACACTTATCATATTACTCTCAGATAACATTTCTGTCTGTTATTCAAGTGTTTGAAGTAGATGTTTTTGAGCATCCCAGATTCTGTGATGAATTCTCACATGTATTTAATAGACGCTTTCTAGCTTCTGTAAGTTTCCGGGGACTTCTCACTTCAATCCCATTGATGTTATTGATGTTTTTATCGATCTCTTGAATTGTCACACTTATTAAGATAACATTTCTGTCTGTTTTTCAAGTGTTTGAAGTAGATGTCTTAGAGCATCCCAGATTCTGTGATGAATTCTCACATGTAGTGAACAGACGCTTTCTAGCTCCTGTAACTTTCCAGAGATTTCTCACATCAATCCAATTGCTGCTCTTGTGGTTTCTATCGACCTCTAGAAATGTCACACTTATTATATTACTCTCAGATAACATTTCTGTCTATTATTCAAGTGTTTTAAGTAGATGTTTTAGAGCATCCCAGATTCTGTGATGAATTCTCACATGTAGTGAATAGACCCTTTCTAGCTCCTGCAACTTTCCGGGGATTTCTCACATCAATCCAATTGCTGCTCTTGATGTTTCTATTGACCTCTAGAAATGTCACACTTATCATATTACTCTTAGATAACATTTCTGTCTGTTATTCAAGTGTTTGAAGTAGATATTTTTTAGCATCCCAGATTCTGTGATGAATTCTCACATGTATTGAATAGACGCTTTCTATCTTCTGTAAGTTTCCGGGGACTTCTCACTTCAATCCCATTGATGTTATTGAGGTTTTTATCGATCTCTTGAATTGTAACACTTATTAAGATAATATTTCTGTCTGTTTTCCAAGTGTTTGAAGTAGATGTTTTAGAGCATCCCCGTTTCTGTGATGAATTCTCACATGTAGTGAATAGACGCTTTCTAGCTCCTGTAACTTTCCGGGGAATTCTCACATCAATCCAATTGCTGCTCATGTGGTTTTTATCGACCTCTAGAAATGTCACACTTATCATATTACTCTCAGATAACATTTCTGTCTGTTATTCAAGTGTTTGAAGTAGATGTTTTTGAGCATCCCAGATTCTGTGATGAATTCTCACATGTATTGAATAGACGCTTTCTAGCTTCTGTAAGTTTCCGGGGACTTCTCACTTCAATCCCATTGATGTTATTGATGTTTTTATCGATCTCTTGAATTGTCACACTTATTAAGATAACATTTCTGTCTATTATTCAAGTGTTTTAAGTAGATGTCTTAGAGCATCCCAGATTCTGTGATGAATTCTCACATGTAGTGAATAGACCCTTTCTAGCTCCTGCAACTTTCCGGGGATTTCTCACATCAATCCAATTGCTGCACTTGTGGTTTCTATCGACCTCTAGAAATGTCACACTTACTATATTACTCTCAGATAACATTTCTGTCTTTTATTCAAGTGTTTTAAGTAGATGTTTTAGAGCATCCCAGATTCTGTGATGAATTCTCACATCTAGTGAACAGACGCTTTCTAGATCCTTTAACTTTCTAGGGATTTCTCACATCAATCCAATTGCTGCACTTGTGGTTTCTATCGACCTCTAGAAATGTCACACTTACTATATTACTCTCAGATAACATTTCTGTCTGTTATTCAAGTGTTTTAAGTAGATGTTTTAGAGCATCCCAGATTCTGTGATGAATTCTCACATGTAGTGAACAGACGCTTTCTAGATCCTGTAACTTTCTGGGGATTTCTCACATCAATCCAATTGCTGCTCTTGATGTTTCTATTGACCTCTAGAAATGTCACACTTATCATATTACTCTTAGATAACATTTCTGTCTGTTTTCCAAGTGTTTGAAGTAGATGTTCTAAAGGATCCCCTATTCTGTGATGAATTCTCACATGTAGTGAATAGACGCTATCTGGCTCCTTTAACTTTCCGGGGAATTCTCACATCAATCCAATTGCTGCTCTTGATGTTTCTATCGACCTCTAGAAATGTCACACTTATCATATTACTCTTAGATAAAATTTCTGTCTTTATTCAAGTGTTTGAAGTCGATGTTTTTGAGCATCCCCGATTCTGTGATGAATTCTCACATGTATTGAATAGACGCTTTCTAGCTTCTGTAAGTTTCCGGGGAATTCTCACTTCAATCCAATTGCTGCTCTTGATGTTTCTATTGACCTCTACTAATGTCACACTTATCATATTACTCTTAGATAACATTTCTGTCTTTATTCAAGTGTTTGAAGTAGATGTTTTTGAGCATCCCCGATTCTGTGATGAATTCTCACATGTATTGAATAGACGCTTTCTAGCTTCTGTAAGTTTCCGGGGAATTCTCACTTCAATCCAATTGCTGCTCTTGATGTTTCTATTGACCTCTACTAATGTCACACTTATCATATTACTCTTAGATAACATTTCTGTCTGTTATTCAAGTGTTTGAAGTAGATGTTTTTGAGCATCCCAGATTCTGTGATGAATTCTCACATGTAGTGAACAGACGCTTTCTAGATCCTGTAACTTTCTGGGGATTTCTCACATCAATCCAATTGCTGCTCTTGATGTTTCTATTGACCTCTAGAAATGTCACACTTATCATATTACTCTTAGATAACATTTCTGTCTGTTTTCCAAGTGTTTGAAGTAGATGTTTTTGAGTATCACAGATTCTGTGATGAATTCTCACATGTATTGAATAGACGCTTTCTATCTTCTGTAAGTTTCCGGGGACTTTTTACTTCAATCCCATTGATGTTATCGATGTTTTTATCGATCTCTTGAATTGTGACACTTATTAAGATAACATTTCTGTCTGTTATTCAAGTGTTTTAAGTTGATGTTTTAGAGCATCCCAGATTCTGTGATGAATTCTCACATGTAGTGAATAGACCCTTTCTAGCTCCTGCAACTTTCCGGGGATTTCTCACATCAATCCAATTGCTGCACTTGTGGTTTCTATCGACCTCTAGAAATGTCACACTTACTATATTACTCTCAGATAACATTTCTGTCTGTTATTCAAGTGTTTTAAGTAGATGTTTTAGAGCATCCCAGATCCTGTGATGAATTCTCACATGTAGTGAACAGACGCTTTCTAGATCCTGTAACATTCTGGGGATTTCTCACATCAATCCAATTGCTGCTCTTGATGTTTCTATTGACCTCTAGAAATGTCACACTTATCATATTACTCTTAGATAACATTTCTGTCTGTTTTCCAAGTGTTTGAAGTAGATGTTTTAAAGGATCCCCTATTCTGTGATGAATTCTCACATGTAGTGAATAGACGCTTTCTGGCTCCTGTAACTTTCCGGGGAATTCTCACATCAATCCAATTGCTGCTCTTGATGTTTCTATCGACCTCTAGAAATGTCACACTTATCATATTACTCTTAGATAAAATTTCTGTCTTTATTCAAGTGTTTGAAGTAGATGTTTTTGAGCATCCCCGATTCTGTGATGAATTCTCACATGTATTGAATAGACGCTTTCTAGCTTCTGTAAGTTTCCGGGGAATTCTCACTTCAATCCAATTACTGCTCTTGATGTTTCTATTGACCTCTATTAATGTCACACTTATCATATTACTCTTAGATAACATTTCTGTCTGTTTTCCAAGTGTTTGAAGTAGATGTTTTAAAGGATCCCCTATTTTGTGATGAATTCTCACATGTAGTGAATAGACGCTTTCTGGCTCCTGTAACTTTCCGGGGAATTCTCACATCAATCCAATTGCTGCTCTTGATGTTTCTATCGACCTCTAGAAATGTCACACTTATCATATTACTCTTAGATAAAATTTCTGTCTTTATTCAAGTGTTTGAAGTAGATGTTTTTGAGCATCCCCGATTCTGTGATGAATTCTCACATGTATTGAATAGACGCTTTCTAGCTTCTGTAAGTTTCCGGGGAATTCTCACTTCAATCCAATTGCTGCTCTTGATGTTTCTATTGACCTCTATTAATGTCACACTTATCATATTACTCTTAGATAACATTTCTGTCTGTTATTCAAGTGTTTGAAGTAGATGTTTTTGAGCATCCCAGATTCTGTGATGAATTCTCACATGTAGTGAACAGACGCTTTCTAGATCCTGTAACTTTCTGGGGATTTCTCACATCAATCCAATTGCTGCTCTTGATGTTTCTATTGACCTCTAGAAATGTCACACTTATCATATTACTCTTAGATAACATTTCTGTCTGTTTTCCAAGTGTTTGAAGTAGATGTTTTTGAGTATCACAGATTCTGTGATGAATTCTCACATGTATTGAATAGACGCTTTCTATCTTCTGTAAGTTTCCGGGGACTTCTCATTTCAATCCCTTTGATGTTATTGATGTTTTTATCGATCTCTTGAATGGTCACACTTATTAAGATAACATTTCTGTCTGTTTTTCAAGTGTTTGAAGTAGATGTTTTAGAGCATCCCAGATTCTGTGATGAATTCTCACATGTAGTGAACAGACGCTTTCTAGCTCCTGTAACTTTCCAGGGATTTCTCACATCAATCCAATTGCTGCTCTTGTGGTTTCTATCGACCTCTAGAAATGTCACACTTACTATATTACTCTCAGGTAACATTTCTGTCTATTATTGAAGTGTTTTAAGTAGATGTTTTAGAGCATCCCAGATTCTGTGATGAATTCTCACATGTAGTGAATAGACGCTTTCTATCTTCTGTAAGTTTCCGGGGACTTCTCACTTCAATCCAATTGCTGCTCTTGTGGTTTCTATCGACCTCTAGAAATGTCACACTTACTATATTACTCTCAGATAATATTTCTCTCTGTTATTCAAGTGTTTTAAGTAGATGTTTTAGAGCATCCCAGATTCTGTGATGAATTCTCACATGTAGTTAACAGACGCTTTCTAGCTCCTGTAACTTTCCGGGGATTTCTCACATCAATCCAATTGCTGCTCTTGATGTTTCTATCGACCTCTAGAAATGTCACACTTATCATATTACTCTTAGATAAAATTTCTGTCTTTATTCAAGTGTTTGAAGTACATGTTTTTGAGCATCCCCGATTCTGTGATGAATTCTCACATGTATTGAATAGACGCTTTCTAGCTTCTGTAAGTTTCCGGGGAATTCTCACTTCAATCCAATTGCTGCTCTTGATGTTTCTATTGACCTCTATTAATGTCACACTTATCATATTACTCTTAGATAACATTTCTGTCTGTTATTCAAGTGTTTGAAGTAGATGTTTTTGAGCATCCCAGATTCTGTGATGAATTCTCACATGTAGTGAACAGACGCTTTCTAGCTCCTGTAACTTTCCAGGGATTTCTCACATCAATCCAATTGCTGCTCTTGTGGTTTCTATCGACCTCTAGAAATGTCACACTTACTATATTACTCTCAGGTAACATTTCTGTCTATTATTGAAGTGTTTTAAGTAGATGTTTTAGAGCATCCCAGATTCTGTGATGAATTCTCACATGTAGTGAATAGACCCTTTCTAGCTCCTGTAACTTTCCGGGGATTTCTCACATCAATCCAATTGCTGCTCTTGTGGTTTCTATCGACCTCTAGAAATGTCACACTTTCTATATTACTCTCAGATAACATTTCTGTCTGTTATTCAAGTGTTTTAAGTAGATGTTTTTGAGCATCCCAGATTCTGTGATGAATTCTCACATGTAGTGAACAGACGCTTTCTAGCTCCTGTAACTTTCCAGGGATTTCTCACATCAATCCAATTGCTGCTCTTGTGGTTTCTATCGACCTCTAGAAATGTCACACTTACTATATTACTCTCAGGTAACATTTCTGTCTATTATTGAAGTGTTTTAAGTAGATGTTTTAGAGCATCCCAGATTCTGTGATGAATTCTCACATGTAGTGAATAGACCCTTTCTAGCTCCTGTAACTTTCCGGGGATTTCTCACATCAATCCAATTGCTGCTCTTGTGGTTTCTATCGACCTCTAGAAATGTCACACTTTCTATATTACTCTCAGATAACATTTCTGTCTGTTATTCAAGTGTTTTAAGTAGATGTTTTGGAGCATCCCAGATTCTGTGATGAATTCTCACATGTAGTTAACAGACGCTTTCTAGCTCCTGTAACTTTCCGGGGAATTCTCACATCAATCCAATTGCTGCTCTTGATGTTTCTATCGACCTCTAGAAATGTCACACTTATCATATTACTCTTAGATAAAATTTCTGTCTTTATTCAAGTGTTTGAAGTAGATGTTTTTGAGCTTAACCGATTCTGTGATGAATTCTCACATGTATTGAATAGACGCTTTGTAGCTTCTGTAAGTTTCCGGGGACTTCTCACTTCAATCCAATTGCTGCTCTTGATGTTTCTATTGACCTCTATTAATGTCACACTTATCATATTACTCTTAGATAACATTTCTGTCTGTTATTCAAGTGTTTGAAGTAGATGTTTTTGAGCATCCCAGATTCTGTGATGAATTCTCACATGTATTGAACAGACGCTTTCTAGCTCCTGTAACTTTCTGGGGATTTCTCACATCAATCCAATTGCTGCACTTGATGTTTCTATTGACCTCTAGAAATGTCACACTTATCATATTACTCTTAGATAACATTTCTGTCTGTTTTCCTAGTGTTTGAAGTAGATGTTTTAAAGGATCCCCTATTCTGTGATGAATTCTCACATGTAGTGAATAGACGCTTTCTAGCTCCTGTAACTTTCCGGGGAATTCTCACATCAATCCAATTGCTGCTCATGTGGTTTTTATCGACCTCTAGAAATGTCACACTTATTATTTACTCTCAGATAACATTTCTGTCTGTTATTCAAGTGTTTGAAATAGATGTTTTAGATCATCCCATATTCTGTGATGAATTCTCACATGTATTGAACAGACGCTTTCTAGCTCCTGTAACTTTCTGGGGATTTCTCACATGAATCCAATTGCTGCTATTGATGTTTCTATTGACCTCTAGAAATGTCACACTTATCATATTACTCTTAGATAACATTTCTGTCTGTTATTCAAGTGTTTGAAGTAGATGTTTTTGAGCATCACAGATTCTGTGATGAATTCTCACATGTATTGAATAGACGCTTTCTATCTTCTGTAAGTTTCCTGGGACTTCTCACTTCAATCCCATTGATGTTATTGAGGTTTTTATCGATCTCTTGAATCGTCACACTTATTAAGATAACATTTATGTCTGTTTTCCAAGTGTTTGAAGTAGATGTTTTAGAGCATCCCCGATTCTGTGATGAATTCTCAAATGTAGTGAATAGACGCTTTCTAGCTCCTGTAACTTTCCGGGGAATTCTCACATCAATCCAATTGCTGCTCTTGATGTTTCTATCGACCTCTAGAAATGTCACACTTATCATACTACTCTTAGATAACATTTCTGCCTGTTATTCAAGTGTTTGAAGTAGATGTTTTTGAGCATCCCAGATTCTGTGATGAATTCTCACATGTAGTGAATAGACCCTTTCTAGCTCCTGTAACTTTCCCGGGAATTCTCTAATTAATCCAATTCATGTTCTTTTGGTTTTTATCGATATCTAGAAATGTCACACTTATCATATTACTCTTAGATAACATTTCTTTCTGTTATTCATGTGTTTGAAGTAGATGTTTTTGAGCATCCCAGATTCTGTGATGAATTCTCACATGTAGATAATAGACGCTTTCTAGCTTCTGTAAGTTTCCGGGGACTTCTCACTTCAATCCCATTGATGTTATTGAGGTTTTTATCGATCTCTTGAATTGTCACACTTATTAAGATAACATTTCTGTCTGTTTTTCAAGTGTTTGAAGTAGATGTTTTAGAGCATCCCAGATTCTGTGATGAATTCTCACATGTAGTGAACAGACGCTTTCTAGCTCCTGTAACTTTCCGGGGATTTCTCACATCAATCCAATTGCTTCTCTTGATGTTTCTATTGACCTCTAGAAATGTCACACTTATCATATTACTCTTAGATAACATTTCTGTCTGTTATTCAAGTGTTTGAAGTAGATGTTTTTGAGCATCCCAGATTCTGTGATGAATTCTCACATGTATTGAATAGACGCTTTCTATCTTCTGTAAGTTTCCGGGGACTTCTCACTTCAATCCCATTGATGTTATTGAGGTTTTTATCGATCTCTTGAATTGTCACACTTATTAAGATAACATTTCTGTCTGTTTTTCAAGTGTTTGAAGTAGATGTTTTAGAGCATCCCAGATTCTGTGATGAATTCTCACATGGAGTGAACAGACGCTTTCTAGCTCCTGTAACTTTCCGGGGATTTCTCACATCAATCCAATTGCTGCTCTTGATGTTTCTATTGACCTCTAGAAATATCACACTTATCATATTACTCTTAGATAACATTTCTGTCTGTTATTCAAGTGTTTGAAGTAGATGTTTTTGAGCATCCCAGATTCTTTGATGAATTCTCACATGTATTGAATAGACGCTTTTTAGCTCCTGTAACTTTCCGGGGATTTCTCACATCAATCCAATTGCTGCTCTTGATGTTTCTATTGACCTTTAGAAATGTCACACTTATCATATTACTCTTAGATAACATTTCTGTCTGTTATTCAAGTGTTTGAAGTAGATGTTTTTGAGCATCCCAGATTCTGTGATGAATTCTCACATGTAGTGAACAGACGCTTTCTAGCTCCTGTAACTTTCCGGGGATTTCTCACATCAATCCAATTGCTGCTCTTGATGTTTCTATTGACCTTTAGAAATGTCACACTTATCATATTACTCTTAGATAACATTTCTGTCTGTTATTCAAGTGTTTGAAGTAGATGTTTTTGAGCATCCCAGATTCTGTGATGAATTCTCACATGTATTGTATAGACGCTTTCTAGCTTCTGTAAGTTTCCGGGGACTTCTCACTTCAATCCCATTGATATTATTGAGGTTTTTATCGATGTCTTGAATTGTCACACTTATTAAGATAACATTTCTGTCTGTTTTTCAAGTGTTTGAAGTAGATGTTTTAGAGCATCCCAGATTCTTTGATGAATTCTCACATGTAGTGAATAGACGCTTTCTAGCTCCTGTAACTTTCCGGGGATTTCTCACATTAATCCAATTGCTGCTCTTGATGTTTCTATCGACCTCTAGAAATGTCACACTTATCATATTACTCTTAGATAACATTTCTGTCTGTTATTCAAGTGTTTGAAGTAGATGTTTTTGAGCATCCCAGATTCTGTGATGAATTCTCACATGTATTGAATAGACGCTTTCTAGCTTCTGTAAGTTTCCGGGGACTTCTCACTTCAATCCCATTGATGTTATTGAGGTTTTTATCGATCTCTTGAATTGTCACACTTACTAACATAACATTTCTGTCTGTTTTCCAAGTGTTTGAAGTAGATGTTTTAGAGCATCCCCGATTCTGTGATGAATTCTCACATGTAGTGAATAGACGCTTTCTAGCTCCTGTAACTTTCTGGGGATTTCTCACATCAATCCAATTGCTGCTCATATGGTTTTTATGGACCTCTAGAAATGTCACACTTATAATTTTTTTCTCAGATAACATTTCCGTCTGTTATTCAAGTGTTTGAAGTAGATGTTTTTGAGCACCCCAGATTCTTTGATGAATTGTCACATGTATTGTATAGACGCTTTCTAGCTCCTGTAACTTGCCGGGGAATTCTCACATCAATCCAATTGCTGCTCATGTGGTTTTTATCGACCTCTAGAAATGTCACACTTATCATATTAGTCTCAGATAACATTTCTGTCTGTTATTCAAGTGTTTGAATTAGATGTTTTTGAGCATCCCAGATTCTGTGATGAATTCTCACATGTATTGAATAGACGCTTTCTAGCTTCTGTAAGTTTCCGGGGACTTCTCACTCCAATCCCGTACATGTTATTGAGGTTTTTATCGATCTCTTGAATTTTCAAACCTATTATATTGCTCCAAATTAATATCAATGTCTGTTATCCAAATATTTGAAGTAGATGTTTTTGAGCATCCTAGATTCTATCATGAATTCTCACTTCTAATGAATAGACACCTTCTTGCTTCTGAAATTTTCTTGGGGAATTCTCCTTTCAATCTTAAAGATCTTAGGGAGGTTGTTATCGATATCCGGAATTGTCACACTTCCTATATCAGTCTCAGATAAGATTTCTGTATGTTATTCAAGTGTTTAAAGTAGATGTTTTTAAGCATCCCAGATTCTGTAATGAATTCTCACATGCAGTGAATAGACGCTTTGTAGCCAGTGCAACTTTTTGTGGAATTCTCACTTCAATCCTATTGATTTTTTTTGAGTTTTCTATCGATCTCTTGAATTGTCAAACTTATTTTATTGCTCTAAATTTAATTAAATGTCATTTAATCACATGTTTGAAGTAGATGCTTTGAGCATCCCAGATTCTATGATGAATTCTCACATCTAGTGAATAGACGCTGTCCTTCTTCTACAACTTTCTTTGGAATTCTCATTTTCATCCAATTGATGTTCCTGTGGTTTTTATCGATCTTTAATATTGTCACACTTATTTTATTGCTCTCAGATATCATTTCTGTCTCTTATTCAAGTGTTTGAAGCAGATGTTTTTGAGCATCCCAGATTCTGTGATGAATTTTCACAGCTAGTGAATAGACGCTTTCTAGCCTGCGCAACTTTCTGTGGAGTGCTCACTTGAATCCCATTGATGTTCTTGAGGTTTTTATCGATTTCTTGAATTTCACACTTATTATATTGCTCTCAATTAATATCGATGTCTGGTAATCAAATGTTTGAAGTAGATGTTTTTGAGCATCCCAGATTCTGTGATGAATTCTCACATCTAGTGAATAGACGCTTTCTTGCTTCTCCAACTTTCTGTGGAATTCTCCCTCGAATCCAATTGATGTTCTTTTGATTTTTATCGATCTCTTGAATTTCCACACTTAATATATTATTCTCATGTACCATTTCTGTCTGCTAATCAGGTATTTGAAGTAGATGTTTTTGATCCCCGATTATGAGCTGAATCCTCAAATCGAATGAGTACGCGCTTTCTTGGTTCTGCAATTTTCTATGGGATTCTCACCTCAATGCCATTGATGTTCTTGATGTTTTATCGATCTCTTGAAATCTCTCACTTCTTATATGCCGTCAATTAACATTGCTGTCTGTTAATCAAGTGTTTGAAGTACAAGTTATTTAACATCACAGATTTTAGGATGAATTCTTACATCTAATGAATAGACGCTTTCTTGTTTAAGCAATTTTCTATTGATTTCTCACTTTATTCCCATTGATGTTCTTGACGTTTTTAAGGCTCTCTCACACTTATTATGTTGCTCTCAATTAACATTTATGTCTGTTAATCAAGTGTTTGAAGTAGTTGTTTTTGAGCATCCCTGATTCTGTGATGAATTCTCAGATCTAATGAATAGACGCTTTCTTGCATCTGCAAGTATCCATGTAATCTTCATTTCAATCCAATTGATGTTTTTGACATTTTTAAGATTTTTTTAAAAAAATTTTCATATTTATCTAATTGCCCCCAACAAGTATTTATAACTTTTTATGAAATGTTTGACGTAGATATTTTTGAGATTCCCAGATTTTGTGATGAATCCTCACATGTAATAAACAGATGTTTTCGAGCATCTGCAAGTTTGCATACAATCCTCACTTCAATACCCTTGATTTTCTTGATATTTTGAACGTTCTCTTGAATTGTCACATTTATGATATTCCTCTCCATGAACATTACTGTTTGCTTATTTTGCTTTTGATCTAGATTTATTACTAGCATCCCAGATTCCATAATGAATTCTCACATCTAATAAGTGGATGTTTTGTTGTGTCTGCAACTCTCTATTGAATTTGTGTTAGTATCTTAATGAGAAAACAGATAATATCAAACCTATTGTGATCCAAAGAAACCACAACACTTTATTTATTTGTTTTTATAGGCATCTCATCAACTTGATGTCAATCGACGTGATTTCATGCTTTGTTGGATGCTGTTAAGAAAGAACACAATAAATTTTTAATGACATCTCAAATGTCAGCAAATTAATGACAAAATAGGTGATATTAAACTTTTTATGATGCAAAGAAATCAGAATACTTTATTTGATTGTTTTTAATTGAAATCTCATCAACTTGATGTCAACCGACGAGATGTCATGCTTAGTTGGATGCTGTTAAGAAAAAAACAAAATATTTTTAATAGCACCTCTAATGTCAGAATATTTATGACAAAATAGGTGATATTAATTTTTTGTGATGCAAAGAACTCAGAACACTTTATTTTATTGTTTTTAATTGAAATCTCATCAACTTGATGTCAATCGACGAGATTTCATGCTTTGTTGGATGCTGTTAAGAAAAAACTGAATAGTTTTTTAATAGCACCTCAATTGTCAGAATATTTATGACAAAATAGGTGATATTAAACTTATTGTGATGCAAGGAAGTCAGAACACTTTATTTGCTTGTTTTTAATTGAAATCTTATCAACTTGCTGCCAATCGACGTGATTTCATGCTTAGTTGGATGTTGTTAAGGAAAAACACGGTATCTTTCTAATAGCAACTCCAAATCTCAGAATATTTATGACAAAATAGGTGATATTAAACTTTTGTGATGCAAAGAAATCAGAACACGTCATTTGATTTTTTTTAATTGAAATCTCATCAACTTGATATCAATCGACGTGACTTCATGTTTAGATGGATGCTGTTAAGGAAAAACACGGTATCTTTTTAATAGCACCTCAAATGTCAACATATTAATGACAAAAATGGTGATATTAAACTTTTTGTGATGCAAAGAGAAGAAGAAAGTAGAATGTAAGAGATGAAGAAGTGTGAGTCTACGAGAGGAAGACAAATAGTCTCCCAGAGGGAAAGATGGAGTCCACTTGAGAAGGAAGAGGAACCTAACCGAGCGAGAAAGAAGTTCACGAAAGGTAGAAAATTGAAAGGAAGGGAAACAGCTTTGACCAGGAGCAGACAAGTAGTCTACTAGAGGATGAATCTGGAGTTCACCAGAGGAGGAATTTTGAGTTTGCGATTCAAAGAAATTGCATTCTACGAGGATAGAGATGAGAATCTACCGGGGATCTACCGGAAGAAGAGAAGAACAATCTACCGGAGGAAGAAATGGAATCTACCCGGGGAAGAAACTTTAATCTACGTCAGCAGCCCAGAGAGACTGGAGTGGAGAAGAAGACAAAGAGCTCTTTTAGCAAAGCCACTTGAGGAATTATTTGCTTTACCACGCCCATAAGATTCTGGAAAAGCTTCTGAAAGCCCGTTTTCACTATTTGATTTATTTCAAGAAGTTTGCAAAAGCTACGAGTTCAGGCAAGATTTTCGTGCCAACGAGCATTTTTGCACCAGTGAAAATCCATACAGAAATCACTTCCCACTGAAATTCTTTCAATCGGGGCGGACTAAAGTGTCTGAAATCGCATGATGATGATGAGGTATTGATGGGGAAATGATTTGAAGGAAAATACATGAAGTACTTCGATGCGGAAGGTGACTCCTATTCCGACTAAGCACATTGATTCTACTTGTTTCGTGTTTACGTTAGTTTCGACAAAATGTTGTTGTGATTGTGAAGAATGGTAAAAGGCTTTGTGTAATTAACCTACCCTGTTCACCCAGGCCCACAGCTCGAAAGCTGAAATTCAGTTTGTGGTTGTGTCTAAACAAATTCGGATCAAATAGAAATTGAGTTCAACAACATGCAATGACTTGCTGCTAGAAGAGTAATTAAAGTCTTGCTGCAGCTGTGAAGTCTCTACTGTCATTGGGTAAGAAATTTAAAGAAGTTATTTTAACTGTATTCAAAGTGATGTAGCTTAGCTGCACTGCTGCATGTTTTTTCATACGTGGGCCTAAGCCATGAAATTTCAAAACATTGTGTCGTTTTTGTTTGTTGATTGGTTTGATTAAATGGTTTGATACATGATTGGGGTGTGTCTTTGTTAGATGAGCGTGCAAATCAACAAATCCACTTGCTCGGATGTATTGCTATGCTTTCAGCCCAACGCATATGGCGGCAGCATTGCTGCAAGTTGTAAAAATTGATTTTGCCATAATAAATAAGTTTTTTCCGTTTCGTTGTCAAAAAGGTAGTGGTGACTTTTCATCCTCATCAACAAACTCCTGATAGGAATAAGGCACACAAAAAAGCAAGCTCTAGTAATTTGTTGGTAGGTATGTTTTTGAAAAATTGCGGCATACAAGGTATTTTTTTAAAGTGGCTTGTGAAAATTCACCTCTCAGATTGCTAGAAAATTAAGATAAGTAAACATGAAAATTTTCGGATGATCAAACTTTCAGGCATAGTTTTATTGTAAAGTTTAACTGTCCAAAATCTGTTGATGTCATAAAGCTTTTTCATCCTAAAGTTTTAGATTCATTTAGAAGGAAATGCCAAAAGAGATTTAACATCAGTTAGCTATTCATTGTTTTGGCACCAGTGCTGAAGTTCCTTGAACTTTGTGAGGTGAAAGTTTGATGTCTTTGAAGAGTTTCTTCCAAATAGTCCACATGTAGGGGCACCTTTTTATTGGTTCACATCTAGTTTTATCATCGTTCAATGTGACATAAATTTCATTCAAAATTTTTGTGTACAATGTACTTATCATAATGTTTGTCCAAAAGTTGTTTGTCCAAAATTCCTGAAAAAGCATCCAAAAGTTCTCTGTCCCAAGTTGTTTTTCCAAAACCTTACTGTCTGAATATTTTTGGTTTTAATGCATATGCCCAGTACTGGGAAAATAGAACACAAGAAGCTATTTATTTTTGACAAACAAAATCCTTAATGTAGTTTTTTTCATTTTCAATTATTTCCTGTATCATAGTACTCTTAACGTACTTAGGCAATGTCTAAATATTGGAGAACGAAGCTTCAAACAATATTGTTTTGAAATGTTCACCTGGGAACAGGAACTGAATGTGAAGATTGTCATGAAACCTTTAAGAAGTTCCTAACGATCTCCAAGTGCTGAAAACCTGATAGTTTCAAGAAACTTTAAGCACTGGCTGAAATTCTTAGTTTCTTGTAAAACAAGAATACTCCTCTTCCATTGTAAGTCAATTGTAAGTCATCCACTCTCAGCAATCAGTATTAATGCCGCTGCAGATCTTTAAGTCAGTTTGAATAGGCAGGTGTAAAATTAAGTGACCTATTTCTTTTAATTGAAAAACTTGTTTGCCAGTTTTCTATGACTCTACCACTGGATTTTTCAGAATTCTTGAATATTTGTTGAAATTATAGCCTATTTTGCATTTCAGCTTATTTTATGGTGTTGCATCATCAAATTTCCTAATCACAAACCAGAAGAGCGATTAGAGTTTTGCTTGATACCACATCATATATGTATATATGTATGTATGTATATATATATATATATAAATTTTCAGCAGCTAGCGAGCAACCAGGATTTCTCCTCTTTTGGTGCAAACGGAAACATTTTTAAAAATTCTCAGGCAAAATATTTTTTTATAGGTATCAAAGGCTATGGTTTCTTATAAAAATTATTTGATCTTTTGTCAACAGGTTTAGAAACTTTGAAGTTTTAACATTTTTTCAAAAATTTTCTTGAATTCTTGAAAATGGAGAATATGATTATGAAAATATTGAAGATTCCAGAAAAGTCCAACAGCAGATGATCTGTAAAATAGTTCAAGTTTCTTTGAAGCCATTCAGTTCAAAGAAATAGGTCAATATATAATTTTACACCCAGCTTTTCAAAGATTTGAAACACATTCTCTGATTTTCTATCTTAGCCAGTGAAACATTGAGTCATGATTGAACCAGATTCAGATGATGATGTCTCAGAAGAAGAGGTTGATGAAAATGATGAAAGTCAGAATTCAAGGGATGAGGGTTATCAAGAAGCTGACAGATTGAGCATTGCATCTGGCTCTGCTGGTTTAGCAAAGACTCAGACGAGATTGAGCATTGATGCTGCCGCTGCAGGTATGCACTGTAATGTAGTGTAGACAAGAATTTTGTCCAAAGCCCTAGTCAAACAGATTAATATTTTCACCTAAAATTTTAAGATACATTGCTTGATGAAATGTTGGGACTGTGTGGCCACCTTGATTGGTCACCAAAGTTTTGCTGGGTGATGCTGGATGAGGCTAAACATAGGTCACAAAAAATTTTGTTTTTCATTGTTGTGTGAAATGTTGGATCTGTTTAACCACTCAAACAAACTTTATGCCAAGCATTTTATAAATTGTTCTTATCGATCTGCCTTTTGACTGCACAGGTACCCTCTGTGGACATGTTTGAAACAAAATATTTGGCAAGATGTAAGATGAAAATGTTATAGGTGAACTGTTAGATCTGTTTGATCATCAACTGCCTAACAAGGTGGGAAAAATCAAAATATGAATTTTGATACAAGTTTAGCAAGATATGTTATCAGTTTGACCAGGGCTTTACAATAAGTTCCTGCATAAAAGGAACTCAAAGCCTTCAGGCTGGCTGTTTAGTATTTTATATAAGAAAATATCACTACAAGAGGATGGCAAATTTCTTATTTATATATATGTTGAATAAGAACCTTTTCCATTTATATGGGATGGTTACTTCTGTCAACTGGTACTATTATCTATAAGTCTTGAACTGTGCTGATTATGAGTTGAAAGGTCTAATCCAAGATGGAAACAAGGTGTTTCAGAAAAAATGCAACCCAACTATGATCTAAAATCTCAGAGCATTGACAAAATTTGAGTAGTTGCTATTTATACCATCGGAGAGTACAATCATTCTTCTTTGTAATGATATGCAGTTTGCATACATCAATGGAGATTTTTATCATAAAATTGATATTTCTGAAGTATGGCTAATTTCAAATACAGCATGCTGCAAAAGTTGAGTGAGCGTGTGGCCGAGTGGTTAAGGTGTCTGACTCGTAAGCCAAAGGTCAGAACGGCCGTAGGTTCAAATCCCACGCTGGACAGTTTGGTCGCTGTCCGTAACACTAGCCCGGGTTGACCAGAGCCATGTGAGGGAAATCTGGTAGCTGTGGTGGGTAGCTGCGGCTGACTGATGGTAAAACATCTGTGGCCCCTGCTGGAAATAAGTCTCTCAGACTTTCGCGGGCTAGCCACGTTAAATATAAATACCTACCTACCTACCTAAAAGCAAAATCCACTCATTTTTTTCTGGTAAATTATTATAAAAAACATTTTGTCAAAGAAGTTCATGTCTAAAAGCACTTGAGGTGATCCCTTGAGGAGGAAAAAGGCAATTTCCTCTTCATAAGATGCATTTGAAGATGATGATAAGATATGCTCTCACAAGGGGTGGATTATGGTCTATGTAAATGCCTTATCAATGTGCGGCATCTAAAATATGCCACACTTGCAAAATTATCAATTAAGCAATGAAAAATTCAATTAATGCTCCCATTTTGGATATCATTGAAAAAAAGATAGATTGTACTTCCAGATAGCATATATTTGTCAAATTGATTCAAATCTAATTATTTCCTGAAGAATGTCCAATGAAACTGGGTTCTGAAACATTCTGTATACAAGGTCTATAGTTGCAAAGTCTATATAGATACAATATGTGAATGATGATACATCATTTAAATGTCTGGTAGTTCAATAGACTCTCTTTGGTGATTTTTAAACATTTATAAGGAATTGGAAAAAAACAGGATGTCTGCCAAGTGGGAGGTGATAATTTCTCATAGGTTCGTTTTTTATAAGTTATTCTATTATCTATGGTTAATTAGCGTGTGTGTTAGTAAGGAAAAGTACTCTGTAAGTTTAGAATGTTTACATTCATGGAACGTTTCATCCTGCTGAAAATTGCGTGTTGAAAATTAGCTGAAAATTTGACAATGCAATTTGAAGAATTTTTATAAGAGAAAGGTGATATGTTTTTAGAAACTTTTAGTCTGCAGGTGCCATAATGATAATGATAGTATTTGATAAAATTTTGAAATTTAAGAGAACAGAAAATATCAGTGATTCTATAACTTGGCAAAGAGTCATTTCCTGTGGTCTACAAAGCTTAAAAATAGCCTTAGATACTCTCTGTTGGAAAATTTTACAGGGCTGCACAAATTCCAATAGGCTAGCCAAACTCATGAAGAACTTCCCACAAGTAGACGATGGTATACCACACATTTTTGTAATACGCAATGAATGGCGGGGCAGGTCACTGCTTTCCTTCGTAATAAGATTTTATGGCATAGGGATTCAGCCTTGACTTGATCCTTATACTCCCCCTTACTCCCTCTTCTTTCAAAGATCAACAGACGATGAAATCATGGAGCAGCCACACTTAATGTAATTTTTGTACCCCCAAAATTTAGATCCTATCTCAGTAAAATTATTTGGATGCTAGAGTTAAAGGGCTGCAGATTTCGTGAGACTAAGTTTTTGAAAACAGTCTGAGTTTGTGATATGCTGCTGTCTAGTGTTGTGGACATCGTGCGGTGATGCTGAAAGACCTCTTGCGAAATTCTATGTGTACGTATATTTTTAGTTGTTCTAATGATTGAAGTCATTCAAGGGAATGGTCAAAGCTGATATATCGCTATAAGAAGGCTAAAGAATCGCGTACGCATCCATTGTTTCTTTAGTTATGCAATGAAGCGGCACGTGTTAAAATCGTACAGTAGAATCGATTATGATTTTAACTGGGCCTTTTAACTATTTCAATTCCCCTTCGATTCCCTTTGAATTTTGTCGATGGTTCAAGTTTAAATGACTCTCCCGTACAGAAATAGATATTTTCACCATGCGAGACATATTTGACCATTAAGAAGTTAGTGTTTAGTTCATATCGCTGTTCAGCTTTGTGTGGCCATTTTCCAGGCGGCTGCTTCGCCTGTCAGAAGGTTAGAAGCGATTTCGGTAAAATTCATTGTCTGGAAACAAATCTATGATCACATTAACTGATGACTGAGTATGACAGGAACAACTGGAAACTGTTGCTCTTAATTGAAAAAGGTACTCCGTTGAGATCTAGCAAATTATTATGGTTTGCATTAACAGAATTTATGGTAAATGCTTGCAGGCAACAAACGAAAACAAACTTTGCATTCACTTTGACTTTGGTATCCAAGTTCATATGTTTTCTGGAGGTCATCCAAAAAGAAATCTGTTCAATGTATTTCTACTGATTTAGGTAATTCGTATGCATCTTCAATCATCATGGCTAGAATTTGTAAAGGTTTTGAAAAATACAGGAACTGGTTTTAGCGAACCATTTCCCCTAATCAGAAAGCGAAATGTTAAAGTTTTTGGATTTTTTCGCGCTTCACTTGCAAGTTAAGCAGTTAAAGTTTCCTATTTCATTGCAGGTAGCCCCCGTTTGAGCCAACACAGTGCTCCAACGATTCGCAGAACATCTTCCCAAGCTTCCATTCGATCAAATAAGAGCAGAGATCAAGAATATGATGAAGAGGCTGAACGGAAAGAGAGGCTGCAGATCTATGTATTCGTTTCAAGATGTATTGCATACCCATTTAATGCTAAGCAGCCAACTGACATGGCACGTCGACAGACCAAAGTGACGAAACAGAATCTCATTGCAATTAAAGAGCGTTTTGCCTCGTTTCTGGACGGAAGAACGAATATAATTGCAGACGAGGCTTTTAAAAATGCTGTCAAGTCGTATCAGGATAGTTTTCTTTGCAGTGACCGTGTTGCAAAAATGGTATGTGCCTAAGATGTTTGCCGGAAAATGCACTACATATGTTTGATAATTATGTTTGTTCGATTTTCGGGGATATGAATCATCAGTATTCATACTGAGGCATCTTTAGAGATACGATGGCAGGCTCCTCTTCGAAGGAATTGGCATTTATGTTTATTGTAAGTTTTAGGACAATTAAAGCCGTTGGCCAATTGAATATTTTAACTGTTGTTTGACTGCCGTGACGGCTACTGTTCCTGCTTGTTCCGTTTTGGCTGCATTTGCTTCTATTGCGGCAAAGAAGCATAACATATCGAGTTGGGGTGCTAGCCAAGGGAGATCATCTCTGCTTTTGCCATTACCCTCTTCTTGCTCATCGAGCAGGCGACATAGATTAAACGAAATCCAATGTTTCCTATGAGGATTGAAAGCAATACTTAGTTTTTACAGGCCTTCTTCTTACTTTCAAGGTATACAGTGGTGGTTATTCCTCGAATGACTTCAGGGAAGTATTCAAAGCAAGCATCGAGAAACGTGTGCGAAATCTTCCAGAGATTGAAGGCCTGAGCAAGGAGACAGTTTTGAGTTCTTGGATGGCGAAATTTGACGCAATTTACCGCGGAGATGAAGACCAGAAAAAGATTCCGTCGAGGCTGGCAGCAACGGCTGCATCAGAATTGATATTGTCGAAAGATCAATTATATGAAATGTTTCAAACGATCCTAGGGGTGAAGAAATATGAACACATCATTTTATTCAATGCTTGTCAGGTAAATATGATTTGATGTTTTCAACTTTTCATTTTTCTCCATTTGTCGAAATTTTCAGTTCCATGTCTAAGTTAAATATTCGCAGTAATTTCTATTGAAAGACCGACGGGCGCTTAATGAATTTAGCACACAATTCAATTCAGAACAAGTAAACAATTTTGTTGTTGTTGTTGTAGTTGTTGTTGTTGCAATAACTAGAACTATGTAGTGAGTCAAAAGTAAGTACATATTTTTATCATGAGGAACTTGGATCAGCTTTAAGTTCTACTGACGACCTAAATATGTCATTTTTGGAAACATTTCCTAACTTTTAATTCGTTTCTGATTGCGAACTTTTTTTATATTACTGTCAAGAACCAAATTAGTCAAGGGATCCTCCCTATTTTATTTCCAGGAGCTTTACTGTGAGATCGTAGCCTGTTAATGACAAGGCTTTGAACAAATTGCACGACACACTGTCTTTTTGGCGAAATTCTTTATTGTTTCATTGGAAATTTTCAAAGCCCTAATCGAAGTCTTTTTTACGGTAAAGCTCATTTTGACAATCATCTGTTGTGGTTTGATAGTATTTTTCAAAATCAGGTATCTCAACAAAGAAATCTGTCTTCATATTGAAGATAATGTTTAGTTATTGCAACATCTCGCTATCAAATTTTGTTGGTTTTCAATAACTTGGTTCGATATGTAGTGAAGGCTTCTTCGGCTTCTTCTTTGATTTCTCATGTTCCCTTGGCAAAAACCGTGGTGTAGTTTATGCGGTCTTTTCAAGTATAGTTGATCGTGGTTCAAAATTTCAAAACAATATTCCAAAAAGAATTCTTTTCTTTATAGTTGGACAATGCTGATGAACAAGCAGCGTGTATCAGGAGAGAGTTGCAGTCAAGAGGAAAGTCGTTAGAGGATCCAAGAATCATTAAACAGGTCTAACAGTTGATAGCATTAAATGAGATAAAATTTCCAGTAGAAAATTTATTTTTCTTATCCTTCCCGTTTATTTCAAATCTTGTATTTTTGTTGGAAACATTTGCAGATAAGGAACTAAAACAATTGGGACCACAATTTTGCTGTTTCGAGTTACGATTGAAATTAACGTCGAAATGGTCCAGTAGTTGACACGATTCGATCGTTTCTGTGTTGATTCGAAAATTTAGAACTGATCTACAAAATGTGGTAAAATTTCACTCTCTCAAAGTACCTCATAGTTTTACTGATACTGTCACCGCCCAATTTCAACCTTCAGCCGACTTGCACAAGTTATCTTGAGGTTAAAGGAAATGATGAATTTTGTCTTATTCCTAGCAGTTCCACATTAACTCTTTAAGAGACATCCCTTGACTGGGTTTGTGATAAGACACCACAACGAGCAAGGCATTATCTTCATTACTGGTGGTCAAAAATCAAGCTGCATACTGGACCAATCATCCAGCTCTGAGCTGTGCAGAGCCAATCGTCTTGTCCTTTCTTGCGAGATCACGCTGGCAAGGGCCAACGCATCTGTCGTCTCAGTCATCCCATAACCTTTGAAGTCTTCAGTAATTTTGTCACTCCTCAGTCTTAGCTTGTTGCCTTGTAATGAAAAGACTGTCTCCTCAGTTACATAACTGTTGCTGCATTGTCTCTTTCACAGACGATGCCAAAGTTTATTATCAAAGACATGGAAAATATATTTGTTGAAGAACAGAAGACGATGATCAAGCAGTTAATGATGAATTTGGAACAATTCCCTGTTGGAAAAACTGGATCTGAAGTAAAGAATGCACTTTATAAGATGAAGAAGTATGTCATATTTCGTACTGGTTTGCTTGACGTCTTTTTGGCGTTTGCTTCACATGACGAAGGGCGAGCAGCGTTTTGCTCCCAAAAATCTCGTAAGCCTTTGGCAAAAATCTCGTTATTTTCAAGAAAAATCCATCAAAAATCCGTGACAATCCTTTTGTTCTGAAAAATCTCGTACGTGTTTTCGAATGAATCAAATGCCCTTCGGCGAAAAGATAGGCCTTCTCAGCTATTCTACAAAAAGGTTCGATAGAATGACATGATTTTTATGAAAGCAAGAGGAAGTAAATTTATCCAAGAATTAGTAGTAAATCACTGGAGATAACAGCCTCTATGTTTCTTTAAGCTCTAACGCCGTAATGCTAATGTTTTCATTTAATTTCCTATCGTGTTTACTGACAGGGCACAAAATACAGCAATTACGATGATGGATGTTCAAGAAGACAGTGATGCAGTTGCAGAAAAACTCAACACACAAACATTTGCACTTCAGGTTCAATTTTATTTTCTTTCAAAACAATACCCAGAACCGAGCCAAAAAGACAGAATCGTAAATAACAACAAACAATCCGGTATATTCAATGAAATTTTTGTTCGCCTACCCGATAATGCAATTTATCAAATTACCAAACTTTGATTTGTGTCAGAGACATGGTAATTCCAGAGGCCTTCTTCTTCAACTTCTTTTCGGTAGGGATCATGAGGGTAGAGCCTGAGTAATCATATTTTGAAGATTTTAGTTTTATCAAGAGCCGTAGTTGAACCAAAAGCGTATTCTCTTTAAACTTTTGAATTTAGATTCTTGTATTCAGTTGTTTTGGTGAGTTTTTGTTTCAGTAAAGCGATGAATTAAGGCCTTGTACCAAACTAGAAATCTTTTTTGCAAAATTTGAAATGATGAACCTAATTCCTTTACTTTTCTTCTGAAACCGGGTGAGTCAAAAAAGGTTTACCCGTTTGACAGGCTGTGGGATAAAAAATATGCGACCGATATTCAAAACCAAAAGGTTCATCTTACAGTCGAAGGCTAAGTTAGATGTGAAAATTTTGTTTGATAAATTCACCCATCTTTAACCCTTTCACCCCCGGAAGGGCCATATGGCCAACAGTATTTATTGAGAACTGCAAATTTGTCAGGGGGTAAAGCATTTGGAATTTTGATTGATTTGAAAGGTTTTGCACATTGCATTTATCTATTGCTTACTGAAGCACTGATTATGATACCCCCTGGAAAACGACAACCTACATTAGGTTTTCCTGTTAAGCTTAATTTTAACCGGGCGTGAAAGGGTTAAGACTCAAAAATTAGAAAATGTCTGCTAGGGGACTTCTACCAAACAAAATTTTCTCTTCTAAGTTAGAGTCTTTGATTAAAAAATGAACATTTCTGTTTTGAATATCAGCCGCATACTACTTATTCCACAGTCCGCTAAAAGTATGAAGATTTTGTGACCGTTAAATCCATTTTAGGTCATTGTATCTGAAGCACGAGGGTTAGGGTCACTACCGTCAAACAGGATTGTGTTTGTTGTTATGGAGGTATGTTGTTTGATTGGTACTGTATATTTGTTTGCTTTGCTATTGTTTAATATTTACGCATTAAAGGCTATATTTGACTTAGTTTGTTGTGTTTTTCAAAGCAGGCCAATTATAGATTTGCAGGTGAGTTACACAGTGGGAGACCTTCTTATGTTGGATCCAGTTTAAAACAGCCAATATTCCCGACTGCACCTTGTGGTTCTTTGAAACTGAAAATGATCTATATTTCATTCCATGCTAGCTAGCCGGATCTAAATGCTTTGCACTAAAAAAATATTAAAGGCAGTCTGTCCCCTTTGAAGAATGAAAATAAACTCGATGAGGATTTCTATTGTACACTCCACAAGTTTGTGCTAATTCGCTTTATCCAAGGAAATCAAGGTCATAGAGACTCAGTGATGCATGAATTTCACTCCAACGTAAATAAGGTAAATAAAACCGTTGCTGAGGTCAGAACAATAGGGGACAGACTGCCTTTAACACTTAGACAGTACAATCATGATTGTTTCGATTGCCAAGGGAACGCAAGGGTAGATTTTTACAGAGATCGCTTATTACACACTCCGGGTGACTGATAAAGTGAACTGTGCAATCAGTCTGTGATGCGATCGGTGAAGCGATCTGTTGCATTCATTTGGTTGTGTTTATCAACTTTGCAAACTTGCGATAATAAGGCTAAGGGTATAGTGAATTCATGCATATAAGAATGCTCTGAGAGTGTTAAGAAGGAATAAGATCTTTGTCTTTGTTTTACCATACCGACTTTGTTATGCTCTTATGTGTTTCAGCTCGAAGGAGGAGAAAAACTTCAAACCGATCAAGCCGAAGCTTCTCGACCAGTGTGAGTTTTTTTATACCGTGTAACTCAATGGATTCAGCCAAGAAAACTTCATAGGGTTTTGTAAAAAGAAAAATTACCACAGCAGTAGGCCAATATCAAATGTCCATGATCAAAGGTCAATACTGTAAGTTGTGTTTGATCGGCACCAGTTTGTTTGGGAGACGAGATATGCTTTGTCCGCTGAAATGTATATGTCCCCCCGTGCAGTGGGTTAAAACTCATGCGCATTAGGGCTTTGGGGATGAAGCTCTGACGGGCGCATGTAGACCTATCCTGAGTCGTAGTTTCGCTATTTGCCTAACTGATATACCGCTACAACTAGTGTGTGACATGAGCTTTAACCCACTGCACGGGGGGACACATTGGTTTCCTCGGACAAAGCGATCTCGTCTCCCCAGCAAAATAGATCTTTTAGCTATTCTGAAAAGAATCAGAATCGAACGATATCTTGCCACATTCTGTAGAATTTTCGAATGTGCACAATAGTGATAGAAGCTCTAACGCCACTCGATCGAGCCTCATGTATAGAAATGTATAAAAGTAACGCTCGATCCAGGGTTTTTTGTAGAATAGGTATAGACTGATGACTTTCGGCTAATTTTTGCTCCATTGAATTGAATTGTTATTTACTGTTATAGGACAAATGTAATAAGTCTAGAATAGGTACAAGGTCTATTCTGAAAAGGGAAGACTTAGTAGATTTGGAATTTTTGTTTATTAACTCAGGAATTCTCAAAGCGGCAGATCTGGTAGGCTTAGGAAGCTTTCTGAAACTTCTGCTTCCAAATGCTCAGGGTTTTGCAGATTTTGGGGAGATTCTCTTTTTCCATTCGTGAATCACAAAGTGCAACGGTGAATCCAAAACATTCCTTTTTAAAGATTTGTATGTTTGATGGGAAATGATAAAAACGAAATGTCGTGGTAGTGGCGCTACTAGGAAGGCAGCTTAAATGCTCAAATTTGCCAGGAAAGAAGGAGGCAAAGCAAGGAAAGAACGGTAGGAAAAAGGAAAGAAGTGAAGGAAACGGAAGGAAAGGAAGGGAAAGAAAGAAGGAGGGAAAGGAATCGCTTAGGAAAATGGGAAAAAAGAAGAAAATGTGCAAGAAGAAACGAAATTGCTAAGCTTGCTACGAGGAAGGGAAAATGTTTTCGAGCCCTGAATGAACGTTTCTTTCAGGATTTGGCAGGTTTGACACTGCCAATCAAACACACTCTTAGTGGAGTGCACAATCTCCATTGACAGACAAATTGACACATGTTATGATTTCTAATGCAAGAATTGTTGAAAACATTATCGTTTGCAGTGACTATTTTCGATTTTTGAATATTTCTCGAAGCAAATTGATTGAAGTTCCTTTCTTTCCTTAGATGGGAGACTCATGGTGATTGGTCGATACATCAACCTTTACCTGAACTTCGATTGCGATTACTTGCAGAAGACAACTCTTTATTCGCACTGGACAATCACAAGGAACTTGCAAGGGTGAGGACATAATAAACCTGGTTTAGTTATTGTAAAACAGAATATGGATCGAGCGATACTTTTATGCATTCTTGTAGACTCATGGCCTAGAGTCTCTTGTTTCCCTTTGCTCATTGACTTGATGATGGCGCTTCAGTCAATAGAGACTCGTAATATTACTCTGAAAAACTTGGCCCTATTTAGGCCGAAACGTCGCAATTTCTAGAGTATCAATCACAGACTGCGAGATTTAGCAAAGAACAATGCTGTCAAATTTTCGATTTGAATTATGTGGTTGACTAGATCTGACTTGCCAAGAAATATACCCTTGGCTAGACTAGAAGTCCGAAAAAGTATACCCTTAGGGATGGCACATTCCCAGGTACCTTAACATAGAAGAAACCCCCCACCTCGGTGATCCTGACATTGATTACTGAATCCTACCGTCTCTGTTTGTTTTTTGTTTTGTTTTATTTTTGTTATCTATTTGTTTTGAGTGGGCTTGTCAGGATTTCTAGCTACTGAAAGCTAATTTAGGCCCACTGTGCATTCCGTGTGCAGCCATGCACACTTAGTTTAAAGTCCCTTCCGAAGGACGACGAGGTGAGTTGTGAGGTCAGGCATCCGAGGTTACCCATCCGTAGTTTGACCTCACTCGACCGAGCTTAACTTCAGTCACCTGACGAAAAGTGTTTAAGCCACTCTGTTACTCACCCCCTGCAGTGCTATTAATTAGGATATGATCTTTATTTTAGTACACCCTGAAGCCCCATTGTGGAATGAAAGATGGCTTTGATTGGTGCAAGATGACAACATCTAAAGGATGGACTGGTGACCCAATAGAACTTAAAGTTTCTGTCAAGTTTGAAAAGCCACAAAGTGTTAAAAAATGCGGGTATGTCATCTCAATGTGTTATTGGCGGTGTGTTGTTTCCAAGATTGTGATCATGCACTGAATATTTTGTTTGAGACACGTCGTTGCAAGCACAACCTCGAACCCAGAGTAACAATAAAAAGCGAGGCTTAAGAAAATGATAGTCTGGAATGGAGGTTATTACAAGCATGCTGTTGAGCGAAAATGTTCAAAAAATTGTTCTGCCACTTTATCAAAGTTTCTTCAAAACTTTCGTTCCATAGTTCGAAACGATGCCATTTGCCGTAAAAGTTATATTAAGCTTCCCAAAGGGGGTGTATTTTTATTTCGGAGACTCCAGAAGGGAAGATGTAAAGAGGGGGAGGGGCTTATTTCAAGGAGTGGGGCTTATTCACAAATTCATATAACAAGGTCATGAATGATAGCTTTTGAGTATTTTTATCCCATATTTTGCGTATCCAGATGACAATTACGAGGTAAATACACAAATTCAACGAAATATCTGTCCCAAAAACCAGATCAAAAGCCTACTTCTAGTCTTGTTTAGCTAAACGAATCAAAATCTTTGGTAACCTTTGACATTTGTAAAAAAATTGGGTAGAAGACTTAATGGAGGAGGGCTTTGTTGAATTTTTGGTTCATAAAGGATGCGCGTATTGGAGAGGCGGCTTAAAAGAGAGGGGGAGTAATTTGAAAGGGGCTGAATAAGGCATTACGGTAAGCAAGACTGCTTTGGAAGTAGTCTCAATAACTACAAGCACATATTTATTTCAAAGCGAAGCTGAGGCAAATCTCTTCCTCTGATTATCACTACTGTTAATAAAAATTCTACTGATTTATAGATACTTGTATGCGAAAGGCCAAAACAAATGGAAGAAATGGAAAAAGAGATTTTTCATGCTGTTCCAGGTGCGTCTAACTGCTGTTGATCATTTCCTATATGTATTTTGTTTTATCGTCAACAGGCCTGCCTTCAATCTTTGTGAAAATGGCAACGAATTTCCTTCTGAATATCATGTTGCAACTAATAATAATAATAATAAAATGTACATTTTTAGAGCGCGCATACAAATAACAAGTTATCTATCTATGGCGCTTTACAATGACAAAAGTTTATAACGGGTTTAAAATTTAGATAAGTAATAAGAAGTCCTCTGCTTTTTAAAATCTTAAAAACGGCTAAAATGAATGTTTATGAAATGAGTCATGAGAAGATTTGTTTAACTAAAAGCAATTTTAAAGAAATAGGTTTTCAAATTTTTCTTAAAAATATCCAAATTTGGAGATGTTTTAACATTGTTAGGCAGCATGTTCCAAAGTCGAGGAGCACAGACTGAGAAGGCTCTGTCTCCATAATACTTTAATTTTGAGCGTTGTTCTTGCAGGTTGATGCCATTTGCTGATCGTAATGAATAGTTTGATTTCTTCAGCTCGAGTAAATCACTAATATAAGTTGGTGCTTCGTCGTGTAATGATTTAAAAACCATGGTCAAAACTTTGAATACAATTCTGTATTTAATAGGCAACCAATGCAATTTCTTTAATCCAGGAGATATATGCTCGAATTTTGAAAGGCCAAGGATGACCCTGGCAGCAGAATTCTGGACGTTCTGCAGTGGCCTTAGAGTGGAATCCGGAAGGCCAATCAACAGTGCGTTACAATAATCCAAGTGTGATAACACCAAGGCATTTACAAGCCTGACGAGGGAACTAGAATTCTTAAATCTCATTGCTTCGACATGACATTACTGTTGTAGCCGTTAACTGTTTGAAGCATGATTTCTTTCTCAGGTCAGTCAATATAACTTCACATTGTGCTCATATCGACCAAAGAGAGCTCATCCAACGGACAAAATGGCCATGCAAGGATACACTGTCGATTTCTCAGAACCTATACACGGTAATTACTCGATTTGTAGGCCTTAATTAGCTGTAATTTAGCTATCATTTTTATTTTATTAGCCTACTTAAAATGAATTAATGATGATGATGATAATGATGATGATGATGATGATGATGATTATTATTATTATTATTATTATTATTATTATTATTATTATCATGATGATGATGATGATGATGATTCGCATGGATTTAATTGCAGCTCAGTAGATCAAATAATTTATAACTTTGAAATGTGCTGTTTCTCAACAAGGTCCGGTTTCAGGGAGCTGTGCCTTGTAGCACGTGACTTTGTTTACTTGTTGATAACAGGATTATTGATTTTGTCACTGAAATGAGATTTGCACCAGGCCATGCAAACTTTTCTTCTTTTCTCTTTAGACTGATTGGAATATCCTGTAGACATTAATGAATACATCTTTCTTTAGAAATAATTTATTTCTCTTAAATGACTCTGCAATTTTCTCCTTTCATAGACGAAGAGCACCAGAATGGTCGATTCTTCTTCAGAGCGGTCAAAGAAGGCGATGTGGTCACTTTTGCGTCCGATGGAGATATCGACCGACAACATTGGGTTTATAAATTGTACAATGCGACCGGACAGTCGTACAAACCAGCTGCTCCTAAGCTAGACGTTGCTACAGCTTCATCAGGAGGGAGTGATACACTACCAAGAGCTAAAGGTAAGGTTTGGCCCGAGGGTGGGGTACTTCCATTGTGGCCTGACATGGAACTCCAGTTGGTTTGAGGATCTTCCTTAATGGCTACCAAATGGCCCTGTTTGTCAAATATATAGTACCAGTTGGGGATATTCTCAGATTCCTAGCCAGTTATAAGCTTTAAGCTCGGTATACACTCCGTTTGCGAATTTGGTCCTTGTAGCAATAATCATCCATGAATTTTAAAGTTTTCTTGCTTTGTTATGTCTGTTTTGCAATAGAAAGTTATGAAAAACTGCGAGATTTTCATTATTAGATACAACTAAATGACCCAATTTTAGGTCCTTGAACCACCATGTGGAGGTTTCTGCAACAAGACTCTACCATTTGAGGGTATTTTCAAAAATTTGCTTTCGTCCTCTTCAACCCTCCCAGTAAGGTTGCATTAGGAGTACTTCTCCAGAGGCTCAGTATTGTTTCAAGCTCTTTATGTGAAGGTTTTTTCTATCAGATGAGCTAAAGAATGTATCCACTGTTTGAAGCATTTACAGCAAAACCATGCAAATGATATGTGAAATCTAAATTGCTCTACTGAGATTCTCAACTTAGTTTTCAAGATCTTCTTCTTAATTTTTGGTGATTGATTTTTCTTAGAGATCAGATTTTGTGTCATTAAAGAGTGATTCCCTGAGCCGATTTTTACCATTTTACTTCTCAAACATTGAGCTATATGGAGTTGGCGACTAATTTCTAGCCACGGAAAACAGTTTTTGGAAGAGTCATGATTTGGAACAAGTAGCAATTTGTAAATCATAGAAATATAACCAAAATTGTGATTTCAGTGTCAATATATCATTCATCGTTTCAATTAGATGCTGACAGAGCTCGTAAGCATGGCCTCGATGAAGTAATCCAAGCAGATCCAGTCAAGTTCGAGCATTTCAGATTATTTGAAGGTTTACAGAGATTGACATTGTTGCACCGTTTGAATGATTCTTACACGTGCCTGGTAAGTTTTGTTGTCATCAAAATTCTTTGTTAAGCTTTTGGATTTGCTTTCTTAATTGTTTTACTTGTTTTAAGACGGCGTTTTCAAACCGTTTGAAGTCATTGTGTCAAGTAGCTCGAAAAAGTTTTTACAAGTTTGAAAAATCAATGAATTCCGGTTAAATGTTTGTTTCTTTACAATTTCCTCAATTTTCTTAAATAATTCATTGCATTTCTTTTCTTATTCAAGATGAGATATGTTGGCAGATAACTGGCTATAAAGCATTCTACGAAAGGTGTAACATGCTTCTCAGATAGCAAAACCCAAAGCTAGATCTCCAAGTCTTATTTCATTGATCTTCATTCCGTCGAACAAGGCTATTATTATTGTTAAACATCATTCGATCCTTGCGATAACTGAGATAGGAGAAACTGTACAGAATTGTTGAAATTGAAATATCTGGCAATTTTTAAATCTAGTGTCTGGAATGTTATTTATTCTATATTTGGGTGTATTGACTAGTTTATCAGTTTATTAGTGTTTATTGAGTCTATAGGTAATGTGTCTTCCAGCTTTCCTAATATCTAAATCCTTCTTATTCCAGGGCTGGTTTTCTCCTGGTCAGTTATTCGTACTGGACGAGTATTGCTGTCGATATGGTGTAAGAGGCTGCCATCGCCATCTTTGCTATTTATCCGACTTACTAGAGAGAGCTGAAAATGGAGTCATGATCGATCCAACGTTATTGCATTACAGTTATGCTTTTTGTGCATCACATGTCCTCGGAAACAAGTAAGTGTGTTAGTGCCCATTCCTCCGTAATTGATCGATGTCTCATGCAAGCAATTGCTGGGGGGACGAGATAGGCTTTTTCCGAGGAAGCCTATGTGTTCCCCCTGTGCAGTGGGTTACAGCTCATGTGCAGCAGCGCTTACAGTTGGAGCTCTGAGCACACCAAACACAAAATGATACTGCGCATGAGCCTTATTGTAAAAACTGAGACATTAACCACAACACCACAACCACAACAACAATACCACAGCTCCACAATATCACAACAGCAACAACAATACAACAATAATACAACAACACCAAAATATCAACAACAGTACAACCACAACAATGCAACGATACAACAACTCCACAATATCAGCCAACAATACAACAACAATACAACAATACCACAACTTCCCAATATCAGACACACAAACGAGGCACAATTTTCTGGGACACCAAGAATGTTTAGTGATAGTCTGCCTTTCTCTAATAAATGTTAGGTGATAGATACTGCTTGCGGAACCTCGCTTTTTATATTTTGCTTCCATGTTTTTAGGCCTGATGGAGTCAACACTGTTACTATTGACGAAAAAGAGAGGTTTGAGGAGATCAAAGAACGGCTGAGAGACTTTTTAGCAAATCAAATTACGCAGTTTAGGTCAGTATAGGATGTCATTTTAGTTACTAATGTTAAGTTCTTCAAAGTATTCAAGTATTCGTGCAAGTGCTCTAAGTTCTTTCCAAATGATTTTATAGACCTGAGGGAAGTCCTGATCTCACTTAAGTAAGACCGAGTTAAACATCGTGTTTTAGCCGTGTCGAGTTGAAAAGATTAAGAACGGCAGCACCTCCGTCCCTTAAGATCTGATTTAAACATCGTCTTTTGCCGCCTCGGATTGAAAATAAAATGGCTAAAAATGATTAAAATTCTACATGGCAAAAGCATGATGTTTAAACTAGGCCTAAGAAGGTACTCAAAGAGATTACTTTTCTCGCAAGAAACACTGAATTGCCTGCCATAGTTACCCTCCGATAGACTGACAGCCTCACAGCGATTCTTTCATTCTACGGTTGGTAAAGATGCATGTTTATCAATTCGAAGCAATCATTTCTGCGGCACAAAAATGTAAGACAAAGAAGTCCAGATAACCAACTCAGGAGAGAAAATTACAGAGAAAGCTTAATTTTCTAATTTACATTACAGGTATTGCTTTCCATTTGGAAGACCCGAAGGAGCATTGAAAAGCACCCTGACTCTATACGAAAGGGTGAGCTATGAATTAGATTTTGATACCTGTTTTATCGGAGATGGCTCAGTGGTAGCACGTCGGACTTTGAAGGTTGGTGGGTTGATTCCCATCGCTGTCAATCCTACAACCTGGAACGAAGAGAGTCATCAACTCCCTGTGATTCCAAGCCAAAGGAATCCCGAGATGTAATCACATCGAATGGAAGGGCAAGCCAGGAAATTGCTCGATAAGCATAGCTCCTCAACTTCTTAAAACGTCAATATAACATCTTTGTTTTGCGTGCAATACGACTCTAAGCATATGCAAACAAACAATTATTTAAAACTGCGGCAGTAAAGTGGGAAAGTGATGATAGACAACATTTTGTAGTTAACTCTTCATCCAGTGTGAAATAGGTTTCAATCTTAAACTTCCTTCGATTGCAAGTAGCAATGAAGAAAAGACTGATATATGGCATTCTTTTATTAAGGCCTTGGCAGACGTAGCTTGCAGCTGTGTGTTGGCTCACTAGGTGGTGGTGTCATATTGGCTGTACGTAAAGGTGATAATTGTTGTTGTTTCCAGGTGCTGACAAAAGATGCAGTAACACCAGCTGACCCTGAGGATGTCAGATCATCCGTTAGAAACTGCTTGCGAAAAGCAGCCTTGGTGAATTATACGAGACTGTCAGGATATGCCAAAGTTGAAGGTACTAAGTTTCTTCAATCCTATGATCGTTTTAGGTTTCTAGTCCTCAGATTTTTGCATTTATTTATCACTTTTCGTGGTTAGATTGCTTTCTGAGTGATCTCACTTCTGTATCGAAGTATTCTACTAAGTAATTCACAAGGATTGGCGTGGATGACTCTGTTGAACGAAAATGACGCCAATAATTGCCATCTCTTTCATCCACAGAGACATCAGGACCAGAGATTTGTCCAGACGAGAAGCTAGAGAAAGTTATGCAATTGGCAGAATTATGTATTGAGTTAATACAACAAAATGAAGAACATCACGCAGAGGTACAACAATGCTTTTGTTGTTAATCTATTGTTTCAATGGTCTTTGGCATTATTTTGCAGCACAATGAGTATTCTTTAGCTGTTTAAGTTCATTATTGTGCTATTGTTTACCTGAGATTTACCATTGTTTGTGGCTAATTTTCATTGCTTAAATAGTGCATACATTTCGTTGCTACAAAAGTTTTCCTAGCCTACGCGTAGACCCATTATCCAAAAAGAAGAAAGGGACTGCGAAGCAATGAGCACAGGCTTGCTACTGCCCCCAATTAATTATTCTAATTCTCTTTTCAAATTATTTGTGAACCACGTTCCAAACAAAGGCTGCATAAATTTAATCTAGAAATCCAGAAACTTCGTAACAAAGTTTTACTCTTTGTTTCATAGGCCCTTTCTTCTTGTGGAATAAGAATAATGGAATATGTTTCTATTCTGGGTGCTCTAAGAACTGAGAATCAATTCATACCTTTCGTTGCCAAGAGGGCATGAACTGTTCAGCTCAGTTTCTTCGTGTTCAAAAGGGCACAAAGCTTACTTCATTGTAAATGCGACTGAAAGCTGGCAATGGAAGTGAGGAATTGCTTTAGTCAAAAGACTTTTGCTGTCTGGTTGCGCAGTGAGGTGACTGCCAAGCTTGGTGTGTTGGTAGTCATCACATATTTCTTGATCGAGTAGAGCAGAATCTCATGATAAGTGCCAGCAATAATGTTGCCGTTTTGGATTATCGATTGTATAATTGCCGCTAAATTGCCATGAAAAATTGTCTGCTTTTATGAGACGATCCCCTCTGTTATTTTGTAGGCCCTTGCATGGTACTCAGATCTTATGGTTGAGCATACAGAAATCTTTTGGAGTCTCTTCGCTGTTGACATGGATGAAGCTTTAGCCGCCCAGCCTATTGATACATGGGACAGTTTCGTACTATTTCAGATGCTTAATAATTACCTGCGGATGGAACGTGAGTTGATTTTAGAAAGTGGTTAGATTTCTGTTAAGATCTGGTTTTGAAGCTAACATATGGACGAAATTTGAAGGAGCTGGGCCACGTAAAGTGAACAAACTTCTTTCGAGACGATGATGTTTCAGGTTTTTTGATAGGCTCTATCGCAGAGATTTTCCACTACTTTCTCAAAATGAAGCTATGTTGAAGATGGACTGTTGCAAAACTCATATGTTATACGATTCCAGAGATATTGGTGGATTTTTAGAAGTTATTTTATTGTGGATTCACCCCATCCTTCAAAATCTGTTTAGAACACAATGACCACGTGTGGGCAACAATAAAGATTATTGCGGTAAAAGTCGTATTTACGGTTACATGATGCAGCTTCTTTGAGTATGAAAATTGATATGGAATAGAAACTCGTAAGAAGCGTTGATTACTCAAAACCCGATAGTTTCAAGTAACTTTCAATACTTTCCCAATTTCTTTCTTTCTTATAAAGAATACATGTAAGTATAGGAGTAGCCTATTCGCTAAAACAATATTAGTTAATAAGTCTTTCAAATGAAGAGTTGATAGGAGTCAGGCTCTGTCGCCATGAGCAGTTGTCGTTTGATTTAGATGCCAAGATTCTCACAGCATCACTAGAATATATCCAGGCCTTCAAGCGTTTTGAATAAGTTTGTAGTGAAAAGTTGTACGTAAATTCTCCTCTCTCCTTAAGTGTGTCTTTCTTCTTTATTTGTAAAATCGTTTTTGTGTTAGCTAAGAAGCATTTTATGTCGTATAATTAGTTGTATTTTAGTTCTTATGTGTTCTATGTTAGATGCCAGGAGGTGATCTTGATATTTTTCTTCTCATCGTATCGTCGTTGTAGTGTGATATAGTACTTCGTAGTTAGTGTCTTAGGTTGTTGGTCATTGTAAGCTTTTGTATTGAATGTAAAGAAAATGTCTAGTTTATCAAAAGCGGTCTATAATTCTTGTTATTACCTGACTGAAGTTTCAAAAACGAGGCAATACAGAATTCCGCCATTCCTATTGGCTAATCACACATTTCCCGCAGGTTTCCCGTAGCTTTGTATAATACGATACAAGGACGCGTGTTTGTCGCCACAGCAACTGCTTTAGGCCTAGGCCTTTGACATGTACAGTAAACTCAAAGCAAACAAAATGTGTTTGATTAGATGCGAGTCAAGATTAGAATATGTCAGGTAATAAAACTCATACTAACCGGTTTTGTTGTTGTACAGGAAATATAAAGCCCTCGGTCTTAATGCACAGACCTCGCAAGCTCGGTCTGTACTTTTAAGACCTCGGGCTTTATATTTTCCTGCATGACACAAAACCGGTTAGTATGCGCATAATCTTACATTCTATCCAACTCCGATACCTTATCTTACTCATATGTTTTTGATAAAATTTCAGCGGCATTATGTCAAGGAAAATTCCATGGGCACCTCCGAAACAAATTTGCTCCATTGGTTGTCCGATATGTTGATTTGATGGAGTCATCAATTGCAAGGTCGTTGGATAAAACATTTGGAAAAGAAACTTGGACAGAAGTCGGGTATGAATTGAGTTTCGTAGTTCTGTTTGCTTTTCTTGAAAAGTGAAAATTATTTTCCTGTACGACCTATTTTAGCTGGTTCTAAGAGAAAACCTGAATAATCAATTTTGATTTTTTTGTACAAAAGAGATAGATTTCAGTAGCTATAGGCTAACCATAGACTTATGACGATGAGTCCCTTGTATCCATGCGGTAAACCTTGCTCAAGAGGGACTCATAATGAAACAGTGAAAAACTTGGCCCTGTGTTCTTCAATCACCAATGGAATTGTGAAAGAATCACGGCTTCGAATCTCCATCCCGTGGGAGTGTTTTCAATTCTTTAATCGAATCGAGAATTCTATCTCATTTACACCTTAACAATAATAATTCACAAATCTCGCAATCTGATTGGTACGTTAGGAATTGCGAAGTTTGGGCCTAAATAGGGCCAAGTTTTTCAGAGTAATACAATGAGTCTCTATTGCCTGAAGCGCCATCATCAAGTCAAAGAGCATAGGGCAACAAGAGACTCATCGTCATTAGTCTATAGGCTAACCACAAGTGAATTTGAATTTTTAGCCTTGGTTGTGCTGCATCAGAAGAAGTCTTTCGCAAATTGAAATTATTGCAAGCATTTATCCGCGATCTGCACTGGCCAGATGAGGATTTTGCTAACCATTTGAACCTCCGTCTCAAGTTGATGGCATCTGATATGATCGAGGCTGTTGCAAAAAGGTAGGGTTATTTTGTTTCTACTATGAAGTTTATACCTGCAGATATGAAACTGTGAATTGTGATTACTCGTGGTCCGGTTTATGACATGGTACACGGAGCAATTGCTGTCCTGTCAAGATGACGTAAGAATAATTTGTGGTTTCCAGGTCCGATGTTGATGTAATACGATATCTGCTGTTATGCAAGATGACCACAGGGAACCAGGTAGTACGATGTTTTATTCGTCGACACTAACATACTTTAGAACTTCAAAATCACGCTATGCCCAGATCAGAGGGATAGCAATTACTCTGTGTACTTTGTCACGAAAAAGGACTGCGAATAAGCACAGTTCCTGCAAAGGTAGGCTCCCTTGCCGCGTCTTTTTTTCGAGTTTTATGATACGTCAACGATGCATTTGTGTTTCTTACGTTATTGCTTTACAGTTTGTGAACTTTATTTGCATCTAAATATTTTATTAGCTTTTAGTACCTTCTTTCTCTCTGCTTCTGGTTGAAATCTGTTGGTTTTTATTCTTTTGCACCTTTTCCAAAGTGTGTACGTAAGACCTAGACATATTTCAAGATACTATACAAGGCACTGTGACTATTAAAAATGTATGCTTGAAAAATGGCACGTTATATTGACTTTCCCACCACTTTATAGAATAGTGCCGCTAAGCCAATGTTTTCGTGAACTTATCCGTTGGCTTAATGATTTTTCAGTAGATTTGTGATACGTTAATGAATAAACAAGTTAATCAGTGATCGAATTACTCAATCATTCACTCATTGATTCATTCACTCTCTCAATAAATGAATAAGTAAATGAATAAATGAATAGATAAATCAATCAATCAATGATCGAATCAATCAATCCATCAATCAGTCAATCAATCAATCAATCCATCAATCAATCAATCAATCAATCAAAATCATTCGGATCAGTTAAGTGATCACTCTATCTTCTTTTCGACCAAGAATTTAGTTGATAACTGTATCATTCAAATCACTGTATCAGTAATTAACCAGTTTCGATTTTCAGGGTCGTTGATGCATCGACATTACACATGAAGGAAGTAAGGGTAGATTATACATATATGGTGGAGAGAGAAATTTGCGTTATGCTCAATGTTTTATCCAGTGCACGTGTACAGGTATGAAAATATTCCAAAGAAGTCAATTTGTTTCAAAATATTGTCTCGTTTCTTTTGATCTATTATAAGTTGTTACCATTTTATGCTGAGTTATAGGACCTTAGTGTAATTGGTCTGGTTCCGAGTTCCATGCTTCTTATAAATATCATCTTGTTTTGAAGTATCCCTTTTTTATTCAAACTATCATAAGCTAGCATAGTTTTATATTTGATGGCTTGGAGGTGTGACTGTTCTGGTCGTGTTCAAAGAACCCTTCCAATGTAAGTAGAGATAAATCTGTAGTAACCATCGGGTTAGAAAAGCTTAATCAGTCTTAATCTAGAAATTTAGTATTTGAAGCAAGCACAGGAACTTGAAAGATGTATTCATTCTAGGCCCATTGAAATCGTATCATCATTACCTATGAACTGGTGCTCCCATGAGGAGTTCTGCATCGTGTTTCTTTAACTTTTAGGGGGTTTTGTTATTTGTTATGATATGATAGAATGGCACTTAAAAGATTCATTCTTAGAACTTTGTGTGAAATTTTTCCTGCAGTCTGAACACCTATGCACGAATGAAAATACAGTCCTGGATGAGGTTTGTGTTGTTACTTCTTAAATCTATTTTCAGCACTTTTGTTCATTTGCTTACTGGTTTTGTCGGTCCGATCTATAGTTTATGGTGCCGTGTTTCAATCCATTGACATTGCAGCCAGAACTGTCTGATGGACTGGGTTAAAATCCCAAAAATCCCACCAGCACCTTTGAGCGTCATGACAAGGGGGTCGCGGACTCGATTAGCGCTTAGCTATTTCTGCGATCTCAGCACTTAGCGCTGAGAACTGCAGCTTCACCTTCACCTTATCAATTCGTTCGTTCTGTTATTCTTTCTTCATTTGTTAAGTCCTTCCGACTTTCAAAATCAAATCCTTTTCCTTTCACCTTTCAGTATCGGTACCACAGCAGTGTAAATGATGTTCTCGACGTGGCAGAGACCACAGTGTGTGAGCTAATTGCTAGCAAGGTATGCCTATTTCTAAAATACCCGTGAATTTATCTAGAAATTATTGCCTGTGAATTTCAAATCAATTCTTAACTTCAGATCACAACTTTGAACTTCATAATCCATCAGCCCTTGCTTTCCAAAAGTTATCGATGGGACGAAATGCAGGTTACGAGCAGAGATAAGTACATCTTTTATAGAATGGGACAAAGAAAACCCGCACGCACCCTTTGTCTTCTAAGCCCGTTTACGTACGAATTACGAAAGTTTCAATACATTCTTCACTCTTGCTCAGCCGTTGCTTATAAACATACCGTGTAACCCTGCCGATAACGTTTAAAGTGAAAGAACTAAGCCAAGCAGAGGTAGTCTTTAACCAGGAAAAAGAAAGCTCCTACCCATGCCATTGTTTCTCGAGCTACGAACATTTGAAGTTATGAATTCAATAGTTAATTTTACAGCTCTTGAGATGGCCAATGTCTCCAGAAACAAACTTTCAAGAACCATGCTAATACTATCAGTTTTATCTTTTCTTCATCTAGCTAAGCATTATCATGGAAGGCATCCTGAAGAAACTTGCTCGCTTGGATCAAGGCAAGATCACCGCGGTTGTGTTGTCAGTCGTGGTAAATGTTAAACATTTATCTGTGATTTTTTACTCTTCCGATCAAATTTAGTTATCCGCAAGAACATTAAGGGTATCTACACAATCTGATGGTTGAGAAAGTAAAACTTGCACCTTCTGGTACATTGAAGAAATTTATCTAACGTTCAGTAAACAGAGCAATCCCAGTTTGAAAGGCTGCTGCTCCCCAGATACCTAGAGGATAACATAGGAAGACTTTGGAGAAATTTTGTGGAGAAACACATAATTATTAAACTTGGAACTCTCTTTCCTGCAGGACTTAACAAGCAATTTAATTATTTGCAATAACATTATTCGTACTCTTCTCTTCCTCCCCCTTTTTTGCTTTGCTTTGTTATCTCTTTATGTCACATCTATTCCCTTATATGCGATTTTTATCTTTCAAATCTACTCTTCTATCATCCCACGTTCTACTAATCTTACTTCACTTGATAATGGGTTTGAGCCCGAAACTTCGTATGTTACAAAGCTCTGTTCGCAGCCCAGTTACAAATACTTTATCTGTTTATTTGTCAATAAAGCATTGTGCAACACGCATACAAGAAGATTGTTTGTTTATCATTGACTGTTGGACATGTTCAAATCCATTTTGGAATTTACCTGACTGAATTTGGTCATTCCGTTTTGAAATCATTAAAAGTCCTATCGAGAGAATCCCGTAAAGAAAAATTCGAAATCACGACCAAATTTTCCTAATATTTCTGCCTACAGCCATGAATTCAACACTTTTTGGCACGTTTTATCTCGTTGGGAGGATGAATTCGCCCGTGATAGTGTTATTAGAACACTCATCATATGGCTGTATTTATCGCTATTGAAAGGCTGCCGGACGCTTCTTACTACCAGTATGAGCGGTCTCGGTTTGATGCAGTAGTCTCGTTTTGAATAGCAATTACTGGGACTCATTGTAATCAGTCTAGTGTTATTATGCTCTCATCCTGCAAAAGAGATTGCACGTGCGTGCAAAAAGCTAAATGCGAAATTCAGAGGTTACTATGCAAGGCAGAAACCTTTGTCATGATTTTGCCCTGTTTGAAGTCTTCTTGAAAAAGATGTCTTGTCCCTCATATCTTCAAAACTGAGTGGCTGAGTTCCGTCAGGTAATTTTGTAATGTATTTGAGCATGTTCACTATTCAGTGATGATTTTGCCAATGTTAATTGCCTCGATATGCAGAGAGCATTAGCCTTTCAAACAGGGATCGTGGTGTAGCTCATCTTCTTATGTTCTAACCTTTTCCAGCAACAAGGTAAAGAAGACATTGCTGACAAGTTCATTGAATTCGTGTTGTCGAATTTGGGCAACTTCAGAATGTTTGTGAAAGAAATGCGGCTGTTACTCTTCTTGTCGAAGGTGAGAAGATTTTAAGTAGTGAATTTTCTTTGATATCTCAATCTCATTTGATTATAAACATGTCTATTCCTTCTGAAAAGTCACATTGCATTTCTGGCAAGGCTAAGCTTTGAAAAAATATTATCTTTCTATTCTTTCCATACTGAATTGACAGCAAGATTTTGCATTGAAGGTTTTGTATCGAAAGAAGAATGTTGTAACGAAGAATTTTTTAACGAACTTTATTATGAATGTAACGGAAGTAGGTAATGAAGATTTTTATCGAAACGTTTGCACATGTAACTGTTATGTTTTTATTATGCATTTCTTGTAGTACTGTGATGGCGCTTTGAGTTTCTTGAATTGAAACTAAGTACTATGAATAACTAGGGATTTCATCAGTTTTGCACCATCTGATCGCAACTGGATGATACACTGACAATGCAAGTTGATTTTGGCTCTTATGGTTTTTGTGAGTTTGTGGATATTGCATTTTGTTACTTGCAGGCCATCTGGGATAAACATTGTCAGATGTGGTGTGATTGGTTGGTTGAAAGACAAGAAGTTGCATTACATATGAAGCAGTTTAATGTTTTATCATCGATAATTGAGGTAATCTTTCATTCCTTTTCTTGATAAGTCCTTCCTTTAGGAGTTATTGCCACCCAGGATGCTTTGCAGGCACAATGCATTTCACTGTATGAAATAAAATTTGGCCTGTGCAGCATTCCTGTTTCATCAAGCATTCCTAGGACGTGTCGTCTCTTGGGGTCTGTTTGTATAGAGGCGAGCCAGTCCACTTACCGGGCTGGCCCGGTAGACGAGACAGTTTTCATTTTTGTTCGCATGGAGAAATCCCAGCCCGCTTGCCGAGACAGAAACTGGACACGTGTCAAAAATGAGACATATGCCCATTGTTTTGATAAGTAGCGCATGAGCACTGGCAACATTTTCGTCTCAGTAGCCTGGATGGAGTGTTCATATTGGAAAATGTTCATCCCACCTACCGAGATCTCACCTGTACACAAGTGAGATGCTCGCCAAGCGGGCCAGCGCGCCTGCTCATATGAACAGAAATCAAATTTTGTGTAGGAATTAGAGATGAAGTGAGACCTGGGCAAAGAGCTCCAGGCCGGTAAGCGGTCTGGCTCGCCTCCATATGTACAGGCCGTTGGTTTGTCTTTGTTTTCACCATTTTCTGTAAATCTGCCATTGCAATTTTTTGATATCTTGACTGGTTTCACAACAGTGGCATTTATTAATTTTGAGGCAGTGAAGTCATCAAATTCTGAATCTTTAACCAGAAAAAATCTGCAGATTTCTGCTTGCCGCCACTTTTTAGACTTTCAGAAGCTATGGTTTTCCTAAAGATTGTATCTTTTTACCTCAAGTAGTTTAAGATTTACGATGACTTTAATTTTCCAAAATTTTCGATGAATTTCTGCAAGAGGAATTCAAATGCCGTCATTGTGAAAACAGTCAACATATCAAAGCATTGCCACGGCAGATTTATAACAAATTGCCCAAAGTTCCGTTCATGTTTTTCAATTCATAGGAAAATGTGTTACGATTTTGTAGCTATCTTTTTACAGATTTTAGCCCAGTGCTAAGCACTTCAGGTATGTGGCGATACTTTCAGGTCCTCATCAGCTCTTCTGAGTTGATAGACTTCCTAAGTAAATCGTTGGATAGGTTGTTGGTCACCTTTGCAATGATTAATATCACTTTGTTTCGTTTTATAGTCCTGTCGCAGACTCTTCGAAGACCAAGGATTATTAGAACAAACGCTGGAGACAGAACAATTCAAAGGTGCATATTCAAAACTGCAAATTGAGAAAGCAATGTTGAACTTGAATGAACCAAGCATGCTGCCGAGGAAAGTTGATCTTAGTGAAAGTTACAAATCAAAAGCATCGATGAATGATCAAGAATATTTGTAAAATTGTTTTATCGTGACGTTGAAGATCCTGTGCTACCCATGAGGCCTTGCGCGATTTTGCTGCCAATGATACTCTGCGAATGAGCTTTCAGTTTTTCTGACGAAAGTCTGGGAAGTTAGGCCAGTTCTTTGTTTTTAGGTTGCTCCTTCCACAATGATCGAAAGGGGATTGAAAGTCAGGTTGCAATAAGGAAAACTGGTCGTCCATTACGCCCAGAGGACAGCACATTGGTATTTACTGTGTGCCCGTCTGTGCGCATGAAAGGAAAAATCAAATCTCCAAATTCACCCATTTTGTAAAAGACCAGCTTGCCCAGAGTTAAATGCGAAACGAACCTTAGTAATTATCAGTAAAGTTAATGTGCATTTTTCGTGGCACTATATTTGATTCTAGTTTAGTTATACGCTCTCTATGTTGATGACTGTGGAGCTGTCACGGTCACTTACACTCCATGGTATCGACCTCGTAGCTTAGTAATTTAGCTCGTACGTAGTGTCTTAAGTAGTTTGTTTTGTAAAATTTTACATTGAAAAAAAGTTATAAGAATATCTGTTATTATTGTTCAGCTTGCATTGGTGTTGGTTCCCATTTCGCGGCACGCAAAGCCTGATGGGTAACAGAAGGTCTTTTAATGAATTTTGACGAATGCTAGGTATCGAATGAGTCAAAGAATTGTCCCCGTTTAAAATTATACCACTGCTTGGATAGCAAAGCAGTAATATTGGAAATATGTTGTTTGATAGTAGACATACTCAAATATAGTCTACAATTTACATATTCAAATCGGCCACTCCATTCTGAAGTTATGAGAATTTTTCTTGAATACTGTAAAGTTCTATTAAGCCTCCCCACTCTCTAATAAGCTCTGCCCTCTGAGCCAGAGTTTTAAACAAGAATAAGCCCCCGTTCTCTTTTAAGCCCCCCCCACTTATATAGAATTCAAGAAGCTACCAAAAATTCTCAAATTATTTAGCTTAAACAAGGTTTGATATCGTTTGGGACAAAGCTGTGTCAAATGCTTGTCTTTGACTTATAAAATTGTGTGCTGAATGCGAAAAATATGTGGCAAAGAACTAATAAGACTATCACATGCCTTGTCACTTACTTTGTGATAAAGCCCCCCTTTCTGATAGGCCCCTCTCTAATAACCCCTCTCTGGGGTGTCCAAAATTAGATAAGCCCCCGGGGGCTTAATAGAGGTTTTACGGTAAGCTCCTTCAAGAAACCTCCAAAATCGCCCAAAGTCACTACCAATTTTTTCTATTATCCACTAGCAGTGAACAGTGATGAAATATTTAACCAAGCTCTTGATTAAATGGTCCATCAATTTACAAGGCTCCCATTGCTAATTTCAATGGTGAAAAGTTTATGATCTAATTTAGACTTTTGGTTACACTTAAAATTTAGTTGACAATGATTTGATGGCAACGAGCGACGTTACGGTCCACCAAACAACCCAAGTTCTTTGACTCACCTGGTGGTTTTGACTGAGGTTATTCCTCGTTTTAGGCGTCGTGGTATTCGATGGAAATCCTTCTTATTTCATTTATTGTCCCATTCAATATTGCATTCGTAGAATTAATATTTTTAACTAATCTATGATACAAGATTCCCCAGGGGGGGGGGTATTCATATATTTTTCCGTACGGGGACGTGCCTCTGAACAGGGTATCATTTTCAGGATTCCGACTCCGGGACAGGATATCATTTTCGTAAAAATCGGCTCCACGACAGGGTCCATATTTGTCATTTTTGAATCTGAAAGGTCGTTTTAGGCCATTTTCACTCTGCGAATGTGATTCAATTCGCTTAGATGGCAATATTTCCACATTTTTCGATAGATTTCGTACAAATTTCCTTGCGGAGCACACTTAAGGACAAGGTATTGTTTCAGAAAATTTTACTCTGGGACAGGGTATCATTTTCAGGAATTTGACTCCGGGAGAGGGTAGCTTTTTAGATTTTTCAGCGGCACGTCCCGTATGTTCGTAGGCCAAGTACCCTCCCCCCCCCCGGCCAAGATTCTTTGTACTATTTATGATAATTCGCTCTTTTATCATTTTAAGGGGGCAGTATACCGGTCAAGCTCTAAACGTGGTTTTTCATTTAAACCTATATAAATCAATGCTCTTCAGACACATTTGGATGAAACTTGCAGGATTATATCACTAATATGTTTCCTTCCAAATTCTCTACTTTTTTTGTAAAAAGGGGTCACCGTTGCCATGGAAACGATTACAAGGAGAGGGGCTCTCTTTCAACATAGGAATATATTTCTCTAAAATAGTACAAGGGATAAAGATGAAAGCAACCTGAAACCACTTTCAGGCATGTCTTCCTTCATTTCTATTATGGAAATTTTTCTATGTTCAACTTAAAAGGTTCTAGCCCCCAAAAACCCCTGTTTCCATGACAACCACCTAAAACTTCAAAAATCAAAATTTTGATAATATAATTTAAAACTCCAGTAAATGTGAATTTAATTCCAAAATTTCAGTCTCCTAGGTCAAATGGTTTTGTCAAAATAAACTTTCAAAGTGGAAAGCTATGAAAAAGGGACATTCTGTGAAAATGGCGTTTTTAGTTCAATATGAGAAAAGTTAGGGATTTCCTTTGCTTTTCATGGCATTTTGCATAAAATTTTGCAATAATTCAATTCAACTTACACTTGCTGCCATAAATGTCTATTTTGCAAATATCAGTTGCCTTTTTGGTAGCTTTGTTAACTTGAACAATGGTATTTCTTCCTCTGGTACAAACTGGATAACAACTTTTTCAGGGCTGTTAATTGCTACGCATGATCTCTTCCTTTTTTTATTCCTCTTTTCACCAGTGTTGTCCATATTTGCTCCCTCTCTTCCCTTCTTTCTTGCTTTCACCTGGGTCTCAGGCTTGCTATCTACTCCAAAGCTGCCAGCCTTGTATGCAATAGATTTTGATGCCTTGGTCTTTTTCTTGCTAAACCTTAGATGTTTGCGTTGTGACCTGTACAAAACATATATCTTACGTGCTGCTCCTTGAACTCTTCTCAGGTCCTTATTTCTCAGTGATCTCAGCATATTTTTGCCTGTGGGGATACCAAGCTTCTCCATAATTATGCCTTTACTTGCAGCACCTGTATTTGATACACAAATTGTTTCACAAGCAGCAATCATTACCCTTCACCTACCACAGAAGAATATTTTAGGCACACGTGACCACAGTAAGCTATTTAAACTCTCATTCTGATTTTGTGTAAGACCAAGGAGACATCTGCTCAGCAGTTCACTTGCACTGAGTCTCTTGAAAATTGGATCTAGTTCAGCCATGAATACCATTGGAAGCCTTCCTCCTTCATCATACTCAATTGTGCCATTTGCCTTGTCCTTCCAGAACCTACACCAAGACTCTTTGCCTTTTGGGCAAAATCTATGCTGGAATTCTAATGACTCACCATCTTGAATTATAATGTGATGCTTTATTGCCATAATGGCTGTCTTCATTCCATCTAGGTTGCCTTTATTCTCTTATGGCAAAACCATAGTAATTCTGTATTCTTTTTATCATGTCTTGTGTGAGCCTGCCAGCACCACCTACACCTTTTCCATCTGAAAGCTTCTTGCCTCTCATTCTTTTTTGTACTCATCAAGGGCTGTGCCCATTCGCTTTTGTACATGGCCCACACATTCTTCCTTCATTACCACATATGAAGCTCCATACTTCTGTTTCATTTCCTCAGCAACCCGACCAAAACGGCTGCTGTCCCCATCACCAACAAACTGTGTATATTTAAGGTTTCTTGATTCTATACTACGAGAAAACATTCTTATGGCTCCTTGTGTTTCCATTTCTCCTGATGTACCCTGATGGTTGATTTGGCAGTCTTTTTGGTGTCTGTTCATCCAGTTTATGTACACTTCAGATTGTTTGTCTAGCTTTGAATGTGCAACACATGCATGACAGTAAAGAGACATAACTTCAAAATCAAGGACTTCGCCAGTCAGCACTGACAACAGGAAAACCACCCCAATTTTTGATGTATGGCCTCTTTTCTGCCAGCTTCCATCAACTGTTACACCAACTTCAGCAATTCTATTACCATTTTCATCCTTGGAAACACTCTGTGGCTCTTCAAGCTCTGTCTTTTCAATAAGTCTTTCAGCTGCATCTTTCATCTTGCACTCTGCCTCTTTGCAATAAACCTCTTCAGCTTCCTTCAAGTGGTTGTTATAAGGCTTGCTGAGGATAGGTGAGGGCAAGTTCATCTTGGTACAAAAGTTTTCAAGTTTCTGTCTACTTTGGGAAGCAATATCAGAGCGTCTGTTTATTTCAAATCCCCCTTGTCTTCCTGGCATCTTTTTACTACTGAAAAACTTGGTTTTTGTTCCACAGCTTGAGCAACACATGAACAAGGACTCTGCAAGTCCACTTCTGGCATCATTTTCCTGAAAAATTTTAAGCGTTGATCTGGAATTTCTGCAGTGAGAGCATGTTGCAGCCTTTGATAAGCATTCATTTAGCAACGAGAAGTCCTGGATTTTTGGCCCAGAGGCAACATCAACCTTGGGTCTTCTAGATTGCATACCTAAGGTTCTAGCCCTTGCCCTTGTCATGACTCTTCCACCTCCAATCTTATGAAAATCACTGTTTGCAAGTTTCTCCTCAGACATATTTCGCAACTGCTTCATTCCTACCATGGACTTTGGTGTCTTACAAGCACTGGTGGTGGTGGTGATGGGCCTACCTTCACCTTCAGACCCTCGGCCTTCATTTGGTGCTGTTCCTTCAGCAGCAGTAGCCTCACTTCTTTGTTTTTCCCATGCCTTTACACCAATGAATCCCCGCTTCTTCCTTGCACTGACTCTTCCCATGCCTATGTATAGCTCTGCTTCGACTTCAGATCTGTCTTCGCAAATATTTCTCACTCTCAACACTGCAGAAGTGGCCACCATTGAACAAGGAAGTTAGAACATGGAATTATGGGAGGGTCACTGTGAACTGTAGCTCAGAAGGCGCTATATGACGTGGCGGGAAAATTTGAAAGCAAAATCATCCAAGTTGGGGGCAAAGGCTTCAAAAAGCCCCTTAGCAACCATTGTAAACAACAGATTTGATTGTTGCTAAGGGTCTTCCTGAAGACAACGGTGAATAAATATTGCTTATCTACAACTAAAACTCATGATAACATTGTGAATGGCATACTGGCAGCAGCTACAAAGATGAAAGAAACATTTTTGACAAAAAAAAATTTTGGCAAAAAAAATTTTTTTGGCTCATTCGACCAGTATACTGCCCCCTTAAGGGGGTAATAACTGGTGTATTTTTAGCTGTGTATGAGGGTCAGGAATTAGTAGTAGCAATTCTATTAGGTATTTTGTATTATAGGAATGCATAATTTTTGATGTCTATTAAAAGGATTCACCTCTGTTTCCTTGTATTAAAGGACAACTGCCTCCTCCTTTGGAGTGAAAAAGTCGGACTGGTCGGCAAAAACGAGGGAGTTTTTGCAAATTTTAAGAATAAGATGGGCCTTAAGTGCCCGCTTACTGTTGAACGTTTGGTCCAAGATTTACATGCAATAGAAATTTCAAATTCAATAGAACCGTCTGTCTCAGAGAAACCATTTTAAGTTCTTCGCACCGTGCACGAATGCGTGGCTTGGCTTCAGGGAGCGTTGGATGGAATGTTGAATTGCACGTTAATTTGGTTGCCATGCAGCCCTGTGGTCTTCAGGAGCCAGAAATATTTACATGAAGTAGCAGTTGAAGACGGAAGGAAGAGAAAATGGCGACTGTTCGAGATCAAATTCAAGCTGATTGGGAAAATAGAGAATTTGTTGACGCATTGACGGGTTCAGTTAAGAAATTAGCTGAATTTCTCAATAATTTTGGTAAGGATTTTATCATTATGTATAGCTACCTAGTTCTTATGTGAAGTCGATGGATGAAACAACAGAGTCAGCAAAAATTGATAGGCCTTACGATGACGGTAAGTAACGGGCCAAATAAAAAACGAAACAACCAGCCAACACCTTAGGTGCAAGTTATCGATGATGTCGTTCGAAATTTCTCTGAGACAACTCGAACAAGTTAACGTTTTGGTAAACCTATTTGCTGAAAATAGCTTGATTTGGCGACACAGGCAAGGACATCAACAAAATTAACAAATTTATAGATTTTTTACATCCAGTTGTGTGGATTGTATGAAGGGCTGCTGTAGAGAAATTATCAAAAGACAGCTTTTGTAAGATATGAGGCCAGAGTAAGACACATTTAGTATAGTGCCAGTAGTGAGTGAAAGGCTAGCTGTGGAAACTGGGTGGGGTGATACAAATAAGGAATAAACGGAAATTGGGCCAGGCTGACAAGTTTGTGTTTTGCACATGCAATCAACTTGGATGGCCTAATAAAGAATTTCTTTGAAATTGCAGTTTTGCATTTGACAACAATAGGTCAAAAGAATGGACCTATATTCATTCCCAACTGCACAGCTATGTGTGACTTGTGACTTTCCAATGTGGGATTTTGAGCCAGTGAATGATAATTTTTGGCACTGGTTGGTTTCTAATTAAATGTTAAGGTAATAACTTTCTTTTCCAGGTTTGAAGATGGAAGTTTGAAGATGGAAAACTATCCTTGTTTGGTAATTAGAGATAATGATAATCAACCTCCTTCATTCAGGTGAAATTTTTTTGTAATTCCAGATGTATCTTGCCGAACAAGACTTGCAAAGTTGAATGCTAAATTGACTTCATTGGAACAAAGAATCGAATATGTGGAAGCCAGGGTAAGTTCTTTAATTTCTGATCGCAGGAAATGGGGAATGAGTAACAAATAATGAGTAATAAATATACCTCTTTTTGAAGTTAGTGTTTACCAAATTCACTTTGTCTAGATTAGGCAAACCAGAATGATATTTGTGATACAAATGAAATAATTTGATGGTGTTATGACACCATGGTGTAATCCTCTGACACTGGAGCCAGAACATTCATGTGGAGTAGGTTTGAATCCTGGTAGGGGCAAACCACTTGAGTGTCATGACAAGGGGTCACAGACTCAATGAGTTCTACTCTATTTCTGTGATCCCAGCGCTGCCCTGAAAAAAGTGATATATTTAACATCATGGAGTATTGACTGGCATAAAAATTTTGACAGGGGGGAGCGGTACTAATTCACAGGGCTGTTCAGGAAAAAATTTTCATTGTGAGACTATACTGTGTAGGCAAGTGACCCTCCCATCACATAAGATGCATTTCTGGAAAGGTCTCAAAGAAAGTTTCAAAATGAGCCCTCACTGGTCTTTGTAGAATGAATATGAAGCAATTTATGTCCGTGTAAGCCTTTAGGGGGCCACAGAAGTGGACAAAATGCTAAAATATTCAAAAGCCCGTACCTTGGAAACTATAAGCCCAGTTGACAAAAAATTTGATTTTTGGAACCTTCTCATCAAACTCAAAATCTTCCCCAAATTTGAGCAAAATCCATGATGTCAAGGGATTTTCACTTGTTGACTTCACATGGAATGACCCTGTAATGTCAAAAGAACTGGAAATGCCTACTACTTACATTCATTTCATTCCATGTTGGTGCAGTTTGTTTTCTCTTTATAAAACGTGGCATGCACTAACTAAGTATTATTGCTAGTTTCAGTCAACTTTTGATCGAAATATTTTTCTGAACAGAGGAATGTGTGACAGAGCATGATTTACAATATGAGCATGATAAGTGAGTGTGTGGCCAAGTGGTTAAGGCATCTGACTCGTAAGCCAAAGGTCAGAATGGCCGTAGGTTCAAATCCCACGCTGGACAGTTTGGTCGCTGTCCGTAACACTAGTCCGGGTCGACCAGAGCCATGTGAGGGAATTCTGGTAGCTGTGGCGGGTAGCTGTGGCGGACTGATGGTAAAACATCCGTGGCCCCTACTGGAAATAAGTCTCTCAGACTTTCGCGGGCTAGCCACATTAAATATAAATACCTACCTACAGTTGTCCTCACAATTATTCATACCCTGTCGAAATAGATACTGTTTTCAAGATTCGTCATTTGTAAATGATATCATGTTGATACTTTCTATGCACTATTTGTCTATTTGTTGCAATGTACAAACCCACACGTACACTGGCTAAAATTCATTTGCAAAATGATAGATATGGACAAAAGTTCTTTTTTGCTCATGTTCAGAATTATTCATACCTCCGACTATATCTTAATAAAAGTGCCCTTTTACTAAAGTATTCATCGTTTTTAATTCCCAGAGTGCTTCATTAATCTTTGTTCTGTAGTTACTTCGTGGTGTCCCAATGGAATAAATACATACATTTTAAACAACAATGAAAACTACTATCTTTTCATAAAATATAAACAGAAGAAAAACATTCTGGTCATTCTCAGTTCTAACCATCATGGCCAAGAAGAAGGAGCTCAGTGAGGACCTACGTGAACGTCTTGTGCATGCACACAGTGAAGGAAAAGGCTACAAGACCATTTCAAAGCAATATGATGTTCCTGTGGCAACTGTCCAGAGCATAATTAACAAGCGTAAGAAGTTCAATACCGTAAAAAATCTCGGTGGGCGTGGCAGGAAACGTAAGGTGTCTGCCAAACTTGCCAAAAATTTGCCGAGAAGTCAACAGCAACCCCCGAACAACAACAAAGGCCGTCGTTGAAAACCTTGACCAGGTAGGGATGAAGGTATCACGGTCCACCATTGAGCGAGTTTTGCACCGTGGAGGTCTCCATGCACGCAGACCTCAAAAAACACCGCTGCTCAGGAAAAGACATCTGAAGGCTCGATTGGCCTTTGCCAGAGGTCATATGAAGGAAGACCCCAGCTTTTGGTCAACTATCCTGTGGTCTGATGAGACAAAATTAGAGTTGTTTGGCCATATGGATGCTGAATATGTATGGAGAAAGAAAGGAGAAGCATACAAACCAAAAAACACTGTGCCCACCGTCAAGCATGGTGGTGGAAACATAATGCTATGGGGGTGTTTTTCTTCCAGTGGCACAGGGAATCTCGTCAAGGTCCAAGGAATTATGAAAAAGGAAGATTACATAAGTATTCTTGAGAAAAATGTGAAAGAATCAGCTGAGAGACTGCAGCTCATCAACAACTGGAAGTTCCAGCAGGACAATGACCCGAAACATACTGCAAAGATAGTGAAGAAATGGTTCAGGGAAAATAATGTTGACGTCCTTGAATGGCCAAGCCAGAGTCCTGACTTGAATCCTATCGAGAACTTGTGGCGAGAGTTGAAAAGCAGAGTGATGGCAAGGAAACCAACCAACCTGACCCAGCTTGAAGCTTTCGCCAAGGAAGAGTGGGCCAACATCCCTCAGACAACATGTAGGAAACTTGTGGACACATACAAGAATCGCCTTGAAGCAGTTATAAAAAACAAGGGTTATGCAATTGACTATTAGAGTATTTCATAAACGCTGGGTATGAATAATTTTGAACATGTGGTTTTTAATAATCCATAATAAAATACCCATAAAAAGGATGATTTTTTTCTAAATTGCCTTTTATTGTTGTTCTTCACTTGCTGGTCACACACAACTCGAAAGACAAGTTGATCAATCCATTCATTCTATCGTGAAAATAAAAATTCACAAAAATTAACAAGGGTATGAATAATTTTGAGGACAACTGTACCTACAAGGTAGTTTAATCCATTTTTGAATGCCATTTTTATTCCCTTACCTACAGGTTACAAAGGGGCAAACACTGTCATAATTATTTTGAAGATTAGAAGACAAAAACAATCAAAAGGCGGAAGTGAACAAAGTTGAAAGACAGAGAGATGAAAACTTCATTTTTCCATACCCAAACATCATAGTGTAGCCATATTAGTCATGACCAGGTAATTTTTGTACGTATCTCACTGTATATAAATTGTATGCAGCCTTATAATAGGCTGTCTTGGATTGCCAGAAGCACTGTACACTACAATGTATTTTCCCAAAACATTCTAAGTACATTTTGCTTTTTCTGAGCTCACTATGTCTTTGAAATGCAAAAGTTGATATTGAATGTATTTGTGAGAATAATCATACTGTCATGTTTTTTCGAAAGTGTTTTGAGAAAGATTTAGTGCATTTCATGGAAGCTTGAACTCCAGTCAGCATCTGTTTCTTTCTTGCATTTGTGTTTGCATGACACCCTTAACAAAATACGTAGTATGTCTGGAGCATGCTTCAAGCTTGATACTAACTTGTTTTGAGTTTGATTTGGATATGCTTGAGAGCTTAATTCAAGTAGGAATTTTGCACCGCTTGCACTTCCTTGCAGCAGGCATCTTTTGAACTGGAAGGCAAACTCAACCAAGCTTTATTGTAGTATATATGTTTGAGAATGACTCGAGCATGTGATCCTTATCAATCTTGATCAGGCTCTAATCATCCTTGCTAACAGGCCAAAATTGTATCAACATACTCATTTCAAGTTCCTTCAAGCCAAAATCATGCTATTTTCAAGGTTGCACAAGCTTCTTGAAAGCATTTTCTTATGGGGGTATGGTTGTGTGCATTGCCAACAAACAACCAAATTGTTTACAGTCTTGTACAACAGGCGCCTAATTCAGTTCAGAGTACTTCAGTTACTGTAAGTGCAGCTCATTTCAGTTCAGTTAGAGAAGACACCCTTTGATTCCTTGGCACACTGCAGTTTTTATCATCTTTTTTCATTGTGTTCCATGTTCTGCTCTCATCAAGAAGAAAGTACCTCACACAGAGCCAAATATAGTAATTTACAGGATTATAAATAGATACAGACATTTTCAGAATTTACAGATTTTATGTTTATATACTTTAAATTCAATAAACAACTTCCTAAGTGATACAAAATTATAATTTTGTTATTGAACTTTCTCTCTAATCATGTTACATTTCTGTACAAACGAATGTTCATAGTATAAATCAACTAAAATCAAATTGGGACAAGAAATAATGTTATCCTTAATTTTGGGGTCAGAAATTTTTAATTTTAAAGTTTTTATACTTGATCCTTGTCTCTCAAGTAAGCCTTTGATAAAAATAACCAAATCCAGTTTTCAATTTTTATAGAATTGACAGTCGATTTCTCAAATCTCCACTGCAAAGTAGTGGTATTTTCTAGGGAAATGGTGTAAAATATGATGTGAAATTCTGCAAAGATTTATTTTTAAAAAGGGATACGGCTTCATAGAAAGGGATGACCAGTCTGAAAGGCAAGAGCACACATTGGACACACACAAATTTGAAGATTTACGTTAGCCAAGATCAAATTTGGAATAAAACTTTTCTTTCATGATTGCATGCACTAAGTACTGACCCCTGTTGAGAAGGGGCAACATTGAGTCTTCATGAGAGGATTCTTGAAAGAACCCTAATCCAGAAGTGGTAACCTTGTATCTTCACTAGAACTTGATATGGTAAAGTGCAAGTTGCGAGTTGCTTATATTTTGCGAGTTACGACTTACAAATTGCATTTATTTTGCGAGTTGCGAGTTGCACTTATTATGCGAGTTGCGAGTTACTAGAATATATGCCATGTTCATGAAGGGAACGTTAATAGACGATTCAGCTTGAGATGGTCTAGATTAACACTTTCCAAGATGCATTGCAATGTAACTGCGAGTAATAAACGATTTGATTGGGATTCGACCATAGAAAGTAATGCAATTTTGTCAAAAATGCCTTCCTTGCTGCCATCGTTAGTGGCATGGTCTATTAAAGAGGGAAACCTTATTTCCAGAAAGGGCGAGACCTTATATCGAAATGGGGCGACCTTTATTTTAAATTCTGCCACCAATATACAAAATTGAAAACACCATACGAAAACGGGAAAATAAATCTGGCTATTTTATCAACTAAATGAGTCGCAGGTCGTTTGGAAGCTTTTTGCCAGTTATCTTTTATTCGACGCATTCTCTTCGATATCTTATCTTCAAGTGAAGTGTTATTGTGGCGTCCTCTCTCCGGCGATGACATGCTGGTTTGGCGTCGAAGACATCCATTTTGTAGGCCGTAATGATTTAAGGGCTGGATCTCCATCATATCTTCTTCTGCTTTTACTGTAACTGTTACGCTGCTCTGTTGATGAAATTGCAGACAGATCAGTGGCAGCGGTACCTCTGAAAAATCTGTCAGGAGTTTGGGGGGAGGGTGATTTTAACGTAATTTTTCCGTCTGAGGGTATACCCAACTAATGTTATGTCATCTTTCTTTGAAAATTTTGCCAAATTTCCGGGAATTCGGGGTCAAGTCCTTCCAGGCCCCCCACGTCACACCGCCACTGAGATAGATGATCAGACAACAGGCCAGAAAATCGCGGCTCCATGGCTGTGAGCAAGTGGGGAGGCTTAGTTCGTTAATGCCATTTTTGAGACATGTTTAGGAATTTGGGGTTATATTAGGGCAGCAACTGGTTGATAGATTATATGCGGATTTCGAAAAATCTGGTTATTCGGACTTGATAAACTGAGGAAGATTTCACTGACGAAATTTGCACAGAGAGGGAAGTTTGAGGTAATTGTGGACTCTCTGGGCGTATGCTATCTAGTGGTACCAAACAGGAGTCATTTTTTTGATAACTGAACCTTGCCTTTTATTGATGCAAAGAGACTAGCAATTGTACACAGAAATGTTCATTGCATTTGATAAAGCTGAAAATAAAAACAAAACAATTTTGATGAAAATAATTTAATTTTTGGTAATAGTTAATTTGAATTAATGGAGATTATAAAATTGAAAATTGCTTTGTACATAGACCATTTGACTGAAAAAGGTAAATCAAACTCAAAAAATTTTTGAGCGACAGCTATGGAAAGACGAAAGCAAACTAACAGGTCATCACAATGCTTAGTAAGCATAAGCATCAAGTCTGTTGCTCCTATGGTTTACAATTTTGAACCTAGATGACGTCACAGTCTTGAATAGTGATAAATTAAGATAAACATGAATCAGAATTTATGAAGGTAGCGAAGAAGTTGACCGTGAGATTATAGTAAAGTAACTGCAAGGGAAGATGCACCAGCCATTGTCTTTCCCTATCATTTTCTAGATATTTCAATGACAAATGACGGATATATAGCGTCTAGTTTAAAAATAGAACAAAAGATCATCAAATACAATGAAATACAACAGACTATATTTAGATTGCCCAGGCCCCATGATTTAAGTTGCCGTATATCTCCGTCATTTGTCTTTAAGCCAATTCTAGGCTGGGCAACAAACCAGAAAATCGCCCAACTGATGTTTTATGTTGAGGCGTTGAGGCACAAATGAAAACAGCTTGCCTGCTAGGTAGCGCTACACAAGGAAGCGACTTGAAGCGATAAGAAAGTAGGACTTGTAATAGATTACCTTGTGTACAACGTGGTCATTTTCTATTTCTGCCTGCTCATTCTTTACTTTCTTTTTCTCCTTATTGTAACAATTTCTGAAATTTAGCACGATGATATATTCCACCAAAGAAGCGAACACGAATATAAATGACATCAGCAAATATAAGTCTATTGCTTTGACATATGACACTTTAGGCATATTCGTGTTCACAACACCGAGCATTGTAATCAACGTTAGAATCGTCGTGATGCAAATCCCTGCTCGTGCTGGCACTGCATCTTGGGATATCCAGAATGTGCTCCATGAAACCATTACAATGAGTATTGATGGAATGTAGATTCGAAATACGAAGTATTGTCGACGACGTCTGAATGCAAACGAGGCTGTAGCTTTGGAGAATTTCTCTATGTAAATTGACAGAAGGAAAGTGAATAATATATTGAAGAAGGAAAGTGAATAATATATTGAATTTGGTGAATAAAAGTGAATTTGGGGGAAGAAAAGATAGGTGACTTTGTTTTCATGTGGCGAAATGAGAAAGTGTGCTTACATAAGATTTTCATACCGACATGAGTTTCATGCCCCCCGACATGACGTTCATGCCCCCCCCCCCCGACGTGACTTTCATACCGGCGAGAGTTTCATGTGGCTCAAACATCATGTAAAGACAACATCAGCTCAGACCAGCACCCGATGTGAAACTCCTGACGGCATGAATTTCATGTCGGGTCTTACGTAAATGGCCTCTTAGTTTTCAATGTTGGACTATGAACATACTAACCTGGGTAACAGAGCCTCGAAATTAAAATGACTTTCTTTCCTTCTTTATTTCTCTTTTTATTATTTTATTTTTTTGGCTCTGGTACCAGGGGTATGAAAATACCTGCATGATAAACTGTTGCCTCTTTCGTTTTTCTTGCTTCAAGAATTTCGAAATTAGACATTTCTTTGTCATAGATATAAATTTGATCACAATCCTTCGTGCATGTTGGTTCTCTCCTCCAACTGTATTTTATATCTTTTTCGTCATGCCCATCTAGAAAGAAGGAAAGAAAGAAAGAATTTTTTTGCAGCATGAACGGTGGTATACCGGGCGAGACTCTTCATCTGAAGCTTTTGGTTGTCAGTGCAAAAGCTTCCAAGGAACTATCAGCGAAAAAGGATGCATGCAGATGATAATGCAAAAACAGTTCTTGGGTTGTGAGTAAGGAAGGATGGTGAAAACGTGGGGGTTTCCCGTCTTCTCCGCGTGATTTTAGATAACGATAAACAGACATGATGAATAACTAGCACGGAAAACGGGATCTTAAATGCCATTTGACCATACAACGCGGTAATTGAAGTTGAACTTTGCAACGAACGAAGAACCAAAATATGGGGAAATCTTGATGCATCATCTGGTGTTAAGGAATCTGGGAGGCCCGAATAAGCGATAGGAAGCATAGCATCTGAGCAGAAGAAGAAAATATTTTGTGAACAGTTCTTTTGGAGATGGATCTTTATTGGAGAAAGGTACGGTTTGGTTGAAATACCGTAAAAAGCTCTATTAAGCCCCCTCTCTATTAAGCCCCTCCCCTCTGAGCCAAAATTTTGAATAAGCCCCCCTCTCTATTAAGCCCTCCACTTATATCGATTTCAAGAATTTACCAAACTTTTTCCATTTATTTAGCTAAACAAGCTTGCATGTTAATTTGATATTGTTTGGGATAAAAACTGTGTCGAATTTATGTATCTGACCCATAAAGTTGTATGTTGATGGCGCAAAATATGGGGTGAAATCGGTGAAATAACAGAAAAGCTTCCAAATATGTCCTTTTCATTTGATTTTGAGAGTAACCCCCCTCTCTAATAAATCCCCCTCCCTATCAGGCCCCTCTAGAATGTCAAAAATAAAGTAATTCCCCCAAGGGGCTCAATAGAGCTTTTTCGGTAAGCATTATGAAATAAGCCATATCCCGTACTACGTAGTTTCTTATGTCTCTGGAAATATACAATATACTAGATTTATAATTTATACTTACAGCTTTCGATTGCAAGTTTGCATCCCTGTGTGTCAAAAGGGTAGCGCCGAAGGTCCATTTTACAAGCTGCCGTCATTGTTATTCTGGAATGATAGGATGATAAGACGAATTATGGCTCAGGTGCAACCTCGTTCCCAGGGTATTCTTACGTCATACGCTGGTCCCGAAGCCGAATGAGCACCCCGGTGTACTTCGATCAAATCTGCCCAGAAAATGGGCAGATTTGCAGCCATTATGGAGTTCACTGTTTGCTTGGCAACGCCAAGTGACATAATTAATGATTCAATTGATGACTGCAGAAAATAGGGTCGCCTTTTTCACTGTTTGAGTATATACGATGAGTCCCAGGAATCGCTATACCGCCATATAATCGGTCTAGAATCCCGTTTGAACAAGGTTCACCGCACGCATACAAGAGACCACGGGCTGTAGGAAACGCTGAATTTGGAAAAAAAGATCTATGTATGATACATGGAGTTATCCCCTTCCATGATATATCGACATGTTTTCCTTCTGTGTGTTCCCTCCGCGATCGGTGGCAGATTGACGTGATCTCAAGAAATTGTGCCAATCAAGTGTTTCAAAAACGAAATAGAAGGTATGGAAGCAAAAAACGAAGAAACATACAAAAGGAAGCAAGTCGATATATCATGAATGAAATTGAACTTTGAACAGGCATAACTCGATGTATCATACACCAATATTTTTACAAATTCAGCGTTTCCTACAGCCCGTGAAGGGACTCATCGCCATAAGTCTAGCTTTTGACTCCACTTGGCCCCAGGAGACTTTTTCGAATTTTTTTGAAGTCTCCAATGGCACTGACTTGATCATGTGGCTCCCATGTGATCACGCCAGCCATTGAGAAGCAAGCATAGTTCCCATGTGATCACGCCAGCCATTGAGAGACCAGCATCGCAAGCTTGAAGCAATGAAGCGGGAGGTTTTGATGGCAAGGAATGGATTCTGGTTGTTGCTGAACTGAAGCATGACTTTGTGAGGAGATGGACTATCAGTGAAATATCAGAGAAGATGAATACAAAATGGACTTTGGATTCCATTTCCGTTGAACAAGAGAGTCGAAGGTAAGCGATAGTTTTCACAGTTGTTTGAATGATGTTTCTTCGTATTTTGTCAAAGGCGACTTATTGAACTTGGCATGCAGGCCTATAGCTAGGCCAAGGGTCAATGCAGGCTTTTCGAAAACATGTACTTTTTGAAAAGTGGGCTTTTCGAAGCACAACTTTTTATGAAATAACAAATTTTACAAAAGACCGAAGTTTTGAAATGCCTAAATCGACTCAAGGCCTAATTGAGGCCTAACCTAGCCTGCGTGCAGACTCTACAGAGCCCTTTTCACACATGTTCTCCTTTACTGGAGGCATGGTCTTTTGAAGAGGAGAAATCTCTGAAAAGAACTCATCAGAGTTTGCACGCAGGTTAGGCCTAGCCTCGACTTTGCTCGCTTCAGTCGGTTTCATCGAGGGGTCCTGGGTTTAAAGTGTTCCAGATTTCAGTAGGGGAACAAGGTGGAATGAGACAAAATGGATCAGACGGGAGGCAAAATGAGTCACTGTATTTTGATTGTTTGTTTCTGAACCCGAGGAAAAGTGTTCTCAGATGTAAACGTTCAGCTATTGGATGAATAAATCTGTCATAATGGAAAATTAACTTGTTGGGGATATGAAGAAGCCAAGTTGTGAGCCTCGAGGAATCTCCCTAAAAGGGCTCTAGAACGCATGCGTAGTAACGATTTACTTCCATTATGTAATAAGCAAATCAGCTTGACCGTTGAAAACAAGAGATCAAAACAAAGTAAAGACGCGCATGACAACGTGAGCCCCAACGTTGATTCGCTCTCAACAAAGCTGAAACAACAATGTGACTGAACAAAAGGGTCAGCACTTCATCTCCCTAACAATAACTGTTTTCAGTCATGGCAAAACAAAAGTGAAATCGGTGAATTTGACAATGACCCACTTTGGGTGAGGGTAACAATATGAATGATTGAAAAAATTACCTTGAGTGATACGCAATCAATCCATCAGCCAAGTAGATTGTCATAAACCGGTTATCGATGGTAATTGCATGAAACTTTGATCTTTTTGAATTCACAAATATCGTATCTGGTAGCCATAAATCTTGTAATTGAGGTCCTATTAATTCGACAGTAGCATTTTCAAATCGACTGTCATTTACCATAAATCTTGGATCATACCAAACTTGTAAGAAGTAGACATCAAGAGTGTATTCCTGGAAAGAGGTTTGGATAAATCTCGGAGTTGTTGGATCTGAACTGGATTAAAATGGATAAGTGTGGGGGTGAAACGGGTGAGGCAAATAATATGAAGAATTCAAATTTTGAAAAGATCTTGAAACTGAAGATATTGGGCAGTCAACAATGCACTACGATCTACTACTTTTGTGGAATTAACCCCTTAACATTACCCATTTTACCACCAGCCTACCCATTTTTTACCCGGGAGACCGCTGAAGAGCTATCAGATTTGGTCAATGCTACACAGGTATAAAGAGAAATAAGAAATGCTGTCTGTCTTCAAGCCCTTTGGGGGGAGGGGTCATGCACTAATATTCATTTACATGTGTTCCACATAAGAGCAAGGGTTTTAAGACATGGATGTTTTGATTGATTATTTATCTACCTTGGTTTGATCCTTGTGTCTTATTTTGTTGTCTTGTTTACTGTTCTGTTTCGTCTGCAACTGAGCGTGGTTAGACCCAACCGCTCTCAAGTTGTTCAAATAGAGCTCCTTTGTATTTCTGTGTCTTAGTGCGCCTTCGCACAAGAATGGTTTAAAACCGCTTGTAAACCATTCTTGTGCGAAGGCGCACTAACAGAAATAAAAGGGAGCTCTATTCGAACAACTTGAGAGCGGTTGGGCCGAACCACGCTCAGTTAAGACGAAACAACAGAAAACAAGACAACAAAATAAGACACAAGGATCAAACCAAGGTAAATAAATAATCAATCAAAACATCCATTTTCTAACACCCTTGATAAGAGCGGGCTTAACTCCTTAACAGGGTCTAATGTTTGTATGTAGCCCCATAAAAATGGATCAAAGCACGAGCATCTCTTGGACTCCTTATCACTTCATCTGATAAGGGAATTGGGTATCAAATCTTGGGATACATCCATGTACAATTGTGGGTCAAGCACTCTCTGAGCCTCAAACCCCAGGGAAGGTACTCGCCAGCTTTCAACACGACGGAGGTCCATCGAAGATGAGCATTAGACATGTGGAATTTGGCTCTGCACACGGTTTTAATGTCGTTTACTTTTGCGAGGGCGCTTGTTCGGTGCTCTCTGGGGATACTGCATTCACTGTGACTGTGAATGTGAGTGGACCGACCGGTGTGTGAACAACATCTTTTGCGAAATAAATTTAGTTTTTACCATTTCCACTTCATTGATGTCACCAAATGATAGCACGTGAAAATCGATGATAATTTCGACTGGTTTCTCTGAAAAAATATCAATAAAACATGATAAGAAGTTTTGTCATAGGATGCTCGAAAATGTGGCTACCCAAGTAATATTGGGGTAATAATATCCATTGTTGGCTTGAATTAGCTTTTTAATTTCACATAGCTATGTAAGTTGCCAACTTGAAATAAATCGATAATAATAATAATCCAGACTTTATCGTCTTCAGACTATGTGCTAAAAAGGATTTGGTTCTAGATTTCTCAATCGTACCAGAAGCTTTCAAAGTATAGGCTAAAGGCTGCCCGTTAAGGGGGTCTTGAGGGATTGCAATACCGTCTCGGAATTGCTGTGGAGACGAGACAGGCTTTGTCCGAGGAACTTTGTGTCTCCCATGCATAATTTGAATGACAGCGCGTATAGCCATCTCCTATCCTTTAAGGGAATCCAACACTGCAAGGCATGCGAGTTGAAAACAGAATTGACGATAGGCCATCTGATTGGATCTCTCTTTTAGCATACCATCTTATTGGACCGATATAGATAGATGTTGCTCATGGCCAATCTAACAGTGTTGATTGCCTTTGAAACATCTTAGACTAACTACCTCAGTCCCAATCTCCACTTCAATAATCTAAAAGTAACTCACATTGTTGTCGATGCTCGTTAAACTCTTACCTCCATAATACGGTCGGAACTTTTTGTCATACTTCTTGAGTTTCTCACTGAACGCCTTAGATACATTGGAGTAGTGTAATTTGGGAACTGCTGCTCTTTGTCTACAAAGGAATATGACATTTAAGGAAACCTGCAAAGATTTTAGAATCTATGCACACTGCTATTGAGATGTTCATTCACTTCAATTCATTTACGGATGAGGCTTGCCCTTCAAGAAAGTTATTTTTCAAGGGGCCCTCATTAAAATGTTGACGAAGAAACGTCAGCAAGTAGTTTCTGAATTTACGGGTCGACCTTTCATGTGGCTCATAGATTTAAGTGAAAACAGGATAACAGCTGCAGTTTTCAAATCAAGATGTAGGGAGGTCACCTCTATCATTAGATTAGAACTGTTGGGAAAAGCAGTACTAAGTTAGAACAAACTAAAACTGGGCTTGATTTTTCTTGTTTTTCAGAAGAAGAGTCTTTGCTACGTGCATTCAATGCAAAAGTTTCTAGCAGTAAAAGTTTCGGACAAAATTGTCTTTAATCGATATTTTTAAGTATTTAATGAAATTTCTCAATTTTTTTGGCAATATAATGGAGTTTCCAAGAAGTGGTTTTTTATTAAACAGAAACAGAGATGCATGTAGACTTATGACGATGAGTCCCTTATATCCCTGCGGTAAACCTTGCTCAAGAGGGACTCATAATGAAAAAGTGAAAAACTTTGCCCTATTTTCTTCAATCATCAATGGAATTATGAAAGAATCACGGCTTCGAATCTCCATCCCGTGGGAGTGTTTTCAATTCTGCAATCGAATCGAACATTCTATCACATTTACACCTTAACAATAGTAATTCACAAATCTCGCAATCTGATTGGTACGTTAGGAATTGCAAAGTTTGGCCCTAAATAGGGCCAAGTTTATAAGAGTAATACTATGAGTCTCTATTGCCTGAAGCGCCATCATCAAGTCAAAGAGCACAGGGCAACAAGAGACTCCTCGTCATCAGTCTAAGATGCAGGTAGGTGTTGAGCTGCACCTCGATTTTACGGGAACGTGTGATGGTTTATATGCCTGTCCATAAATATCATGAAGGAGACAATTAGATTCAGCATTGTTTCTTTCGTGATTCATTGTTTATGGCGTGTCTTCACGCAATACACCTTTTCAACTAAGCGACCTCGTTTTGAAAATTTTCAAAATTTTTTTAGCTTGCGTCATATGAAATTTCAGACCCCATATTCACATTCAGCACCCTAATTTTAGTCTAATTACAAATTTTCATGATCTTAGTACTAATGAATTTAATTTCATGGGGATAACAAATTTGAAAATTTATAAGGGATTCGACCGTGAATAATGGCTGAGGGTGTAAAGTTTCACCCCGAACGATTTTGACGGTCAAATCCCTTATAAATTCTCAAAGTTATTATCGCCATAAAATCGAAATCACATATTCTAGGAATATGAAAATTTGGAATTAAACTAAACTTGGGGGTACTGAGTCAAAATCCATTGTCAGAAATTTAGTATCGAGAAATTTTCAAAAATTTCCATAACGAGGCCTTTAGTTGAAAAGGTGTATTTGAAACGGCTATTTAGTATTTTTTTCTTTCATCATAGACACTATATCATTCGATACATGGTCGACTATAGCTACAGAAAACGAAAAAAAGATTAAATACAAAATAAAGAGTACAAAACTACGAGGTTACAGCTCAATTGTTCGAAACTATGCTAGATTGGAGAAAGCCTATTAATTATTGTTTTCTAAAGCCAGGCGTTTGGTATGTATAATAATAATAATAATAATAATAATAATAATAATAATAATAATAATAATAATAATAATAATAATAATAATAATAATAATAATAATAATAATAATAATAATAATAATAATAATTAATAATACAATTTATTTACAGTTGGCTAGAAGAATAGCTAATAATGCTAATAAAGGCCAACTCTACCCTATTTACAAATGTTCTACCCTATTTAAACGATAATGATATCATGAAGAAATTCAAAAAATGTTTATATAAGGAGTTCATCTTCATTGGACATTAAGTATACAAGCTTCTGTTCATTGGTTGGTATATTACTGAAGTTGGGGCAGAGATTTTGAGTTCTATTTAGAAACGTTGTGCGTTCAGTGGCATATTTTTGGCATGAAAGGATGAAGTGGGTTTCATTAATAACTTTGTTGCTCTCTGCTGCTCTTTGCAAATGACAGCATTTACGAGCCAATTTCAGATATCAAACAGAGTATAAAACGTTACCTTTCTGTCGCATTGCTTTTCTGCAAGCTTTTTCTGATGCTAAATACTGTTGTTGGTTGCATTGTGATCCTAGGAGTCATGGTGAGTTTGCTGCCCATCGTTGAGGCATCAATGCAGGAACATGCCGCGATTTGGAGGACGAGAATACCAAGAAAGAAGCCATTTTTGTAAAGCATGTTTATTTGTAAATTCACCTGTTGAGAGAGAGAGAGACGATTTGAGAAATGCTTGAACATGAGAAGATGTTTATATATGAGGATTAATGAGGACGATCGTTTGATTCAGAAGGCCTGTTTATTCTTAGGAACCGTCAATTCTATGTGGAATTCAACTTGTGAATGAGCAGACAGCAGGTATTTGCGCTATGTAGTTATAAAAGCACTTTAAGGCTGCGGGAAATGAATGTCATTCATAAAGCTCGACCGTCCAAATAGATCGGTTAAAAGTTCGGCACAATGAAATCGCTTAACTATAGCCAGGTTGTGAAGAGGAAAAACAGCCGACAAAATCTCGTGAATCCCGGCACTTGTATGATAAAAAAGTTTACCTATTATTCATATTTGCCAAGAATGTGAAGTGTCAAATGTTTTGATTTAATATCTAGAAAATAAGATTTTTAGTCGCTATTTGGCAGTTCCTCGCTGAAAAGTCAAGTCCTCCGTGAGCGATCAGTTTGAAATTCATGTCAGTAACGGGCTATCTTGACTTTATCGTGCTTTGAACTCATTTTTACTTGGTATGCAGCCATCATTCACTGTTTCGTAACAAATTCACTCGCAAAATAACTGATTTCCTTATAATAACTGAATATTTACATTCCGGATACTATCCACTCTACCGATCAATATACAATTGCGCCAAAGATGGCCGCGAGGAATTTTTTACCGAAATCCATTGTGCTCGAATTGCGAATCTTTAACAATTAACAACTCAAAAGGGCATCTTGTCTTTTTTACAAAATCTAGAGGGTACATGCCCCCAATGCCTCCAGGCTCTTACCTCTCTGTTGTTTGTATCAGCAAAGGCCAAAACTTATTTCTTCTCACCCAGTAGAAGCTTTTACCTGTTCCTCCAACGCGTTGCGTGCTCAGTCGAATATGCTCATATTATGCTCCTCAATTTATTTCCACAAACTTTAGGCAAACTACGAAATGTCCTGTGGTGTTCAGAATTTCTTGTTTATTTGCATTTTACGATTATTTTTGCTTCCTTTTTTGTTGGCGATTTCAATAATTTCATAGAGTCGTTTTAGAACTTCAAATAAACTAATTTTGTCGCTGTGTTATGAAATAAGTTATTTCTTGAAATTCATTCACATGCTCTGGATGTTCGCAGTAGGACGGATTTTTTTGCCGACATCTGCATTGTATGAATTTTGATGGAGCGGCAACTTGGAGAATTTTTGTGAAATTAATTAAAACAATTCTGTTAGCATCTGCCAATGCAGGTAGATACTAGGTGCGTTTAGCTGTGTGAGAGGTGGCAAGTGTTCGCAGAGAAACTGTATAACTTTATTTTTAAGCTTTCGTAGGCATTAATATTAATATGATTATACTTTTCATATTGCCGAATTAAGGATGTAAATTTTGTGATTGGTGCATCATTTGGCCTTGCATGCTTGGCTTCCAACGACTTAAGCTACTAAAACACGACGCGATCTTGTTTTATGTTGAACATTCTAATGTTCTTCTGCCCTCTTCGCACCAGGTTATTGTGTGCTGCATTCTAATTAGTTAATCAAGCAAGTCGAATGCATTTGATTGGTTGAAATGTAACATGGCTTAGCGGTTTACGGAGTTGTATTATTGTCAGGAAGTGTCCTTTTTAAAAAAACCCTTCCTCGTATATCTGCTACATCTTAAGCCTTTGATCTATTGAGCTTCTGCAAATGCCCTTCGACCATGTCAAAAGATGGTTTTCGGGGTTCTGTAAAAAAAGTAGAAAGAGTTGATGAGTATACAGCAGGTTGGTAGGATAAGAATTTTCCTGAGAAATCCTGGAAATAATGAGAATTTTTTTTTTTATTTAGAAATTCCTTTAATTTCCTGAGAAAGCAGGCCGGGAGAGTTGTGTGTCAGTTCTCCAATTTTGCACCGCCCTTTTTGATTGGCTGCCCCCGCCGCCTCGTCTTCCTTCCGGCGCCTCTGCCAAAATTCATTCCAAATTCCATTCGGTTTGCGCGGAAATAAATGAGAGGCCAAAAACCAAAGCTGATGCTACTGTTACCTTAAGTGCCATTCAAAAGCTTCTGGTTTCAGCTTTGCACAAACTTAAAAAATGTGGTAGCTCCATGAATATTCAGCGAATGTGAAGGAATATTGTTTCTAAAATTATAAGTTAAGGATCTCAGGAATCAGCTTATTCTATCGTGGATTCCATTCATTATAATGTTATTTCGTAATGTTTTATCAAACGCTGAACAATTTTTAGGACACTCTGGACACCAGGCCAAAGCAGACGAGACTTTGAACCAAAAAATCCTGGCTCACCAGTTTATTCTGCTAATGATCAAAGCATAGGCAGTAAGTTTATCATCCATTGCTTTTTAGAGTCCTCCTCTAAATTATTCATTGCGACTTAATCTCTGACTTTACATATCATTATTTTGAGCAAAGTGTCATGGCTATGATCTAGATTTATCGAACTCACCCTGTTATTTTAGCTGACTTTTGTTTTAGCATTGATCTTACATCGAATAGAAATGATAAGCTCTCAGTTACAGCTCGGGCAATAATGCACGGTTGCGTTTATGTGGCCTATCTTATGATTGAGAATGTATTCTAAGTCACTGTGTTGTTTCTATTCCACGGAAATGCGAGAAAAGCTAGATAATGTTGCTTTTCTTTATATTTATGCCTTTTTGTCCCTTGTTTCCCTGCGTTCTTTCATTTCTAATCCACCACTTCGTAGTGGAAACGAAAATAAATCATTTACCATTTAATTTTCCCGAGAACTGAGACAACAAAGAGACATTTTTAGGTGAATTAGTGAGCTCGTCATGCGCAGCCAGACTAAAGTACTCTAAATACGCAAACAACGCAACTGCTATCAACGACCAGATATACCCTTTAATTCATTCTAGAATTTATCTGTTCCTTTAGAAGCCAACTGATAGAAAAATTCTGTCTTAGCCAGACCATGTATGCGCTTAGACCAAGACGGATAACTGTCTGGTTACTCTCATTTATATCGGAGCATTCAAAAGGGAATGTTGCAAGCATGCGTGCAATGAACACACGATGGAAAAGTAGGAAAAGCAAAGTATCATTTCAAAACAATGAAATCGTAAAATCCTACAGAAACAATAGAAAGTATATTTGATTTGCAGATACCACTTGGTCAATAGCGACTCATAATATTCCTTTTTTAAAGTGAGCCCACTTTAGACCCTCGTAGAGTGATTCTATATTTACCAATCAAATTGCTAGATTTCAGTTTTGAACCAATCAGGAGGCATTATCTAAACAGAGCATACGGCTCAAATTTTTCAAATCTTTAAAAAGGTGGGTGTAAAATTGCATCACATTTTTCCTTGAATTCATTTGCTTGAAAGGAACTTTGGCTAATTTGCTGTAAGTCTACCGTGGCAATTTTTTGATATATTGATTATTTTCAAAATGGCGGCATCTTGACTTATTTTGCAAAACTTTATCGAAAATATTGAAGAAATTAAAATCATTGTAAATCTTAAATTAATCGAGAGAAATCGATACAATCTTCAAGATAACCATAGTTTATGAAGGTCTAAAACATGGTTGCAAGCAGACATCTGTTGCTCTTCTGGTTAAGGATTTAGAAATTTGATGACGTCACAGCCTCAAAATTAATAAATGCCACCATTTTGAAAGTGGTCAAGGTATCGAGAAATTGCCACGGCAAATTTATTGCGAATTACCTGAAGTTCCTTTCAAGCACTTTAATTCAAAGAAAAATGTAATAGAATTTTACATCCACCTTTTTAAAAGATTTGAGCTCTATGCTTCTAAACAGGTGTTGTTGTTGCTGCACACAGAAGAGTGGCTGATGAGGCCTAGAGGTCTCGCAGCTGCGATGGATCTATTTTCCTTCTACAAAGGCAGATTACTGCTTGAAAGGTGGTCAGGAAAACATCGTGCTTTGTACTAAAAGTTCCCTCTTCAATATTCTGGACTTGCTACAAGTCTCTCGCGGCGAAAACGAGTGAAGGAATAAAAGCGAGAGAGACTTGTAATACTTGGTGGCCTGGGTTGCTAGCTGGACAGGATTTTGTCCAGTCGGCATCCTTTTACAAAAAACCAATATCCAAACCAATATGCTTAGAAAGTACAATGATACAACAGAGCGAGGCTCTGCGATGTTCTTTGACAATGGCCGACTCAAGCTTCGATGAGACGGTTGACAATAACCCCGTCATTTTTTAAATGGAAGCAAGGCTCAATAGCTCATGAATATTAATGAACAAGCCAAGTATTACAAGTCTCTATCACTTTTTTCCTTCTCCTGCCTTTTCCGCGAGTGAGACTCGTAGCAAGCCCACAATATTCAAGCTCTTAGAGCAGACGTTGAAGCGATACGAGAACTGCTGCTAGTTTCGGCCATTTTGAAAAGTGGGCTCATTTTTTAAGAGTAATATTATGAGTCCCTATCGACCAAGTGATAGCAGCAAGTCAACGAAAGCAGGGAAACGGCGGACGAAAAGGCGTGGCTCTAATTTTTCCTTCGTTTTTTCTCTTTAAAACCAATTGCACTGAATGCCGCCATTAATCAAAACAGAGTTCAAACTGTTTTCGCATCTGAGCTCCTACGCAGTGATACGTCTGATTCCAAACTTCCATCCAGTGTAGGAGCAGAAGTGCGAAAACAGTTAAAGTTTACTTGAATACCGTAATGGTGGCATTCAATCCATTCCGATATAATTTTGGGGAGAAATCTTCTAATTTCCAAATTTACCAACGAACATAAGGCATTGGAATGGACTTTTAGTATTCTCGAAAGAGAACAACAGATAAACAGACAGTGAAACTGAAGCCAGGGTTATGCTGTACCCAGGGAAAAAAGGTTACCGGAACAGTATAAACCTGGTTTAAGTTTCTCTCTTGTGGGGGAGGGGGAGTAACTTCAATAGGCGGGCGAGGGGGTGTGACATTTGATGTCTGTATCAGACCTTAAAATTTATAAATTTTTTTTGCAACAACGATACCCCAAAATTTACAGGCCACTGAAGATTATATACCCTACAATTATGACAATGATCCAAAATTTTTGATCAAAGAAGTGAACTTTGATCAAAATCAATACCCTAAAGGGTTATTTTTCTAAAATGACACCCCAAAATTTATGACTACTTGTGACGTTACCAAAAATTATACCCCAAAATTTATTTTCTGCTAGATAAAAGGCACCCCAAAAATGGCACATCCCGTTCCAGCATATATGGTAGTTACCCCCTCCCCTGGGCTTCTCTCTCTGTTTACTCTCGATATTCATCATGAGCTAGCAGGGGTGTGAAATTGCTGATTACCACAGATATTATGACATATTGAAGACCTAAATCCCTTGTTCCAAAAAAATACACTCACACTCTCTTGTGAATTAAACTTTTAAAATTTTATTCATTCTAACTCTAACCAGTTAATTTTCATACATGGAATTTCTTCTTGTCTTGACCATTTACGTCACCTGGACTTGTCAAATATCTTAAAACATGGAATGCCAAATAACAAGGCAATAATTGTTGTTGCATTCCTCACCTCCGTTTCTGAATTAAACTTATACGCAATTACAGAATTTGATACAATTTAATTATCAAAAATAATCAGATGGCAGAAAAACTTACAGCCGATGAAATGCACAGCAGTTGGTTTCTGGCTCTCTCTTCTACAGGTCTGATTTAAATGCAAATCTTGAAAGCCCTACCGACACTCCAGTTTTCCAGACGCAACCGCATAGAACCGTATCGAATTGATCGCGTTATCAGAACTACTATTATTTATATCTGTCGCAAACTTCTTCTCGGAAAGATGTGCTCAAAATATGCTTTTGAATCAAATCTGTATGTTCACTGTTGCCTAAATTTTGTTCAGAGTTCATGAAAGAATTATTTCATTAATTATTCATTGGTCAGAACAATAGATTTCACTTAAATAATTAAAACAACAGATTTAAAGTAATCAATTTTTACAGAGTTTTTTGTAAACGGATTGTAGCGAACGTAACGTTGATTTAGCAATCTCCGGTTTACCCTGATAAGGACATCGATGAAAAGTGTTAAAAATTGTTTCGCAGTTAAAAACATTGTTTTATGATGCAGTTCTTCGCTGTTTACATCATTTACAGCTTCCCGCAAGCGTTAGATAATCCACTACAAGGGGTCTCAAAAAAGATTGTTCCATTTTGATCAGTGACATGCAAGGTGTCTCAAAAAAATTTTTCGACATTTGATTAAATAACATAAAATAACGATACCTAGAAATGATGCCGACAGAGCAAAAAGTGACAACCATAACAAGGACAGATTTTGTAAGACAATAGCCTCAGTTGCTTTTGTTGACACTTAAATTGAAAGAGATCTGCGATGGCAGACAAAGGAAATTCTTTCAAGCAGAAATTCAAAAACAAACAAAGCTGCAAAGTTTCTCTGAAACCCAGGTAGCTATCTCGCTCGTTGAGCATTCCAGAAATGGTTTTTAGAGCAAAGATGAGCGTATATTGAAAGAAGGAGGATATATCTAAACATCTACCGCGACCATTTTATTGCTTGGTACAGGAACCGATTTGGAAGCGATTCAATTCCCGTATTTTTAATGCTGTGATCAAAGCACATACTGCTCAGCTTCTGAACTACGAAAATTAAATGCCCGCGGTAGATGTTTAGATCAGTCTTCCTTCGCTCCTGTTTGCTCTTAAAAACCATTTCTGGAATGCACAACAAGCGAGATAGCTACCTGGGTTTCAGAGAAACTTTTCGGCTTAGTTAGCTTTGAATTTCTGCTTGAGAGAATGTCCTCTGTCTGCAATCGCAGATCTCAATGAATTTAGATGTCAACAAAAGCAACTGATGCTATTGTCTTACAAAATCTGTCCTTGTTGACAACCATGGGTTAAAAATGCTGGAAATCTGCAAAAGAGAGTTTTTAGGGATTATTAATGGAAGATTCCCCTGGAGATCATTTGGTGCTTATACTCTATACCCAAACTCAAGTACAGAATCACCTAGCGTGATAGATTCCATGATCTCTGACCAAACCTTTTCCGTGATATCAAAAACTTCAAGGTGCTACCTCCAAATGAACTATCAGATCATTATTGTTTAAAACTAACCATAAATTGTTGCTATCCTTTAGCTGCTGCAGATGAAGACTAATCAACTTTCATCAACCCATTTAATGATAGAAACTTTAAGCCTACAAAGGAGGCACTTCCCGATTTTAGAAATAAGTTACGAGATTTCAAGAATGACATACAAAAAATTTGCAACGCTAATGAAGAAGATAATGAAGACACAATTAATGAAATAGCAGATGACTTGAATTAAATGATCCTTAAAGCTGCAGGGAACACTTTCATAGAAAATCAAAAGGTCACAGAAAAATTAAGAATACAAGAAAGAAGATGGCTAACAGAAAAATTTGGTTCAACCTTGAATGAAGGAGACTAAAATCAAAACTCGAACAATGTAGGAAGAACCTTAAAGCCAGTAGATAGTTAATATAGATTGAAATTATAGATTGATAATATCTAGCAGCTACATATGAACTTGGATAAAAAAATATTAGTTTGCAAGAATCTGTTTGATCGTTCTCAGATTACGAACGATTTTATCAGAATGTTTCATTTCTAAATGCTTCAAAACAGGCCAAGAACTCTTCAGTCAAATTTGCTTTCAGTTTGGTTTCACTGCTTCCATAATGAAATCAAATCCTGTGTATCTTATTGCTCAGATATTCACTAGGCACGTAGAGACTGCTGCATAATCGTATTAGCCCTGCGCGCAGCCTCAAATCCTCCTCGAAGGAAGACTACTTTTCTTTTGGGGAGGAGTTGAGGCTGCACGCAAGCTAAATCGTATGCACGTGGGACCGTGATTAGCCTTTTTCATCCTATTTTCTAGCATCACGAGGCTGGATTGCAGCAAATCTGATCCAAAAGGTTATCAATCTTCCTAAAACCGTACGAGGTTTTTAAAACAACAGGATTTTCAGGGATTTTGACGTATTTTCTTCAAAACGAAAGGATTTTTGCCAGAGGTTTAAGAGAGCTAGATTTAATGAAGAACTTTAGGCATGTTTTGAAGGATTTGAGGTGAAGCATGTTTGCAGAATCTCTTGTAATGCTAGAACGATATGACCGGTTTTGACAAACTAGATTTTCTTATATTTTTTTTATGTTGGTTACACGTGTATGAAAAATACCATGGGAGCCAGAAAAAAGTTCCAACCTTTGAAAACTCATTGCGCAAAGAGTACTACACAGATTTGTATGATTCCAGCTTAAGTTGAAAGCTGAAAGATTAAACTATTTTTTTGACTATTTTTGCTGTCTCACCAGCAACACAATTATCGGCAGATTTAATTTTACAAAAATTTCATGGTTGGAAAATCACTTAAAAATTGCCTAAAACATTGATCAAATGAAAAGGACTCCTCGCACAGATCAATAAAGAAAATGCAATTTATCATAGGTGAGAGATATCCACTGCACATTTGTTGCCATGGAACTCAAAATTTTTAGTATTTTTTCGAAAATGGATGTGGTATAACTCTTGAGAGAGGTAAAACTTTCATTGCGTATTGTTCTATGTAAGGAGAATCCTTAAAATTTGATCAACGTTTTGCGCCATTTTTCAGTCATTTTTTTACCATGAAATTATTTTTAAGTTAAATTTTGCGACACTTCCACTGCTGGTAAGACAGCGCGAAAAATCATAAAAATACTTCAATCTTTCGACTTTCAATTAGAATTTGAATCAGTTAAATCCGTGCAGTATTCTTGATTTCATGAATTTTCAAAAGTAGCAACTTTTTTCTGGCTCACCCGGTAGTTTGTCGCAATCTGATGGATGCTTTAGAAACAACAGGCATTCATGCATCAAAATAGTTTAACCCTATTACTACCGGGGGGCACAAAGTGCCCGCGGCGCAGATTATTTGATGCAGTGTTGTCAGTTCGAGAGATACAGTACTGAAACTTGGTGACTTTTCGTCAAATTTAACATACTAGTTAAAAGTCTAAAAAATTTTTCAAAATGGTAGACACTGATCACATGACCAACATCTTTTCAACACGTGGTCGGCAGTGAAAGAAAAGAATGGACTCTTATTTTTTCCAGAATGATCACAGATCATTGAAAACACTACCATTCAATAGATCTTGATGACAGCTTTCAGATGATATATAGCTTTATTCATTTTCGATGATGTCAGCAATTTTAAACTTAATGACGTCATCAATGTTTATGACGTCATAGAAATAATAACAAATGTATTAGAGAAATTTTAATGAACAAAATTGATTCTCTTAATTATTATACATCATCTTAAGGCATTTCAAAGTATTTATATTGGCAGTTAGGGGTTTAAATTAAACAATAAAAAATGGTGTATATAAATAATGAATATATGATATATATAATGAGCTTAAATAGATATTATACTGTGGATTTTTACTTATTGATGCTCTGTGATACATTCTAGTCTATTTAAAAAGGGAATAGTCAAATAAAAACTTAAATATTGTCAATTTTGCCAACAACAACCAAATACTACAATTTTCCTCAATTATGACGTCATTGTGACGTCACAGATGTAATGAAAAATAAAAGAAGTAGCCTTTTGTGTAGATTTTGTTACAGTACACTATTGTACCAAGTTTCGTTCTCATATCTGCAATATTCGCGACTTTACGGAGGGGGGGCACTTTGTGCTCCCCCCGGCACTACAAGGTTCCAAAAAGCCCGGTATTAATAGGGTTAATGAAGTTATCGGAGTGCATGTTTTTAGGGTTTCTTTGGGATCAAGTTGTTTTAGAGACATTTGTAATGTTTTCTCCTGCAACTCTTTCCCTGATAGTAAAAGAGAGGATTTTCATTTTCAAGGCTAGATCTTTAAACCTAAATCTTTCTTAGATATGAAGATACAGAGACTCGATACTCTCCTCTTTATCATAACTGTGGTGAATTGTTGATGAAACTCTTAAACAGTATAACTTTAAAAATGGATATTTGATCTTGATTTTGGAACATATCTCTGCCTCTGCCAGTCACCTGACATCAGTTTAAAGTTGCAGCTAAATAAGAAGCTTTTAGCAAAGAATGTCCGCCGCCATTTTAGAAAATGACGTCATACAACCGCCATGTTAGTCAAACGATTGGTTCTTGTAGTCTGGTACCCAGGGTAGAATTTACTAAGCTTCCATATGAAAATGTACATGGCGCACGCACAAAAAGGGTACTATATTCCAGTCGATTCCCTGTCAAGCTCATCGACGTTAATTCACGCCACTATTAAGGCTGACTTCTACAGAAACGCTTTGCCAGCCAAAATGCGTTGTAAACCCGGGGGGTAACTTAACTTGTCTATGGTACGGGGTTGTGCCATTTTTTAGGGTACCTTTTTCATGATAGTTTCCGGATTTATGGGTATGGTTTTCAACAATTTGTTGCATCTTCCGGATTTATGGGTATAGTTTTCTATCAGAATTCAGTTATTGGTGAGCTTTTTTGGCATTCCCGGATTTATGGGTATGATTTTCAGAAATTCTCCAGATTTATGGGTATACTTTTGAGAAATTTCTCCGGATTTATGGGTGGTACTTTTACCATTTGAACGGCACAACCCCGTATCTTGGAAACACAAGTTACCCCCCGGGGTTGTAAATCAGAGCATAGTTGATAACTATGATCAGAGGCACATAGGCTCGAGACTCTCTTCCTAATCGTTACTGGTTAAGTTGTAAAGAATCGCTTAGACAGTCTGACCTTGAGCAATAATTTTTGCAAATCTCCAGAGACATTGAAATCTGCTATTATTCCCTCCATGAAAACTGGCTAAGTTTTAATTCGATACTTAGGCGCTCTGAATTCGAGCATTAACTTTTATTAAGTCTGGAGGGATACAAAGATCTGCTGTTCTCCACTGCTTAATTACTGGCTAGTTTTTGAATAAGGTCTAAATTCGAGTATTAATGTTTGATAAATATACAAAGGCCAAGATAGTAAGATGTTACTAAGTCTAACCCTAGCAAAGTTGGAAATTATGATATCATAGATATGTTTACTTACAAGTTTATAATTTCAGTAGGAAAGAGAACTGTACATTTCAAGGTCAAACCGAGAAAATCCCCTCGTAGACGGACTTTATCGAGTTATAAAGAGATGGCAAATGTTCTAAGATTGTGTAAAAGTCAAAGACCATACTACAGTATGAATTCATGGTTTCCGCTTAGGCCAAATTTGAATTTCAGAGTGGAAGCAAGATATTTATTCTTTAGTAAACAGCTTAAGCAAATAATTCTGCGTCCTTGTCATTGCTTCTGGCTGCCTTTCCTTCTTGCAGTCTTAGCTCGATTCAAATCATGGCAAACATGGCCTAACATTTTTTCCGTAAAAGCGAGGCCGTCACTGCTCCCTGTTTTGTGTAAAAAATTTGAAGCGAGGACAACCTTGCTCTTCAAGAAAACAAAAGTTAGGCCATGTTTGCCATGAAAACAAAAGTTAGGCCATGTTAGTCCAATCAAACTGAGACTGCATGAAGGAGAGGCAGACGGATTCAACGACAAAGACACAGGTATGATTTGTTTATACAATTTATCAAAGAATAGATATCTTGTTTCCTCTCACCCATTCCTCAAGAACGGATCTGACACCTTTTCTGCAGCCAACCATAATGTTTTCCTTCCGCTGTTTATTTTGATTGGTTCACTCCACACAGAGGCGGGAAATCTGTTCTTTTGAAAGGCAAATCGACTGGTCTTCTCAAAAACCTTAATCTCTTTTTAAAATATTTACCATGGCTTTTACACCACAGCTTCAATTTTTTAAATCAAACAGTCTCCAAATGGGTGATATAATGCAGGTGCAGAAAAATTGCGATCTCTTTTGCTTTTAAATCTTTTATTGATGTTTTTGATTAAGAACTTCACTCAATTAGCTTGCAGTCAAAATATGTGTGATTTCCAAAAAGTTATTTATATAAACAAAATGATATGGCATATCGAATAGATGCAGCACTTAGCGTGCAGATAACAATTTCCAGCTGACCTAGTGTTGGGCTGCCTTGTTAGAAGAGGGCTTGGGCTCGGATCCCGCGATTGCCTTTTAGTGGAGAGGGTAGTATCTTATCGGGAATTTGCCAATCTTTAGGGGTACTGTTTCAAACTATACTCAACTATTGCGTGTCTCAGAGAAAACATGAAAGTACAATCGTTTTTCTTTCTAATGATATAAATTTGTATAAATTAAATGAATTATTCATAATTTAATTAGTATTTTAGTAGATATGCCAAATATCAAATGCAACATGTTGGAAGAGCGAAATAAACACCCTTTTGACAGCAAAATTTGCGAAACAGATTTTTTCTAAAAAATGCCGAGGCCTAGCAGTGCTTGAAGTGATACCCCGAGGTTCGTAAAAGAAAAATTTGCTCACATGATGAGCAGTTTTATAAGAACAACAAAATAAGCTCTCATAAAGATGATTTTCTTCTTTGAAAATTTCGTATCAATTTCCTGCATCTAATATAGGCCATATTTACAAAAAAGTAATTTAATGATGAAAACCGCATTTAATATGCCCAACCTGGATATTGTTGGAAAGAAGATAGATTGCACTTTCCAAAGGCATGCTTCAAATTGATTGAAACAGTATTATTTCCTGAGCAATCTCGAATACAGGTGGGCTACGTTTTTTCTGAAACACCTTGTCTATGTATCACCTTCAGACATGTTGAGAATTTATCGGTGCGCTTGCAAGGAAGTTCTGTAAAATTTCAAAAATTGTGGCAGTCTTGCTATAATTTGCGAATATGTGGCTACAATGTTCAAAACTTTGTAGCTAAGATTGAACAGTAAGGGTTGAGGTTTTAGAAATTGAAAGGAATTACGGGTACCTTTTCTCAAGCAAAATGAAACTTCTCCGTTGGTTCACTGGTCAAGTTTATTCCACTGAGGGCTTCATTGTACCTGCCCATACTAGGGGCCGCAAACACATCGATTTTTCCCCAACAAAGTAGCCTGACTCTTACAACCCTGAACTTGAAACATCACAATGCATATGCATTCTGTCTAGCTTCGACTAAGGCTGGTACCAATTTGATCCACATATGCATCCTGTTTTGTTATAGGCGTTGTCCCCTTGATGAATTAAAATGACAACATTGATTATTCCACTATTTTAGTGTGAAAAACTTTGTTTTCTTTGGATAAAACGAATCATCAAAGGGACGAACAACCTTTTGAAGTAACTGTTGTGAGTAGCTGCGTTCATTTGTGTCTGATAAGAGAGAACTAATGTCACCAGAGAAGATAAGCCTGGAAAGGATTGTTATGCCGTAGTTGTAACTGAAGAAGATCCTAAGAATCCTTTGACTTTCCTGGCGAAACTAGGAGTGGGCGATGAATGAAGATCTGGGGACTTGCCTCAGAAATTTTTTAGCATAACGCAATCAAGAACGTCGGGAAGCAGCCTTCTTGCAAGATATGATAGAATCAGTCTTTGTCATTGATTTAACATAATAGATTTGATTTGAAAGTCCTAATTAACACCGAACTATGAATGAGAAAGCAAAACATTTGAATTTGATATCTATCCTACAAATCACTTTCACACGTAGATAAACGAATCTTCTAAAGATCTAGCTGCTAAAATCATTTGTGATTCGTTGGAAGCTACAAAAACCAAACAACTGCGACTGATAACTGATTTGTAAACAAGGGGAAAAGAGTACCGATCTATGAGAAGGAAAAGTTACCCCCTCCCTACTCCAACCTTTTCCATCGAATTCAGACGAATTAGCAAATCGATCGTTAAATTGATGGAAATCGATCGCAATCCACCCCGTGGCACCGCCCTTGTTTTCAGTGATATGACAAGAGTTTCATTGAATTTGTTTTATGATCCACGAATTTACATTTCAGAAATCTAGGATACATTTTGACTCACCACGTACACACAGAATATTGATTCTGGACTTACCTAAAATGCTTATTTTTCGTAGGGGAATTGACTTCTTGTGAAAATATGAAGTATCCTCCCAAGAGTACTCGGTGTCCTCATTGGCCAACACTATGCAGGTCTCCAGAGACTGCTGTGAGACTTCCAAGATAGCAAAGGGCAATGGTAAGTAATTCATTCAAAAGACAATTCTTCGCTGCTTGATTCTCTTGTGATTTTGCTGCAAAATAGTCGTTTTCTTCTTTCCGATTTCATTTATAGCTGTTGACGAAGTTAGTTTCTTCTGGAATGAAGAAACTGCTAGGAATAACAAATAGAATGGGATTTATGAACAAGTACGCTCTATGTAAGTGCTAGCTATGAATCCACACCGCGAAAGATGCTCAATAAAAAGTTCTGTGGAAGTGACAAAAGAAATTTAGGCCAGTTTTATTTACTAAGGACATCTGGCGCCTTGTGTCAACAACACATTGAATAATTCTCAGTCTTATTGCATTGGAAACCTAACACTCTCTAAGAAATACAGGATTGCTGTTTAGGAATTTTTGTTGATCTTTTGTCAGTCATAAATAATGTAAAACCCGAGCATTTTCATCTCCCTTGTTTTATTGAGGCTGACACAGGGCCTAGTAAGTTTGCAGTGAATGTATAGGAATTTCTTAATGAAGCAAGTTGTAGACAGCGCTTTCGGTAAACATTCAAACCAGGTGAAATCGTGGAATTTTGAAATGGATTATGGAAGCTTTGTTTGGAACCTAAATGCTGCTTTTATGTAAAGTGGTATGCTCTGAAAGGTAGGTAGCAACCTCTCTTTCACATGTTCTTCGCATGTTTTCATTCATACCAATTCATTATTAACTCGTGATAATAATGGAAACCCTGGTTTTCTTTAAATCGTAATCCATCGCCGATCATTGTCTTGGGGCACTGCCAATCATCGCTGATGCTATAAGACAATGATCGGCGATGATTTGCGATTTCATGAAACCAGGCTGCAGTGTTAGGAATAGCTACTGTAAAACTCAAGGACAATGCTGTTACCCTGGAATGCCGAGGTGTATCAAGTTAGCATAGGCCAAGAAACTTGAATGCATTGTATAACTCAGATTTGCAGAGTATATTATCATATAAGTCAAGGGGCTTGTTCAATCAAAAAATGTTCAAGTGTTAATAATGTTCTATGTTATCCAGCATGCTTCCAGCATCCAGCATCCAGCATCCAGCGTTTAAAAATTGTTAAGGTTTTTGTATTATTTGGTTCAAAGCTACCTGGATTCTACTCCTTTTTTCTTGCTGAAGTATTAGAATTGTAAGTGTCATCCAAAGTGGGGACAAGATGACCTTGTGTCTATCCCCACTTTCGATGGCACAGTAGAATGTAACAAATTTGTATTTTAATCTTTTTGATGTTGATAGAAAAAAAATCCAGCATGCTTTGCACGTGCTGTCTCCTGGATTGCCTTCGTTGTCGCCATCTTCATGATGAAACAGAGCCTTTAAATATAGCCGAGGAAAGTAAGTAAGAAAAAATAATTTGGTACGAGATGAAGAAAATTACAATGGTAAAAAAGAAGAATGAATGAATAAATGAATGAAATATTGACAATGAAATCGACAAAGCAAATTTAATAAGTACAAGTTAAAAACTTCCCTGATTGAAATGACAGGGATATCATTAAAGGATCGAATTGGCCTTTTTCCCATACTAAGAGGTGGTTGCAAACATAATAGGCATCATAACTTTATGTGCTTTTGGATAAAACATAATTTAGTAATGCCAAACCATGAATGTGAGAGAGGCTGTACAGTTTTAGTAGAACACATATGTGTCTTTTCATTCTCATAGGTCTTTCCCCCTCAAGACCAAAAACCAAAAATCATCGATAACGCAAATAAGCAGCACTGAAAAAGAATTAACCAATAAGGAAAAAAATGGCTAGAATCACATATAAAGACTGAGAGTGAGAGAAATGGAAAAGAGCAACGAAAACTGCATCATCTATGATTTTGCACATGTCTTGGGTAAGAGGGCAAGACAACGGCCCATAATAGAAAGAACTTCAAATGTATTTTGTTGGAGTCGATAAGAACGATTCCCACCTGAAGGGCAACTGCTCGCTGAATATCGAGGCAATGGTATTAGCAAAGATATAATTGAAAAATGGGCATGCTCTATTCTTTTTGGAATATTTTTTGGCTGAGATCGGTCAATCCGTCCAGAGTTTATAATGGATTTTCCCAAGAAAGTCCCTTCGAAAGCCTTAAAATTTGCTAAAATTGCGAGCAAACTTTCCTTATATATCTACTCTTCAGCAATGACTTGGACATGCTAGCTTTGTTTGCACTTGCCTACTGCCTAGTCAGTTGCACAAGCATTTTGCAGTCATTAATCGCATTACACTGGTGTGCCAGTCAACATAATGGATGAAATTCATGATGGCACCTCGGAGGAATTGAGAGATTTATCTCCGATCCCCCCAGATTCCAAACGTCGGCAAAACCGGCCAAAGAAATGACATATAATTGGTTGGGCATACCTATAGACAGAATCCCCCCATGCCTTTTGATTTTTTGGGGCTAACGCCACCACTTGGTGAAAATAAAAGGTGTATTCTCGTTTTCATAACTTCCTTTTCGCATGCACAATAGGTGATGCAGCCATCCTGATTTTAGGTCATCCTATTGCAGTTTGCTTTACTTATACTTGCTGCTGCCCAATCGGTTGTAGAAAGCACTGTTCTGCAATCACTAATCGCTAATCATGTGTCATTCATTAACAACTGATTCAATCGCAAAAATTTGCTCTTGTTGACAAATTTCATCTGTCCTCATTCAATCATTCATAAATAATAATTTTCTTCAAAATTTGCACCGTCGCATTCTTTTACTTTGCCAGCTTTGATGCAGCTGGCAGGATATATACACGACTGTATGCATTTAACATCTGAGCTTGTGACACTAATTGCTACACAAAACCATCCGATTTTTTGTTTAATTACATCAAACTGTCTGAAAAATTTGAATAATCACTCTGCAATTTATTGGCTTGGTCTAAAGTTTGTTTTTCTCTTTGGTGGCTTTCTGGAAAAGCAATTTGCAACATCAAGAATTTCAAAATCAAGGGAGCTTTACAAGGAGATAAAGAAATAAGCTAATTTTGATGCAAACGCCAGATTTTCAGGGGAGTAGCCAAAATGGATCAAATCAGATCTAGAATGAATAATAATGATAATGTCAGTTACTATCAATTAAGCTTGTCGAATTAGTTAGTCTAGGCCGAAAATCTGCTAGATATAATTCAAAGATTAAGGAGACCTAATAGTGAATCAGTTTTCTGGAACTGTACATGTAGTTTTCAAAGAATACCAGTTTGGAATTAAGGACCATACATAATGATTATTTGTTATATTTCATTTTATTTCTTTGGACCGGGTAAGTCAGGAAAAGGTAAGCCAGGTAGCTCCTGAAACAGTTCAGTTCCTTTAATTTAAAAATTCCACCAGATACAGATTAAACAAATATATATTACTCAAAATCAAACTTAAAGAAGGAGATCTCTTAATAGATAATTAATCAATGAAAGGACACACCCCTTAATGTTATTCATCATAAACCATCATATAAAAATTAAATCATAATATAATAATTCATCATATAAAAAAAATTGTTATTCATCATAAACCGCAGAAACTGATTGAACCAACTACGAAATTACTCTCCAAGATAGTGATTCCTTTTGAACGTTTCGAACCATACTTGGTTCATCTTCAGCAAATCTGATTAATGATACATGGCAATTTATACCAGTGAACAAACAATGTGAAAACACGGTAAACAAGCGTGAGTTACATTTCCCACGCGTAAGGGGACTCGAGATCTAAGTCTCGAGTGGATGAAATGGGAAAAATCAAAAGAGAACTAAGGGAATAGACGACTGTTGGGAATTAAGATCAGGTCGATCCCGTCAAATAAGGAGGCTCTCGTGAATAAGAACTTCAAACTCGTTGTTGGTTCTGTCCAAAGAAAGAGAAATCTTTAAACGACACGGATTTGTTCCCATTTTATCCACTCGAACTTTCACTACTTGAACACTTTGACTTTAAGAACATTACAAAAATTGTTCAAGTTCATGAAATATTTTCTTTCATTCGAAAGAAGAGCAAAGTACAATTTTCTCAGTAGGAACGAAAGATGAATGAACAAAGGTAGATAATTGAAGAAAATCAACACGGTGTCGAGACTTCTTACAATCATCGCAAGTTTCAGTACTGGCCCCTATTTTTAGTTTCTTATGAGAAAAAGTACGCGTAAGATTGTATCTCCTTGCAGAACCATTACGATTCATTAACAATAGTTGTTCACGCAAAGAAGACATATTAGTAGGCTCTTGGAAGGGGTTTACAATTACCTCATTAGAAAATAGCAAATGGAAAAAGTTTCTGGGAAACTGTTGATCTGTACAGCGAGAGAAGCTGAACAAGTAGCAGGCTTAAGGATATGCAAATACAAAGGAAGTCCTAATTGCAGGATTCTTGTTCTTTTCAAAAGAATTTTTTTGAATCAGAAATCTCCAAGTTTCAATATAGACAAAATTTATCATCGTTTTCTCCTGCTGATTTTACTGAAAAGCGCAGCGAGAATTGCTAGCATATGGTTGTGCGATGACATCATAAGACAAACGCCCTTTCTTGGGAGTTGGTTAACGGAATGATAAAAGTCTGTTGCTGAGGAATAGGTTGAAAATTTCTAGACAGTGAAACTACCTTGAAAACAGAGTGTCTTTCAGATAATCATAAGACCAGAATAATAGCAAAAAAATTGCCCGACAGTAAAAGTATTTAGAATATTGGGTATTGTGCTGTGAAAGAAGTATAAAATCGGAGAATTTGCTAACATTGATGAAATCTGGTTTGCAAGAAATCTGAAATTTAAATCAAGTAGAGGTGATTTTATTTTCTTTTTCAAATGCATCTTTATATTTGATTGTTCTTTAGAATTATCATATAGACAAAATTCCTTAATGTTGATATACTACGGAATAGACTTGGAGCACGTCTAGTAATAACATGACTTTGCGTGGATGGATTTGAACTTTTTGATCACACTACCATCCATGATCAATCTTCTGTCATTAGCTACCAACTTTCGTCAAGTTTTGTACAATCTTCCATTCTTAAGGCCGATTTCCACACAGTAGAATTTTCCGATTGGATAGGAAATCCTTTGTTTACGTTTGAAAATGTTGCATTGAATTTGAATAGACTGTTACGCGTGACTAACGTTTTACTTTTACCGTGTCAAATTCAGTCTTCTCGGTGAATTCTACTGAGTGGAAATCAACCCTTATCCTTGAGTCGTGATAAAAGATACTTGATTGAAAACTGTAGAGCCAAACAGCATAGGTTCCAAATCTTTAGAGCAGCATTTAAGGCCTGGTTTTCATTAAATCGTAATGCATTGCCAATCATCGTTTTAGAGTATCGCCAATCATCGCCGATGCTCTAAGACAATGATCGGTGATGAATTACCATATAATGAAAACCAGGCTTAAAGGTGGGTATTAAACTCGGAGACTTAATTCTTACATCTAAATGGCTTAAAAGAAATTTTAGCTACTTATCCATAATTCTACCGTTGGACTCCGCAGAAAGTTTGAATATCGTTGAGATAGCAGCCCATCTTATATTTCAGCTCATTTCAGGATGCGACGTCATCAAATTTCTAAATCATGAGCAACAAAATTGACAGACTATTGCTTGATACCATGATGTAGACATCCATGAAACATGCTTTGCTTGGAAGTTATTTCATACTGTGTCGAACAGTTAAGACATTACTACAGTTTTAATCTTTATCGAAAGTTTTTCTTGAATTCTCAACAAAGAAGAAAGAAAGCGAGCCATTGTACACAAGGACAACAGTTTTCTCCTTCCTTCACATGGACAGTGGTAGGTTCATGTCAGAACATAAGTCCTTTGCTTTTTATCAAGTACAGACCGATGCGCATTACCGTCAAAATGTCTCGCAATCATTTGACAAAACTTCTTCTGTTTTCAAGAAACACACATCAAAAATCCCCTTAAAATCATTCTGTTCTGAAAAAAAACTTGTATTCTTTTATGAATGAATGAAATGTCTCTCAGCAAAGACTATATGTTTGCTAGCTTTCTCGAAAAAGACACAAGAGTGCATGCATGCTTTCATATTTCGCCTTACTTGAGTTTATGACGGCATCGAAATGCCAAATTGGAAACAAAGAGATAGAATTCTGCTTTCCAGTAGATAATGTATCCTGAAATTTGGCAGCTAACATAAAGGAGTTGCAACATAAATCGTTCCTTTTTTATACGATTTCATGCCCTGGGTACCAGAGACAAAATTGATAACAATTTTCCTTTCATTTAAACTTTGAGGCTCTGGTACCCAGGATAAGAGTTTTAGACATAGTTTAGTTTGAGTCTATCTGGCGAATGGCTCTTGCTTTACAGTATGAGGGGTCAAAAATATTCTTGGTGAAAAATAGCACTTTCTTTCTTTTCTAATAATGTCAAAATCAAGTAAACATAAAAGACAGGCTATTCATTTGCTTGAATGTATCTAAATATGATATTTTAATTTTGTCAGCAAATCATTGTTCAAGCCAATTCAAATTCGGTGAAAGCTTTTCGAATCAGCTTGAACCAAAGGATATCAAAAATGTCTAGAGAGTCTTCATTAGCCAAGAAAAGTTGATAAAGCAAAAATCCCATCAAAGACCCAGCTTAAACAAACTGTGTAGAGGTTCTGTTATCACTCTTAAGCATTTCGTCTACCAAATAATCTGCAAAAAGGCATTTTACACCGTGAAGAATCATTTTTACACCAACATGGTTCTCATTAGTCACCGAAAACTAACAGAATCAAAATCCTTTCAAAGACCCAGCTTAAAGCAATTGTGTCGAAGTTTCCTTGATGTAAGCTATTTAAGAATAAATCAGCATTCCTACGTAATCAGTCTACCGAATAAAGCTGTCTAAAAGAAACTTACTTCAGATACAATCTGATTGTAATCATGTATACGATTGTAATGTTTGCCGACAGTGGCGAGGCACTTCTGTCCAAGGGCCATTGCATACTAATTACGAATCTTTATTGACAGTATGAGGATTGTTTTATAGACTTATGCCTTTTCATCCCTTTTTCCCTCTGTCCTTGATTTGCTGATATCACTTGATCAATAGATTAATAAGGGCTCATGATATTAATCCTGATAAGTGGACCCAATTTAGGCCCGCGTAGAGTGATTCCGTCTTCACCAATCCAATCGCTAGGGTTTAGTTTTTAGCCAATCAGCAGGTGCTATTCGGAAAGTTGTTGTAGTTGCATGCAAAAAGTTGTTTCCATGAGGCCTACAGTTCTCGCAGCAGCGATAGATCTATTTCGTTTCTTCAGGGGAAGATTACTTCCTGGAAGGAAATTATTTTGCGATTTGTAGGTCAGGAAAGCGTCATTGTTTGTATTAACACTTCAATGTTGAAGCTCTTTAGACCAGACTTTGAGACGATTTTGCTAAATGTAGGAAAACTCCCGCTAGTTAATGCCAATTTGAAGAAAGTGGGCCCACTTTTTAAGAGAGATGTCAAGGGACCAAGCGGTACCAGCAAATCAAAGAACGCAGCTTTAGTGTGATCGTATATTGATATCTGTTTATGCTATCAATTAAGAAGTCGCAATACTAATACATGATACTTATTACACTCGCTCCAAAATACTCTGCAATACTGCGAAGACGATACCACAAGGAACAAGACATCATATCTACCCCGTGGCACGAAAGAGGCAAAATGTGCGATAACAAAAGATATAGCTAATTACTATTTCAAAAGAACATTTGGCGGTTGCTTGAATTGAATTGATGTTTGAGACAGAATAAATAGGCCTATGGCAAACATTTCTGTACCCTCTGGTACCAAGGGTAACAGTTCTGATACTAAAATCTAACTGAAGCCTATTAATCACTAGACTCATTACATATGCCTCAGTGTCTTCTGCTGAATAAAATTCATCAGTCTTCTCTATTTCTTTCTGTGATCCAAGCACTTGATGCATATTTTTCTGCAGCCTCACTACAAGGGACCCTCAAGTTACACTCATCTAAAAATGGGGTGTATCACTCTTTTGAGAAGGCTTACGAGATTTATTGAAATAATATGACTTTTAGGGATTTTTTACAGACTTTTCTTGAAACAAAATCTTTTGCCAAAGGTGTGCGAAACTTTTACAGAGTGATGCTCTCCTAGTTGAATACTAGGAATCAAAGGAATCAAGTTGTGCCGTAAGTCTAGCCAAATTAATGCATTATTCACATTCCTAAATGGTTTGCGAAAGCTTTATAAAATTCGTGCTAACTTACAGATTCAGGCCAAGGCAAGATATGTCCTCTCTACTTGCTCTAAAGCTCTTTGCAAAACAGCACTGCATGCTCTTTCTCGTGCTTCAGACACAGCTTTTCTAAGATGCGTGATTCAGGGAGGATAACATGCGAGGATTTTAATTCAGTAATTAGTTTGGTCTGTATCAAATTTTGGATGAATTCTTCACAATAGATACACCTGTAGAGTTTGGTAAATTTTTAAGTAATGGTGTCAACATATAGATCAAGATGTGTTAAGCAAGAATGTTTTCATTGATTTGTAAATTACGAAATGAATGAGTGATTGAATGAATAAAGGAATGACTGAATGAATGAATATGTAGATTAAGAAATAATTAGTTAATTGAAAGAATGAAGAAATGTAGAATTAGCAATGAAATTAGCTAGTGTGTGCGGCGTTTTGAGGAATTTGGAAACAAACTGCACCAAACTATGGAATGGAATAAGAGTAATAAGCCTTTCTCATTCTGTTGACATCACAAGTATTTGAGATGATGAAAACGATCGGAAAGTACAATACAATCTTTCTTCCCTCACCTGATATATAGTTTGGTTACAGTAATGGCATTATTTATCGTCTCTTGATATTTTTGTATGTATAGCTAATTTCAAATGCACTATGCTGTCAGACCAGCATCAACATTTTCTGTCCTTGGAAAATTACGAAACAGATTTTGAGAAAGTGCTTCAGGCTTAGACGGCCTAGAAGCCCTTGACGTCAGAAGCGTGGTGGCTGGGGGGGGCCGGGGGGCACGTGCCCCCCAGCGATGTGAGAATATGGGGGCGCCGAAGGCGCCCAACGTTTTGAGGGGGTGCCAAATGCTTGAAAGCTCGATTCACACTAAATCACGTTGTTATGTACAAATGCGACAGAAAAAAGTATCGGAGATTTTTTGCCTCATCTATAAACTTAAGGCCTTTGAAGCTGCTTTGAGGACATGGTAACACACTAATAGCTTATCAGAAACGCATTCAGGATGTATCTTCTGCGATTGATTTTCTTGTAAAATCAAAATAAGCAAGCTTGTGTGATGTTGGATCATAGAATGGAAGATGCAATTTCGATACCATTTTACTCAAATGAAGGTTAACGTGTATATCGCGTTATTCATCACGAAAATTTACTTGAGTCCCATTTTCTTGGCGGGATTTAGAAACGCTAGATTAGACAGAAAAGTAGATCATCCAGATGACTTATGTACAGGTGCATTAACTAGAGTTTGGGCATAGAGGTGAATGTCTGTTATCGCTAACTATCCAAATAAGAACGAAGAAGGAATCATTTAAGTTTTTACTATGTTACTTCATAGTCTTCGAGACTTTGATATTCCATTTTCAAAATCTTCCCCGAGAAGCCTCTCAATTTCATATTCCTTTGTCCTGGTAACATGGCAAATTCTTCGCAGCAGGAGCATTTTCCAATGATATGAAGAGCATAGTCTCAAAAATTGCTCGCTCCGCTCGCGAAAAGATTTAGGCCCATCCTAACTGTTTAAGTTCTATTCCAACGGGATTATAAAAGAAACATAGTTATTCAATTTCAAAACATAGTCTAGGGTGAACTACCTTTCGATAGCCATGGCACATTGTACAACAAAGAACAGTCGCAGTTTCCTATGTTGAGCCACCACGCAACTGCTTGACGTGATGCCCTAAGGTAGGATAAAGATAGGTATATTTCTAAGATACATTCTTATGGACGATGAAATAAGTTCTCGCGAAAGTAATCCTTTGCCTATATTTAGATGTTCCATCACTGATGAAAAATTACTTTAATGCACCTAGCCTGAATATCGTTAGAAGGAATATAGCTTGTGGTTTTAGGTGGTACGGTTCAAAATGATTCAATGCTATTTTGCCTGAATCCATAGCTGTAGGAGACAGGGGGCTGGGGGGCTGCAACCCTCCCGACTTTGGAAAAATTTGCAAAAATCAGCAATGATCGGGCAGAAAATCGGCCGAAAGTTGGGCAAAACTTACGTAAACAATGGATCTTCTATCGGGTAGCCCCCCCTAAATTTTATTTCCCCCTACGCTTATGCCTGAATCTCGAATAAAGGTGTCTTGTGTTAAAATACTTAGAAGGAGAAAGCATTGGCGTAGGAGACAGGGAGCTTGGGGGGAGCTGCAGCCCCTGCCAACGCTGGAAAGTTTTCCAAAAGTCAGCTATAGTCGGACAGAAATCTGGCAAAATTTTTGTAAACAATGTATCATTTATAGACAAAATCGACCAAGGTTTGTTTACACCCATTTCAAGTCATGTGATCAATCTCTTGCCACATTCGGAGTTAGCACCCAATCTTTAGTCTATCAGTGAATCTTCATGTTGCTAGCGGTTGCAATGTTAATTTTTTGGCGAGGTTAAGTTTGAGAGTCTATAAAAGAGTTGACACTGAAAATGACTTGGGGTGTAAAGTTTCACCGTGAGTGATTTTTCACGGTCAAATCCATTGTAAATCTTTCTGCTTTACTTTGTCATAAAATCAACATCACAGTAGCCAGTAGTTTAAAACATGCAACTAGACTTGAACTGGATGCTAAATCGGCAAAATCGGAAGAAATTCTGACACATTTCCCAAGGGGCGGCATTTGAGAACACCATCATAGTCCAGCGTTAATGAGATTACAGAACGAGAACAAATTTTTAACTGTTACGAAATAGGGAAGGTTGGCCTTAGATTGAATAAGGCGTCTTGAATAGACTCTTATAATCTCCTTTGATAGCAAAACCTAGAATAGCAATTCATAGACAGATACATAATTCATTATTAAACGATTTGTAAACAAGATGTCTAGAACTTCATAAATCTCGGCTGGTTATTTGTCAGATAAAAGAAATTTCAACAAATGCTGGCTATAAATTTAATAAACACTGTCATACTGCGTCCCTTGAGATTTCAAGATAAGAAGATTTTTAAAAATGGTGCTAAACCATGTTTTAAATAATTCTCTTACGATTTAAAAAGCAAGATATGACAGTCTTATGTTGATTTACGTTTTGTCAAGAGTAAATGGGAAATGATAAATTATGCAAATTTGTTTTGAGCTCGCGAGCCGCTGATTAAGGGTCTGCATATTTTTAAATGAATTTGATTTGATATAATTAGTTTTAGCTTTCATAGACACTTGAAAATTGGCGCTGATTAAAATATCTATCCTATGACATGTAAGTATTCTTAACAAAAAACTAAGATTTTGGGCTAGTTCTGAAAGTTTCTTTAAGTTGTCAGCGGTCACGGACTCCATTAGCGCTTAGCTACTTTTGCGATCCCAGCATTTGGCGTCAGACGCCGCAACTTTTTTTACTATTCATATAACGACATTACTATATCTATTACTATATCTTACAATCTATCATACATTTCTAATTACCATACAACACTACAGGGACAATACCATGGGGAGTGAACCACAATGAGAACCCCGTGGCCAATTTGAAAAAACACGCAATATCACACGAAATGCAACAACACTGGAGACAATTTGATAGCTAATCGATACTATACTATACAATACTATACTTTACTATGCATTTCTATACTATACTATACTATACTATACTATACCATACTATGATATACTATACTATACTACACTATTCTATACTACATCATACATCATACTATACTATATTATACTATACTATGCTATGCTATGTTATACTACACTATACTATACTACACCATACTATACTATACTATACTATATCATACTATACTATGCTATGCTATGTTATACTATACAATACTATACTATACTATACTTTACTATACTATAATATACTATATTATGCTATACTATACCATACTATACTATACTATACTATACTATACTATACTATACTATACTATACTATACTATACTATACTACATCATATTGTACTATATTATACTATACTATGCTATGTTATACTATACTATGCAATACTATACTATACTATAATATACTATACTATACTATACTATACTATACTATACTATACTATACTATACTATACTATACTATACTATACTATACTATACTATACTATACTATACTATACTATACTATACTATACTATACTATACTATACTACATCATATTGTACTATATTATACTATACTATACAATACTATACTATACTTTACTTTACTTTACTATACTATACTATATACTTTACTATACTATACTTTACTATGCTAGATTCCGTCCCACATCAGATGTAAGGGCAGGGTTGTGATAAAGTTATGAGCACAGCTCATTACACGAGTTGTTATTCAAAGTAAATCAAATGCCTAGTATCTGATGTGAGACATCATAGTCAAAGCGACCAGTTTCGTGAATGAAACGTTAAGTCGATTCGAACATATATTTATTTGTTCAAGTCATAAGAAAGGTCTTGATCACTTCAACATACAAACAAGCTGTGCCAAAGCAACATTTGAAAGATCGGTGATTAGCATATCATAATACTTCAACAATTTCAACCAGAAGATCTCCTCGTCGAACATTAAAAGAAAGGCATAGCAGCAGAAAGTTCTCCGTATCCTCAATGCCATCGGTTGTTGGGCACATCGGGTTTATGGTATCTCTAAAATTGTGCTTGAGTTTGTGGAAGTTTAACCCTATCCAGACTGGAGGGGGGGAGGCACAAAGTACCCCTAAAGTGAATTTTTCCACGCAGCTCATTGAATATCTCTTAGAATGGTTTGGCTCTTGGTGACTTTTGGTTTCTATCCATAAGACATCCTTGCATGAAAATTTCAAAATTTTGATCCTGATTCAGGGGGTCAACGCATAATTTTAAATTGAGACGGGAGTACTTCTTTTTAGGAAACCAGGTATAACGCTTGAAATTCGACTGATGTTTTTTGAGTTTTAAATAAATAGACCACCCTAACGTCGAGATGCTATTTTTATGGCTCAATATAAAAAATTTTGATAGATTTCAATTTCAAAATTGACAGAGAGACCCAAAAGTTATTACTAATAAAAGTGAATTTTTCTTTGATTTGCCCAAACAAAAATTGATGATAGATAAAATGAAATTGCGCTTATTTCAAAGACTGGTATATTTTCCCGATTCACGCGATTGTTTTCTTCGTAAGTTCTTTCGGCAAATTTTAATTCTAATTGTTTTTGCAATGTTTCTAGGCGCAAAATTCCAGTCAATAAGTTTTAAAAAACTAAGTTATAAGACGTGTGGGAGTTTGATACCAAAATATTTGCTATCTGGCTATACCAGACCAAACTATTCATTGTCGAATCGATGAAACGATCTAGAAATTTAAAGAGTGGGTTGTGCTTAGGTGGGGGCTGCCTTTGATTTCAGCTGGATGTAAATTCATTTCCTGTAAGAAACTGATTGCATAAAAGCGTATTTGCATCGCGACAAAATCAAGAAACTCCTCTATGAGGAATCAGAGGCAAATTCGAAATAAAGAGAACTTTCCAGTTTCTTGAATCATCATTTTCTGTTTTGCTACGATTTGCTAATTTTTTAGTATAAGCATTTACACGCATTGTTTTTTCTAAGAAACTAAGAATTTGGGCTAGTACTGGAAAGAGTTTCTTGAAGGTATCAGAGCAGTCTTCGTTTTCACTTCCTATTCCTTCGTGAACATTTCAAAACAGTGTTCTCTAAGCTTTTACACATTACTCAAGTACTTTACGAATAATGTGATACAAGAAACGAATGAATGTAAAGTAAACTAAGCTAAATATTTCGCTTCTTAAAATGAATAATTTCTTGCAGTCATAATTTCCCAGCTGCTTGATTTTCTGAAATTTTGGTGATCTGAGAGTTGAAAAAGAAACTACGTGTATATGTGAAACGTTTGTTTGCGTTGAATTTGTTCCAATGGGCGCTACTTATGGAAAAAACTCTGCAGCAAACTGCTGCAATTTCAAACACGGCAGTTTGCAAATTAGACTAAAACCATGATAACATTTTCGCTCATAGCACTTTCTTTGTTGTCAAATTTCTGTTAGCGATCGTGCTATCTTATGAATGATTTATTACCTTTTTATTAGGAAGTATTAAAATGAGCTTTTCTTGCTCTGTAGATTACTTCAAGGGATGAAGACAAGAAAATTGGTAACTTGTCTCGCTAGCTCGCCGAGACCTTGTGAGTATTCAAGATTTTTAATTGTAATTTGCTGCCAAGAATTTTTGTCGCTGGTTTTTGTGTAAAACATTCCTTACAAGAAACTCAGCCCTTAGATCACATGCATTTTTGCAAGAAACTTAAAATTGTGTGAATACTGAAAGTTTCTTAAAACTATCGAAATTTGAGTAATCAGCATATCTCTCGAATTTCTTGAAAGTTCCATTACAATCTTCTTAGGGGCGGGGGCGGGTCATCAATTTCTGCTAGGGAGGGGGGTGGAAGATATCTGAGAGGTGGTACCGAAACTTTGCTTATTGAGGCAGAGGGGGACGAAAAAAATATGGCACCCTAAGGAAGGGGGCATGAAAATTGTTTGAGATAAATCCTGTATCTTTTGAGACACGCTAGTTCGTCAGCAAGTAAGTTTTAAAATCTTAGAAGTAACTCTTAAAGGCAAATGCTTTCCCTTTTCTTGTCACAGTTAAGATGGCATTTTTATTTCATATCTTGCGGCGACGACGTAAATCTTGATGCACTTGAAATCATGACAGCATGGTGACACTGTTACTATGTATTCATGTATCAGGAGCGACGGGGTTGAAAATATTTTCTGAAATGTTGGAGAGGATACCAAAATTTTCAAGCAAAGCAGAGGAGGGCTACGAAAATTCTATCAAGTATCTTTAGATGTCTGCCAACCCCTCCCCGGCAAGAATTAAAGGCAATGTGTCTATAAATAAATGAGTAGCATGCACGAACCATGAAACTGCTGACACGCAGCTGACATGCATGTTTTAGGATTTGATTAGCTAGGAGCCGGCTGCTTTAAACTGATCACATGAAAATAAGAGCCTCGTTGTCAAGACCTTACAAACAATGGCGAAATGGCGGCCAAGCAAGCTTCGAACAAGCGAACATCTCTGTAACGTCTCTGATGCTTGGCAACAATTATCTTTGTTGGCAATGATAGTGATGATACGCAGTTAGTTTGAAACATTTTATCGCAGGAGGGATGAACAGAGATTTGAAAGCAATTTCGAGCTAACGAAACCATTCCCAATGACAAAATAGGCGGACAGAAGGGGTGGATTTGGGGTGTGTGGTGATTTGAAAACAAAGTCAGGGCCTTAGCCCACGGGGGGGGGGGTTCTTCCATAGTAATGGTACCTGGGATGTGCCCCCCTCAACGGTATACCTTTTTCGGGCTTCTAGTCTTGCCACGGGTATACTTTTTGGCTATGTTAGTCGAGTTTAGTCTAGGCAAGGGTATGCTTTTTGGTAATTTTGGTCAAAGAATTGTAAAAATTCGGTAATTTCTGTAAAAAATCCCAATTTCTAAAAATTTTGGTCCAGAGAATGCGAAAAATTTGGCAAGTTTTGTCAAGAAAGCGCCCTTTCAGGGCACTTTTTATTGAGAAAATAATCTAGCCAAGGGTATCATTTTCACAAAAATTGGTGTAGCCAACGGTTCCATTTTGAAGCTGTGGACGGCACACCTCTACCCAAAATTCAACTGAGAAACCCTCCCCTTGTGCTTAAGCCTAAACAACTGGTCGCATCAAAGTTCAACAAAAGATCACATGTTTCTGAGATACCCCCCTCAAAGCCTTCCACTTACATGGACACACTGCCTTTAATGACCCGTCCCTTATCCACTACCAATGACCTTGCGAACATTTCAAAACGTAGCTTTTGGAATCCTTGCCAAGGTCTAGACATTACTCAAATACCTTCGGAGTAATATCATTTTGATAAATTAAACAAAACAAGGACGTCGGAAGCATCTCAAACTTGGGGGGCACGACTCTTCGAGGGCACTTGTTCCTTTAGAAAAAAGGGGCATTTTCTAGAAATAAAAAGGGCACTTCTTTGTTCATTGCAAAATCTTGGGGGGCACGTACCCCCAGTGCCCCCCGGTTCCTACGTCTATGAAACAAAAGAAAACAAAAGTAAAACATGCCATGGACTTTTCCATTAAAATGAATAGTTTGCTAATGTTTGCAGCAATTTCTTGATTTTCTGGCGATCTGAGAGTTAAGGTTTCTTATTAGAAGATACATGCACTTATTGGAAAGGATATCTCTCATACTTGTTAGAAAATTACGAGGAACTCAACGCTTAGATCACTGATCAGTTTGGCGTATTCAATCTGCAATTCAAGAATTTGGATACTGTAATAGACCTTTTAGCTACTCTATAAAAGAGTCTGGATCGAGCAATATTGTTATACATTTATATATACGAGGTTCGACTGAGTGGCGTTAGAGCTTCTATCAATATTGTTCACATTCGAAAATTCTACAAAATGTAATGACATATCATTCGATCCAGATTCTTTTCTAGAATAGCTAAGAGGTCTATTTTGGAAATCAGTTATTTAGAATGTGAATTAGGCTGTTCAGCAAAGGACACCTGAATATCAGCTCAAAAGATCCGATTTATTATATCTAATTGAAACATTCGGCACTGCATATTGTCGGCACAAAATGTCGGCAATTTCGTTATGCAAGTGCCGGTATTGCAACGCTTTCATCTGCCGCTTCCCCCAACTTATGGCTACTTTACTTACTGTGCCGAGAGTTAATCATTGAAAGGGAATGTGAGCAGCCGAGTGGCTAATACCGTCTTCGTCAAATGACTGAAGTTAAGCTTGGCCGAGTGAGGTCAGATTTCGGATGGGTGACCATTGAGGCCTGACCTCGCAACTCACCTCGCCGTCCTTCGGAAGGGACATTAAACTAGGGGTCCCGTGCCTGGATGCGGCATGCACAGTGGGCCCAAATTAGCTTTCAGTAGCTAGAAATCCTGACAAGCCCACTCAAAACAAATTGAAAAGAAACAAACAAACAAGGTGAAGTTGTGGTTTTTAGCACCAAGCGCTAGAATCGCACGAGCTATGCGCTAATCGAGTCCGCCACCCCTTGTCATCACGCTCAAGTGATGGGACCCTACCCGGTTTTGAACCCACTTCACTCCGCCTGACTGTTCTGGCTGCAAAGTCTGGGGATTATACCACTGTGCTACAACACCTTCAAGCATTTCCCTTAAAAAGTACAGAGTTTCAGCACTTGGATAGAAACTTTTTCCTCAAGTAATTTTTCTGATTCTGGGTCTTAAGAGGTGAGTGCTACAACCAAACAAAATTTTCACATCTAAGTTAGCGTCTGACTGCCAGCTTAGCATTTTAATCTTAAATATCGGTTATGGACTTTAGCGGCCGATGGTGCTATGACTTTTTTATTCATCCGATGTATGAATTGGTCAAAGTACTAGCTGATTAGTAGCTTTCAGAATATTTCTACATAATCCTCACGTAATCTTCATCCAGACATAGTTATCTAGGAATTATAAACATTCTTACGTTTGGAAATAGAGGCAGTTGCAATCAAAGTGGAAAAGCGTACTATCTAAGCTCGAAGACTATTTGAAGTTTGACACCACAGTTGTTTCAAGATATATGCTCCTGCAGAGGGAATTTTACATCTTTCTGTGCAAGAGGTTTAAAGTACAGTAGCTCTTCCATAGAAGTAAATAACGTTTCATCCGAAAAAGAATAAAGCTGCGTCAGTCAAGCACAAATGCTGTGTCTAACCTTCCATGGTGGGAAGTACAGGAAACCAAATTTCGAGAAATTTTACGTTGGCAATTTTGCTCTACTGCTGTGTTCGCTAAAGCTTTACACTCAATAGGTACTTTACAGGAAATCCTAATTGCATTTCCAGTGTGCATATGTTGCCTAACGGACTTAAGCACAAATTATTGCTTTCGTCACAGTAAAACAGGAGATAACAAAGCCAAGTTTTTCCAGTAGATTTAGATAATAACCGGATGAAAATAGGACATCTTTCCAAGTTTATACGAAACACGAGTTGGCTGATAAAAAGATTACATACTTTGTAGAGAAACAATTTTCGCAGCCAATGATCCCGGGGGTCTACTTACTGGACTGATACCCAATGTACTTAACGACCAATCTGAGGATAGGTGGCTCGAGTCGTAGGCCTGCCAAAACCTTAGACTTATGACAATGAGTCTCCTGTTTCCCTGTGCTCTTTCGCTTGATGATGGCGCCTCAGTCAACAGACACTCATAATTATTACTTTGAAAAACCTAGCCTTATTTAGGCCCAAACTTTGCAATTCTTAAAGTACCAATCAGATTGTGAGATTTGTGAATTACTATTATTACGGTGTAAATGTGATAGAAGTTTAGATTCGATTGAAGAGTTGAAAACGCTCCCTCGGGATCGAGATTCGAAGCCGTCATTCCATCATAATTCCATTGATGATTGCAGAAGATAAGGTCAGGTTCTTCACTATTTCATTATGAGTCCCTGTTGAGCAAGGTTTAGCCCAGGGATACAAGGGACTCATCGTATTCAGTCTACGAATACCAGCGATTTAAAGTGCGGAGAGATGCCAACTGCGATTTCCAGGTTTAAGGAATCACGAGATTTGGCCACATCGAGACGAATGACCACGACACTGCTTCAACAGATTTTGTACTAGCACAGCAATAAATCCAAATCATGGATATTTTGATGCAAATGCTTGTACAAGACTGTTTCAAATGTTTACTAAAAGCAAGCAATGCACGCATTGGGGATTTGTCTCCACATCACATCGAGGCAAAGGGTGTAATTTAAATACTCTGACATTATTGTGATGACGATGATGGGGGGATGGGGTCTTTGCTTTTGCTGGTTTGCATTTTTTACCCTTCTTTTCTCAGTCTGGCGGCCCGTGATGTTACTTTGGACCATAAAGCTTGGAGATTGGACTCCAGCCCCCCTCCAGTCCATGCAATAGATCATAATATTGCTGATCAAATCTCCTCCACACAGAAATGCATTCAGCTCCAATACGATGTTAATAGCTTGAAGCGAGGGACACGGGAGAATACCTTACCAGTCTTTTTAGCAGATGATGCACTAAAAACGAGTGGACCCCCGGAGCAAATGACACTCTAAGAACGAGCTAACATGAATAAAAGGAGTGCACTGTTTTGTCTAAAGATACATAAAGAATTGGTAACTTAACGAAACATGGAAACGTTCACTATAAATTTTCACCTCATCTCAGACAATTGTAGATCATAATTTCATTACTCTGACAGTATGGTTAGTAATGCAATTACAGTAATTATGCTTCTAATGTTTTAGACACCTCAGCAGTGTAAAGAGCTTAACAGACATCGATGCCGTTGTATCGTGATCATGAAGGAGTCCATACGACGTTTGTCATGGATAGTAGACTGATGATGAAGGCTTGAATGATGAGATCAAGAAAGACATTTGAAGGTGAGTTCAATTGATTTATATACGTGAAATTGTCATGAAAATTAGATTCTCGTCACCCTGGATTGATTCTCTTGGATTCTAGCCTCGACTTTTGAGCAATAGACCTCTGTCACGTGATTTCGATTCAAAACAAGTTGACGATACCTCATACGAAGATTCTCATGATGTTCTCGCTGCCTCATGAGCACTAGCAATGTCGGTAAATTCAACTTTTAAAAAATTCATGATTACAAAATGAATGAAAAATGGCGTAAAAATTGATCAAATCATGATGGACTCCTCCCATAGATCAATGAAGAAAAATCAATTGTTCCTGGGTGAGAGATATCCAATTTCCTGAGACTGAGAATCGTTGGTGCTTGTTTGAAAACTGATCTTTTACCACTCTTGAGAGAGGTGAAAAGCGGTGTATTGATCTGTGTGGGAGCGTCCTTACAAATTGATTGATGTTTAGGCAATTTTGAAATCTTTATCAAGTTAAATTCATCGATGCTTCTGGTGCTGGTCAAACAGCAAGGAAAATCACAGAAATACTTCAATCTTTTGCTTTTAACTAGAATTTGAATATTAAAAATCTGTGCAGTATTCATGGTGCAATGAAGTTTTAAAGGTGGGAGCTTTTTTCTGGCTCATCCGGTATCACGAACCTGCCATGGTTTCAAAGTGTCTACATCGCTCCAGAACAAAATTCTCCACGCAGAAGGGACAATGATACTACAGATTTAGCAGGAACAAAGTGCCACAATGATGAGAACAATGCTAATTCAATTCGATAAGTTTCATAGCATCGAGATCTTCGATTAATTCTAGATGCCTTTCGGATTCATAAACCAACGAATCTAGATTCTTGGAGGTCTTAGTTGACATTGAGTGAAGGCAAAAACCGATAACTCATTGCCATGAATTTTCTTTAATAATGAATGAACTCCAGAATTGGTTTAAGGATGCTTGCATCTTATCCCTTGAAATCTCGTAGGAAACAATATCTAGAATTCCAATTGAATTTTCGCCAAGACAAAATTTGAAGATTTGGAAAGTGTTTTGAGACGCTGAAAGTGTTTGAGACGTTGTTGCTGAATCATATACAGGTGAAATTTGTAAGTAGAATGCTCGTAGATTGTTTGAAGAATGTCAGTGAACTGAGGAACTTTGGGCTTAGCACATGGGTTTAGGCCCAAGCGCTCGCAAGTTATTCGAATAAACTCTCTTGTATTCCTGTGTATTAGTGGGCATTTGCAGGAGAAAGTTTTGCACTAAGACATAGAAATATTCGAACAGCTTGAGGGCGATTGGGCCCACACTCACGCTCAGTTGGACACATCATTTGAAGGTGAAACAGCAGAAAAGAAGACAAGACAACAAGACGCGAGGATCAAACAAGGTAAATGAATAATCTATCAAAACATCCGTGTCCTAATACCCTTGGACAAACTTATCAGTTCCTGAATGAATTGCAGTCGATTTAGTTGTAGGGTTCTCATGAGAAGTAATACTATTGATTTTTTGAAGGTAAGGATTTCAAATTATTCTAAGCAACAAATATTTCCAATAAGCAAGGCCAAATTTTGTAAAGTAAAGGATTCATGTTTCCTAAAATTGATGGGGAAACGAACAGGTTAAATTGTGAGCCTCAAGGACTCCCCCCCCCCCCAAAAAAAAAAGGGCTCCAGATCGCATGCTCATTGACGATTTACTGAAATGACATGAATGTGAATTGGTTTGACCATTGAGAGCTAGAGCAAGAAACAATGGTATCGATGCGCATGACAGTGTGAGCCCCAGCGTTGATTCGCAGTCAACAAAGCTGAAGCACAATGTGTCAAAACAAAAGGGTCAGTACTTCGTTTCCCCGACAAAATAGACAAACAGATTACCCTTTTTGAAGGATAGATTTTACACCTCTGAGTGGACTCAGTCAAGTCCAAATACACAGAGAATAAGAAGCATTATTAATATTGATGGCTGTACAAAAGTTATGAAATCTATCGTTGGCTGGGAAATCGTTTTGTCTGAAGCAGAACCGTATCATTTGTTTTACCAATGTCATTTCACTTTTCATTTCACTTAATTTAGGGAAGGTTGCCCTTCAACAAAGTTGTTTTTCAAGGGGCCCTCCATTAAAAATCTTTACAATACAATTTGAAGAAAGAAAAAAAAGAAATACATACTTCAAACCTAATTACAATGAAAACCATAATGTCAAAACCTATTTACAAAAATTGATAATTTACATTAAAAGAAAATATGTACAAGAGAAAAGCAAATCACACGTTTGAGGCAAGGGTGGACTATGCAGCGCCGGCAGCAGCCACTCCCGACCAGCAGGCCAACCCAGAGCAACCGACGGCAGCAGATCCCACCATCAGTCACGCTGGCCCAGCCCGCGAACCAAGAGCACCCGCAGCCACCGCCACAAAAATCCACCCCTGCCCTCATCTCTAGATAGACTTTTTAAAGCTATTCAGAGAGAGAGCTATTCAGAAATTCGCTCTAGCGTTCCCAACAAGTGTTGACCTGTGTGTAATGGCCTTAAAGATGGGTATGTAGCGTAGTTTTTAACGTTTCTGATAATCTCTCGAGATCATCAAATGCAATGGAATACAATTGACTGTATTTAGATTGCCCAGGCCCCTGATTTAAATTGCCTATAGATCTCCGTCATTTGTATTTAACTTTAACGTTTACCAAAACAAGCAACTTCAACGCTCTAGACATAGCAACTTTTAGGGAAAGTAAAAACCTGTGTTTTCGCTTATCACTCAATTAAATTCCGTCAAGATTGCGAACGCATAATCCCCTGGTATTAAAATCAATATTTATTTACATTTATACGTCGAAATTTCTCTTTTGTTTTACATCGGAAGATTTAGTCTTTCACTAGAAATTGGTTTTGCTCCATAGCATCACTATATGTCATAAGTCATTTAGGCTAATCTTTCCAGCGAATTCCTCAAGTAATTTTGGCAAATAGATCGCTTTCAGAGGCAAAAATTCTGATAGAGCAAGCGGGACGACTGCACTTTAGCGGACCAGCTTTATGTCATATCTCTCAGGCACTAACCTTAACCTAACACTATAAACAATAACATAACCCTACCTTACGAAAGCTTACCTTGACTAACCCTAACTTGCCCTAACGCAGCCTAACTAACCCTATCTAACCCTAACTTACGCTAACTTACCCTAAAACCCCATTTCTAAAATCTAACTCTGACCCTAACCCTTACACCATGACACATAGTGTGCAGATTTTGAAAGCTGGTCCGCTAAAGTGCAGACTAGCCGAGCAAGCGTCAGTAAGTTTACATCTCAATTAAATTCAGTATCATGGAAGTGAAAGCTTTTGGGTATGGCATGATGTTTGCTAGAGGTATATGTCTTTTTGTTAATCATTGATAAACAGTGCAGTTGAAGATAAAGTCATATGTCCAATTCAATGGAATAAAAAGCTTGAAAATATCATAGCTTTCACTGCAAACATTACTTTATGCAGATATCTCAGACATATATCACCAGTTATTAAAGTCGTTCCTTCCAACGTTCGTTTGATTATCAATTAGCTAATTAACTCATTCATTCATTCACTTGCTCATTCATTCAATCATCCATTCATTTATTCATCTGGTCATTCATTTATCCATTTATCAGCTCATAGTCCAAAATTGCTTAAATAGTTTTCCACTTTTAACCTTTCCATTTGCTTGTTTTACCCCTTGAATTACCCCCAGTCGTCCTTTCTTTCCATCATTCCATCAGTCATTCAAACCATATTTCGTCTAGACTCATTCCTAAAGTCTCTTGTTTTGCTCCCCCTGCAAACTCGTCGCCATAACAGAAGCGACAACAACAACAGCACCAAGCGACAGTTGCAGGGACTTATGTGATGAGTGTATATTTGGTCCAGAAACATAGTGGATCACTTAATAAATCGATCGATCAATCACTCAAGCAATCAATCCATCGATCAATCATTCTCTCTTCAATTCATTTATCAATTTGGTCTCAAAATGAAATTATTTACTTTTTCCCCATCAAGCAATCTGGTCTCAATCCTTTTATAGCTATGTCATTCTTTGTTCCATTCCTTCGTGAATAAAAGTTGTTTGAAAATATAAGAGTATACCGGGTGATAAACTTATTACGTTGAGTCCTAGAAATCGCTACCACCCACCCACCCACCCCCCCCCCCCCGCTCATACTAGGGTGTGTTTGATTGGTAATTCCAAACCTGCAAAAGTCTGAAAACGGTAGACTTCCTAGAGATGGAAGACAGTTCCCAATCAAACACAAAATTCTTCACAACAGCAGGTTTCAGATTGATCCTGGCGAAGACGAGGTTTCCAGTTGAAAAACACGAAGACGAGTCTGTTGCTTGGCAACAAAGAGTAAAGTTGCCGATTACCGTAGCAACGCGAGCAAAGTCGCCTCGTTTTTAGAGTTTTGCAAATGAAATCGAGAATCTCTCCAAAGTCTGCCAAACCTTCTGCCTTTTGGAGCAGAAGGTTCAGCAGGCCTGCCAAATCTGCCAAACTTGCCGTTTTAGGAATTGGGGAGTCCATTAAACACAAATTCCGAGTTTTCCAAGTCTACCGATTTCAGAATTTGTATCAATCAAACACGCCCCAAGTATAACTATAACAGGGTCTAACTTGCCTGTTACCTTGAGCAGTTTAACTTGTAAGAACGAAAAGCCACAGACATTCGACTCGCGTAGAGGCTAAGAACTGACTGACTATCAAACAAAAGACTACATTATATATACATATAGAAACGAGGCTACACTTACATAAAGGAATAATTACACATGAATTACGCTACACATAATTAGTCCTACGGTCCTACTACATAACCGTGGGCTGGGTGGGTTGGAAGCGATTACTAGGACTCAACGTAATAAGTCTAACTGGGTGAGTAGGAGAGAGTTAACACGTCTTGTTGGCAGTGGATATGAGTTTCAGTTAGACAAATATATCTAAAACATGATGCAAATGTATACAACTGAGTTTACCTAAATAGACTTTTTAGCTATCCTACAAAAGAGCCTGGATCGAGCGCTATTTTTATGCAATTTTATAAGCGAGGTTCCATTGAGTGGCGTTAGACCTTCTATCACTGTTATGCACATTCGAAAATTCTTCAAGATGAATCATAACATCGCTCGATTCAGATTCTTTTGTAGAATAGCTAAAAGTTAACTAAAACAATCAAAGAACAAAACAATCGACTAATACAGACACTACAAAACACATCCACGCCCGACTCAGAAGAGAGTGAAAAAATTGATAGTGAATAAAGTTAAAAAAGGCACAGTACTGTACAGAATCTAGAATGAGTATACGTTTCGTAAGCAACCAACAAGACCACATCCGAAACCCATGCTCAGCTGAATGTCGTTAGAGCTTCTATCATTGTTGTGTACATTCAAAAATCCTGCAAAATACACCAAAATATCCCTTGATATAGACTCTGTAGAATCAGTAAAATATATTAGCTCTGTAACATGTCATTATTCTCGGGTCTGAGATTGATGAGAAAAGCACTTGTAGTACTCGCCGCACAAGCACTGTTCCCTAAAATAAGATGTGGGATCAGAAAAACTTTGGTTAACTGTTAATACTCAAACCACTCTCCATTTCCCACGTTCCCCATTTTGTCTCTTGTGTCGTAGCGTGTAATGTTTTCCGGCAAAAAGGCCTAAAGAAACTCCCACAGCTTTGTCAAATCTTTCTTTATAATGGGTCGTTTCTTTTGCCGTATTTAAAACTCCCTTAAGTCACATTTCAGCGGAGCAGATAACTGTCATTTCAAATTAAGGATCTCTTCTGAAAAACATCATGTAGGTCCATGTTGTAGGCTCGGCACCTTTACCTAAATGCCACTACTTACACTGGGATTTTCAATCGGTGATTTAGCTGATCAAACGTCATAAATTTTCAGCCTAAGAGCTCTCGTGAAGATCATTTAAAATCATATCAGGAGTTATGTCTTGTTCATAAGGGAATCTTGCAAACCACGCTAACAATCTGTCAAGATCCTGAAGGTGTGAATAGGATCTCGGATTTGTATTTTGGAGACGGGATCTACCCTTACGCCGTTGGACTTGATCAACTATCCAGTTCAACGCAAGTACCAAAACCTTGGCTATAAGATAAACTATTCCGAATGGTTTCATCCTTTTATCAAGTGCTCCCACGAAAGCAAATATTGACTTTCTCCTCCGCAGAGACCTTTTATTGTTTTCTGAATGTCATTATCTGTTTCAAAATTGGCTTCAAGCATGGGCAGTACCTGAAAATTTTTGCAGTATTGGTTGCTCCTAAAGCAATTTTCCGTTCCTAGTGCCCTTTCTTACCTGAAGGATGTTGTTTATATTGTTACTTTTATCTGTTATCATTATTATTATCAGAAATAAGACTGTTCTTGAACATAACGTTTCGATTTAAAATCTTCATCAGACTCCATCAGACTTCATCAGATTCATCTTTTGATCATTATTATTATCATTATGGATATTATTTTTGCAGAAGACAGGGATACAAATAACAAACGGCTGTAAATTAGCAACAGCCTCTCCTCAGGCCTTTCATACAGCATCATTGCAGGAAGGAAAATCACTAGCTTCGCTTGCACTTACATCATAGTCTCGTTTGGTCTCAGGCCTTTCATACAGCATGCAGTGCAGGAAATAAAATCACTCACTTCGCTCGTACTTACATCATACCGAGTGAGTCAGAAAAAACGTGGGGCGTTTGGCGGACTGTGACATCGCATTTAGTCACCCGATTGTCGTGAACTAAAGTTTTGCGTATTGCCAAGAGTCTAACTTACATCATAAACCTTTCCCCACTTAAATCGGTCATTTCATTCATTTTTTAAAAAGATTTTCTTCGTAAGACCTTGTATGGGAGTCTTGCAAACTGGTGAAATCTTTTGCCAAGCCCCTTCTGCATTTTATTTTGGCAAGAGTTACAGGTACATGTGGTATTATCAGGGGAGAATCAAATTGTTAGGGGATAGTATTGTCTCCCCTGGGATGTCTTAGCATAACTTGTCCTGCGTGGAGAATATGTTTGAAAGACATTAATAATGCGTACATCTTTGCCTTGCGAATAGGTCTTCTTCAAGCAGATCAGCGCTGTGTAAATCGCAATGGGACTTTTTGCCGACAACGCATTTCCTAAGGCCTGGTCCAAAATAGGTCTTTTGAGTCGCTCCAGTCGTGCAGAAAGACCCAAAAGACAAAGGATTCAAACTCTGAATCTCTGTCTTTTTGTTCTTTCTGCACGATCTTAGCGACCTAAACGAGCTAGTGTGAACCAGGCTTAACTGTGTCAATATCCCCAGATGATTCCACATGTACCTGCAACTCTGGCAAGGCTAAAATGCTGAAGAGGCTTGGTCGAAGATTCCATAGGTAGGTAGGTATTTATATTTAACGTGGCTAGCCCGCGAAAGTCTGAGAGACTTATTTCCAGCAGGGGCCACGGATGTTTTACCATCAGTCCGCCGCAGCTACCCGCCACAGCTACCAGATTTCCCTCACATGGCTCTGGTAAACCCGGGCTAGTGTTACGGATAGCGACCAAACTGTCCAGCGTGGGATTTGAACCTACGGCCGTACTGACCTTTGGTTTACAAGTCAGACGCCTTAACCACTCGGCCACACGCTCACTCAGGTTGCAAGAATCCCATACAAGGTCTTACGAAGGAAATCTTTTTTAACAAATGCATTAAGAGACTGATTTCAACGGGGAAAGGTTTATGATCTAAGTTAGACTGTTCGCTGCTTGGAAAAATTTATTTCACGACGATCGAAAGACTCAATGCGACGCCACAGTCCGACAAACACCCCACGTTTTTTCTGACTCACCCGGTAGTCTCTTTTGATCTCAGGCCTTTCATACAACGTCAGTGCATGAAGTAAAATCAATCGTTTTGCTCGCCCTTACATCATTAAGCTTCCAATCAAACGAAATGATGCTCTTCAAATTTGTCTTTGCAGATTTGGGGAAATAAATCAGTCTTCAGCTGCTTACCATAAAAGAATTTTGAAGGTTTTGTTTTGTAATTAGTTGTTAGTTAAACACGATGCATGAGCCTTAGAAACCTATCATAGGTGCATCAACCAAGGGCTCGAATCTTTGTAATAATTTGAAGTCGTATGTATACCATTGCCTTGTTCTTTCAAGCGAATAGACAAAAGGAGAGTTTAAGTTCATCCCCACTGAGACTTGAGATTTGAATCATTGAGATTTGAATCTGTGATCCATCGTAATTCCATTGATGATTGCAAAAAACAGGGACAGGTTTTTCACCGTTTCGTTATGAGTCCCTTTTGAGCAAGGTTTACCGCGGGGATACAAGGGACTCATCGTCATAAGTCTATCTCATAGACCTTCAAACAACTGACCATATCTTCTGTTGGTCATATCGATTTTATATAAACAGTTTCGAATTTATGGAGCTTTAAGTGTTTGGCAACTCTTCAGATACCTTTTCTGTACATCCTTTTATAAACTGAAAACCGGTATGACTCTGGAAATGGTCATGATATCAAAAGGTCCTCTTCCTGGGAATATGGTAGAATCACATGAAGAGCATCTCTTCTAATTGTTGGTTTTAAAGATGAGTGATTTTAGCGAACGAAATCTTCTTATGTAAATTAGCCCTTGATTGATGGGTTACCATTTCAGTTTTGAAGATCGACCCCACTCCTTTTATTACACGGCCTACCAAAAGTGTAAACTGTTGTTTTGAATCGTCTGGTAGTTGCAATAAAACCTGCTGAGTAATGAAGTTAAAGCACGCGATAAATGTATGGGTCGGTGAAATGTTGTTACGAAATGAAAGGATGGCGGCGATCCTTGTAAAGATTCCGGTCTTGTAAAGATTCCGGTCTTGTAAAGATTCCGGTCGCTAATGTCTTGACAAGCCATGACTTTTAACAGGTGATAACGCCCAAGCAAACATATTCAATAATATGATGAGAAGATCGGCTGCTCTTTCCCAAGGGAAGATTGCTCGTCTCATATAATCTGAAGACGGCAGACGAAAGCTTTGAACTTCAAGAATATTTGTGTATTCAACCGAATGTTGACTAATGATGAATGTACATTGAGTCTAGAAACGGTTTCTGAAATTGCTGAAATTTCCAAGTGCAGTAGAGGTTTGCAAGGCTGGTTAGTGCGACAAAGAGAAAAGGTGATTTGAAGAACAATTTGTATGACTTTTGGGATTAAGGAGCTAATCATAGATATGTGATTACAAATATACTTTTACATTTTGGAAGGCCTGGTTGTGGCGATAAAGAGAGAATATTGGTAAACGGTGATTGGTAAACACCAAATTTCTTATGTCTTTCAAAAGTTTCTCGAAGCTTTTCCATTCAGTTTTCTAGCTAAATCATGTCAAGTGCAGTCTGCGAATGCTGAATAAACAAGAAAGCAGTTTTCAACCTCCTAACTAGACTTAGACTTTCAAAAACTAATTTATTGCGAATAACAGAATAGGTAGATTAAAAAAAATTTCATGCTATATCATACAAGGCAGCTTATTTCTTGCGTCCTTCAACATTTTGTCAAAGTTATTCAATAGGCCTAATCGGCTAAGGTTTGTTTTACCCATTTCAAGTCATGTGATCATTCTCTTGGGAAGTCTTCGCATTATGCTTCTTCTATCGCTCGTGGCACATCTCAGCATGGCACGAAGTACGTTAGAGAAATCAAAACATACTTTATCAAGAGACTGATCACATGACTTGAAATGGGTGTAAACAAACCTTAGCCGATTTTGTCTATTCAAATCACTGGCTAAAGTAACATCAAGGGTGATCTCTGAATGCCTACTATCTTCAATAAGAACCATTTTTGCAATTACCAAAGCATTCTTCCCTCTTGGAAGGCTGGGTCGTTGAGATAAACACGTTGCAAAGCTGTTTTTCGTTTGTTTTTTATAAATTTACCCATCCAACCCTACATCAGGAATGAATTCTGGTCAAGAAAGACCTTTTTTGCCAGTTTCTAATGAGCCAATCTGCCACTGCTTGCAAGGAAGCACTTGGGGCTCTTTGACGTTCTATCATCCAACCATTACAGACTGCAGGTGTTAAGAAATGAGACCTTATATTTGCAGCATATACTTCATTTAAATTAACGATTATGGTAAAGATTGCGGTATGAATTTTTCAGGGAGATCTTTCTTTTTCGTATCAAGTCCACCGATCAAATTGATCTAATTCCTTGGGGTGCTGGGGATCATTTTGAAACTTCTTTCTGCAGTCTTGATACTGCAAACTTTTATTTTCAGCTTCTGTTGTATATAACGTGTAGTAAGGAATTTAGAGGTATTCTTTTTCTAGCCTTCTTTGCTTTTTATCTTGTGCTTACAGCGTTTATTGTTTTTTCTTGCATTGATCATGGGGTAGTCACGCAGTTTTGGTTCTCATGGTTTTGTCCTTGCAATGATGCATCGGGTGAGTCAAAACGTTGGCACGTTTGGCTGGCTTTGGAATAAAAAATAGGAGACCAATATTCAAACGTGAATTGTTAATCTATCCGTGAAAGGCTAACTTAGATGTGAAAATTTTGTTTGGTAAAATCAATCTTCATACAGGCCCAGAAATTAGGAAAATGCCATGGTTGGAAACAGATAGTTGGAAATGCCATGGTTGGAAATTTGCATGGAAACAAGATCTTCAATTGTTCCATTCTGGTCCATTACGTATTTAACATTGAAATTCATAATCTATTTCAAAAGTGAATTTGAATTCAATGTCAGATCAATCATGACCACAATGGAAGATGGAATTCTCGATTCCCATACAAATTCCTTACAAGCATTTTTCTGATTTTTCGAGTCTTAATGAACTTAATGATGAGTGATTTTACCAAACAAACATTATCGTTTAAGCTAGCCTTTGACTGATAGATCAACAGCCTTTTTTTGAATATCGGCGTCTTACTTTTTATTCGACAGCCCGACAAATCAGTAATCTCTTCTTTGAATCACCCGTTACAGTTGTATACCATTACTATGCAGAGTATACATAGGAGGTGAAGTTGCGGTTTTTAGCGCCAAGCTTTGGGATCGCAGAAATAGTTAAAAGCGCTAATCGAGTCCGCAACCCCATTGTTATATGACGCTCAAGTGACGGGGTCCTACCGGGCATCGAATCCACTTCGTTTGGCTGCAAAGTCAGAGGACTGCACCACTGCGCCACAAAACATTTACAGTAAATATTTATCTGGATATCTTGATAAAAACGTGAGACATGCTGGAAACATATGAAATAGTACTCACCAAATAATTGAATGCAGCATATATGCTTAAGATGATCGTGAGTAGCAACGCAAAACCCAGCACGCAACACACGAGTAAGAAAGCAGAGTTCATTTGAAATTTTCCGTTGACTTGTGTAATTACCTGCAATATTTTATCAGTTGCTAAAATTTCACATTAGTTAATCTACGTTAAATAGCGTATACAAATTTGCAAATGTTTCTGTGTAATGTAGTCAGAAAAGATCAAATATGCTCGGACAATATTTCCTTAAAAGATTCAGAGTTAGGGACCAGGATGTCTTAATTAAACTTTGGTCATTAAGATTTCGTGGAAACAAATAGTCCTCGGAAAATCACCAGCCGTTGATAGTTAAAAGGAGTGTGCCGCTGTTTTGCTGTGAAAGCATTCTCTACGCAAAGAGCCCAATACAAAGGCTGTGAAGATCCCTCACATTGTCGCTTTGGCGATAACTCCTAGAAGGAGTTTACTATACCACCATGAGTGTCAGGACACTTTTTAGGTCAATCAGAAGGTAGTATTAATTTCTTTGCTTACCTTGAAATGCCATTAAATTCTCTTCCTTGCCATTAAGCAGCCTTTCTCAGTCAAACTTCCTTGCCTTGATCCATAGTCACAATGCTTGAACTGAAGACCTCCAGCACTTGTGCCTTCAAAATGTTAGGGCCTAAACGACCTTTGTCATCTCCTGCGCATTGCTGTACCTACGCAGCGGTCTCGAAATCGAACTTCCACTGCGTAGGTACAGCAATGCGCAGGAGATGAAAAAAGTCGTTTAGGCCCAAACATTTTGAAAGCACATGTGCTGGAGCTCTTCAGTTCAAGGCAAGGAAGTTTGGCTGAAAAAGGCTGCTAATGGCAAGAAAGAGAATTTAATGGCATTTCAAGGTAAGCAAAGAAATTAATACTACCTTCTGATTCACCTAAAAAGTGTCCTGAAACTCATGATACCACGGGCAAGGATTCACCGTGTTTGTAGCTTAGCAAGTAAGGTTCATTGCTTCGTCATTACTGCTTTCTTGTTGTTTTCTCTTCGGCCCCAGCCTAACCAGTGCTAGAAATCAAATTCAAATGGCTCCTGCGTGTCTGAACTGTTAGCTCCTGCATAGCGTTCATCTTTGTTTCAAGAAGTTTGTCTTACAAAACCGAATCTGTTTCCTCAAGAATCCACACGCTTGAAAGTAAGGTTATCGAAAACCTTTCAAATCCCATTTGGTTTGCCCTGAAACAGATGAGAAGTAATCTAAACAATTGCACATGTGATTTTTACCACAAATACCATTTGGGGGCCTCTGGTTTCAGCTTTTGCACAAACTTGAACTTCTAAGGCTTGTGACTTAATGAATTTTTAGCGGATTTGCAAGATTGTTGTGTAAAAGATTAATTTAAAATCTCAGAAAAAGGGTTACTTGACCAAGGGCCTGTTCATCATATCGTTATTTTTCAACATTCAATCAAACGTCGAACAATTTTTTCAGACAAGTTGTTGAATAGAACTACGATGCCAGGTGATTCGATAGGAACAGCCTCCGTTTGAGAGCCCATAGGTCTCTAGATATCAAGAGGATAATATTAATAAACATTTAGGCTAATGGTAGGCATGCTCAAATCTACTTTAAAGTTTAACTAAATAAAATCTGCAGCTCCGTTCTGAAATTATAAAGAATTTTCTCGAGAAAGCCTCAGAAAGCTGACCAATGTAAAACAGCTTCATGATCACAAAGGTGCAATGTTTCTTGCAAATAATTGCTTCGACGTTTGAGATCCTTATCATTTATTCTCTTTCGCAGATTGGAAGCAAAGTTTTTGAAATGTGATGTTGTGTCACAATGGAGCTAATGACCCAACAGCGAAGAAAAGTACACAAAATCTAATCAACTAAAAGAGCGCTTCTCTTCACAAAGAAGCCACGTTTCTCGTTTCTTTTACCATTTTGATCTTTATAATTTTTTCTTACCTCCTAGATTCACAACAAAAATTTCTTGCAAATTGATGATCTGACGCAACAACAGTTCTGACGAGCTAGTAGCGATACTTGAGCAAATGCCATTCAAAAGCAAGTCCATGAAGAAAACATCATAAAATTGAATATTCGAAGTTCATTTGCGAGGTTTCAACGAGAGGGATCCGTTTTGATCAAGTAAGACTACATCTGAGTGCAGATTTTTTAAAGGTAAGTTATTTGTATAGGAATAATGTTACGGTAAGGGACAGTCCATTTTCCACAGAGGATTTGATACCAAGGAAAAATGGGTTTGGCAAAGGAAATTTTCTGACATAAAAAAGATTTGGTGAATACTTTTTCCTGCAGTTTCAAGGTTGGGTAAACAATATTTTCTTACCAATTAATGCTAAATGTTTAAAGTCCTTAATGCCTACTTTTTTCATCTTGGTCACGAATATTTGCAATATTCACAGTATTTTCCGTTTGCAATTTACATTTTTGACATTGAATTAATGTTTATAGGTAGGAGTTGGGTAAAAAATGTTTCCACCTGAAAATTGTTGAACTGAAAATCTGAAAATCGTCCCCCTCTGCTTATTAATTTTTGAAAATTTTGCAATCCCCCCCCGCCCCGCCCCCATTGTTATTTCAAGCCCTCTTTTATTCTTTTTTTGGAAAAATTGAATAATAGTAAACATAACTGCTGAATAAACGCAAGGAAAAGTCTCAAGAAGTGCATTCAACAGAACCAGAGTTAATAACTAATAAATATATCATTAACATTACTATTCACATAAATATATAAAAGATACGTGTTTAGCTAATAAAACGAATATTTTCAAATTGTCGAAACACCCCTCCCCCCGATTGTTTCAGCCCCCTGATTATTGTTATATCGAGCCATTTCCAATTTTCCGATTATTCTCACCCTACCCCCCCCCCCGTTTATTCGGTAATCGACAAGAGATGCTTTCTCCAGTCACCTATTCAGTTGGGTAAGAAGATTGTTTGAACTAGAAAACACCCCTCTTCAGTACCAACCGCTCGTGAAGAATATCAGAAAGAATGGACGGAAAATTCACGGCAGCTTCTGTTCCTAAAGTCCGACTCAGATTTGCTGTCACGTGTGATTTGCGAGAATGCAAAGTTTCACATCGTGGTGATACTACCTTGATACAGACTATCATGTAATCGCTGCACCCTTGCTGCACCATTACCCTATCTCACCTGGGTGATTTGAAACGGTCAATTCCTGGGGGATGGAATCTACCCCCCTGTTTATCTCTGTTGTTGCTTGAGATATGGCACCCAAATTTGGCACAAAGGTTGTCAATTATATAAACAATGAATTTGTAAAACAATAGTTTAATTAGCATCGTTGTTGTTTTGCTAGAGCATATTTAACATTATGACGTCATATGACGTCATAAAATGAAAGTGTGTTAAAAAGTCGTAAAACTTTATTTTTCGTAAAAAGATGAAATATTTGGATCAAAACAGATGCAAATTCATACTTTAGACTTAATTGGACCAATTGAAAAGGATTAAAAGAGATACAATGTATATTTTTCACAGAGTGTGGCAGGAAAACTTGGTTACCATGGAGACAAGGCTAAAAATAAAACACCGAAATTTTTACTATGATAGAAAGTTAAACTTGCTAAATCTCAGAGGCATTCAGCAAACGTGGAAAATCTTGTAAATGAAAATGTACGAGGGGGGTGGAATCCACCCCCCCCAGGTGAGATAGGGTTAAACATCGTTTTTGCTCACCCAAGTAAGTTTTGGTTATCCAGCAGGAACCGGGAACAGAGAGTTATGATTCTAGTTGGTTGGATATTGCTAAGTTTTTAGCAGCAAAATATTGCAATCGTGTTTGCTTTTTTGCCATTCCTGTTTAGCGACCGGAGGTAAAATCCTGACATTTTAAAAGTCGATTTATCAAAACTGTAACTTACAAACTATTTATGATATTACTACCACCAAATTTTGTTGCAAATTTCAAAGGTTTGGTTTGTTCTGCAGACTATACAGCTTGAATAATGTATCAGTTCTATGTTTGATTTCTATGGTAAACAAAATTTGTTTACCTTATCTATGAATACCTATTGCTATTTCTCGAAAATTATTCCTCGACCCATGAATAATGTCAATCAGTCCTCCACCCATTGCGGTTCATTATGCCTTGAATAAATGATTTTGATTATCTTTAATTGACTATTTCGAAAATCAAAACTGGAGACTGGGGAGAATGGTTTGTTCTCGTAAATGGTGCACACAAATCTTATAAATGTTACTATGGAGCTTATATGAATGATAAATTTTCCTCAACGTAAATCTTAGATTTAGATTTTGCCATAATTCATACCTCGTAACGAAAGGGAGACCTCGGCTCAAACAATTTTGGCGGGATGGCAGGAAAGTATTCGTCATTTTCTTTCGAAGTTGATTCTAGTAAGAGTTCTGAGTATCTCCTACTGAGATTTCAAACTTTAACATTTCGTAATGTCAAGTTACTGGCGTGATTGACGAACATGAACCAACTTTGGTTCCACTGCTTTTGTGGAACTGTAGAAAATGCTATTTACATATCTTGAAGGCTGTTTCAAACGTGGAACCAAACAGTGTGTTCACGCAACCGATTGGTTAGATTACAGTTATTGCAGTATTTGTTCATCGACTTTGTGTTTCACGTTGGAGATCGCCACTTTGCCTGTATGCCCCATTTTGGATCTCATTCGACACTATCAAGAGCCATTGTCAGCCCATAGTCCTTTTTCGCACGCTGCAATATTCGGACTGTCTGAAATTCGGCCCTTGTCCACACTTATCCCGATATTTTTAAAAACGCATCTTCCTTTATCCGTATAAAAAGAATATCCGCGTCCTCAAGAGGAGCGCTTTCGAAAATATCCCCGTCCACACGAAGGCGCTGCTACATGCAGACTTCAATGTTCGAACTTCGATAAAAGAAAACAATCAAATGCCCTCACGTAGCCCCCAAAGATCCGTGCGCATGCTCTGATACGTAGTAAATCGATGCTGTGACGTCAGCGTCTTCGAAAAGCTCCGTTTTCACCCGTCCACACGACGACATGAAAACAGTGTTTTGAAAAAGATCCACTCTGGAGAGCGTTTTCGAAAAGCTATATCCGGATACGTGTGGATGGGGCCTCAAATTTAGAGATAACATGATTCTTTTTGTCGTCGTGGTTGCCATCCAATTTCTCGTGAGACCGCGATTCCACCTGACGTTCCAATTTCCAAAATCAAGCTTGGACCAAACTGAAGATATAAATCCATTCTACGGTTCATTAACGAACAGACAAAGTTGACTACATGTTTTCTTGTAAGAAACTGGTTTACAAGAAACTAGCACTAAGATGGCCAGAATTTTAAGAAACTCTAGTACTTTGTCTGAGAAGTACTTTTAGAACTTAAAAGCATGGATATCGTAGCCTTAAGCGTAGGGGGAAATAAAATTTAGGGGGCTACCCGATAGAATACCTGGCAATTAACAAATGATGGAAATGCGAAAATGCAAACTATTCATAGGGAATTTGTCTGTCTGTGAGCAGCGTTCCTGGGAGGGAAAAGGCTGGAAAATTAGAATGCTCTACAAACATAAAAAATTAGCTGCGTTTTCAAAGACGTCCGCGTCTTGCTGCTAAAAGAGCTAACACATGCTCGGTCATTTCCTTTGCAATAGAAGATGAAAGATAGAAACGGCATTTTGGCTTTTGTAAATTCCCATCTACTCTAACGTGGTAACGTCATGAATGCAAAATAACATTCAAATAAAAAAAACATATTTTCATGTTGGTTTCTCCACAACAGTATTCAATGAATTGCAGGTCGTCCCTATACACATCCTGTGGTTCCCCCTGGGCAATTATTTACCGTTAAAGTCAGCATAATTCACTGTGCTATTAATGAAGTATACAAGAATTTATTAATAATAGAGAGAATATTTTTGCGTGATTTCATGATGCAAGGTTTTGTGTTAGAAGTTAGTTAAACAAATACAAATCTTTTGTGTGGAGCGTTTAGGCCTCCTACTATTAAGTTGGAAGATATGAAATGATGCAATTTGGAAACTCGATTTATGAATTTTGATAATGGATCATTTACTGATTAAAGTAGGAAGTTTCATGACATAGGATCCTGAATAATTGGATATAGACACGGGACATTGGTGAAAGGAGAGCCATTTTTTATTACGGCAAAGATCCAGAGAGGTTAGTGTACCTTGATATGGGAAGTTAGCAATGCACAAAATTTAAGTGGTTTGTAAGATCGCAACGTGTTTTATTATATATGAAACTGCTTGTAGCAAACTCAACACTCAGATCACCATAAAATTAAGAAACCCCAGTATTGGGAAATGATGACTTAAGACACTATTTGCTTTGATAAAAGAAATCTTTGGGTATGTTTCTATTCAGTTTTTCATTTGTGTCTTGTATCACGTTACTCAGAGGGAACTTGAGTGATGTTAAGACATCGGCAAAGCTTCAATGCACATTACTTCGAAATGTTCAGGAGGGCACAGGTAGTGAACATGAAGATTGTTACGAAACCTTTAAGAAACTTGCAAGAAACTCTGAGTACTAAAAATCTGATGATTTCAAGAAACTTTCAGTACTGGCCCAAATTCTTAGTTTCTTGTAAAAGAATTTGTGTAAAGTCATGATATAAAATTTTGGCTATGAGGGAGGGGTTTATTACAAAGGGGTCTTAATAGAGGGGGCTTGATACAGAGAGGGAGCTTAATAGAGCTTTTACGGTAACCAAATTCAGTAGCCTAAGCTAGAAAAACGAGATTAGAATCGAAATGCCAAAGAAACTGATAAACCAAAGCGTTTTTGTTCTAATCATTAAACATTCGATATGTTTAGTTAATGAAACCATTGGCTTTTTTTAGTATTCAATTTTATATATAACATTTTCAAATTCTTTTGTTTCAAATTTGATTTATCTTTCTTAAAAAATATATTTCTCCTCGAGTAACAAGATAAAGATTTTATCATTTCATTGGAGTCAAAGTGCTTTGAAATCTTAGATCAACAGATCTTGTAACAGTCAAAACTTTCCAGATTAAATTTGAACCGTTAACAATAAAATTGAAAACAATGAACTTAGCACTAATGTGTTAATTGAACGCAAATCTAAACTGACAGCAAAATGTGTACAAGTTAAAAGAAATCTAGCCGTATATCAGTCTTTTGGTAAAGATAGATATAAAAGGAAAATAAACCATAGCACGTGTTAGCACGTGCAGAGCCATATTTGGATGATCTACGTCAGAAGGAAAGACTAATATCTGTTAAGCTAGAATTTGACCAAAAGTAGCTTGGACAGATTTTCATCCACCCTGAAATCATAAAGAAGATCGATTTTACTTTTAGATGGTATGCCTCAAAGTGATTCAAGTCTTATTATTTCATGAAGAAACTCGAATGAAAGTGGGCTGCGTTTTTCTGAAACAACCTATAGAGAGAACATATCTCTAAAGGCCGACCTACACTTAGAGCGCCCACGCGAAGCGAGCGAGCGATATTTAGTCTGCGCATGCTCAATTCGAAAATTTCTGTTCGCTGCAAACGAAATTTGTTGGCTTTGGGAATATAACTCAGGTTAACTCTCAGAGCGATCGCCGGCGATTCAACTGTTCGCTCGTTCGCTTCGAGCGCCCTTAAGTGGAGGTCGGCCTTAAGTGAGAATGGGGAAAGATCTTATTACCCTGGGTACCAGAGCCAAAAAATAAATAAAATTTTATTTATTTTTTTGGCTCTGGTACCCAGGGTAAGATCTTATTAAGTTTATTTCAAAATTGTTATGCTTCGTTTGCTAGGTATGCCTTCATCTAAGCTTGCCATAAAGGTATCAAAGCCTCTTACTACAGTATGGTCTTTAGTCCCCACAATCTCTTTTGCATTCTTAGAGCAATAAATCTTCGCCATCTTTTCGGGCCGTAAGCTCTTAAATGCTGTAGCTTACCTGCCTTTCAATCGCTCCTTACGTTAATGATTTCCAAAAATGGCATTCATGATTAGATTCATGGCACCGAAAATCCCAAAGAGGTTGTTTTTCATGGAGCTATTTGACCTCGAAATGCCGCTCATACTTCAAGGAATAGATAATCAATCAAAATCTTCCACCTAAGCTTGATTACACGTCAACTTTTACTTTTGTGATCATGGGCTCGTTGGGGCCAGTAGATGGGAAGCTCTTCAGTCAGAATTTTCTAATGAACGTGCCATCCGATGTGGACTTGCTACAAGTCTCTCTCGCGGAAAAAAAACAGGAGAAAGAAAAACAGGGAGAGAGACTTGTAATACTTAGCATGCTCATTAATATTCATGAGCAATCGAGCCTTGCTCCCATTTTCAAAAATGACGGGGTTGTTGTCAACTGTTTCATCGAAGCTTGAGTCTGCCATTGTCAAAGACCATCGGAGAGCCTCGCCTCTGTTGTATCATTGTCCCTTCTAGGCATATGATTGGATAGTGGTTTTTTTGTAAAAGGATGCCGACTGGACAGAATTCTGTCCAGCCAACGACCCAGGCTGCCAAGTATTACAAGTCTCTCTCGCTATCATTCCTTCTCCCGTTTTTCCCGCGAGAGAGACTTGTAGCAAGTCCACATCCGATGTGCTGACCATTGAATTGTCACGTGACCCAAAAGAAACTTCACTGACTAGAATTTTAGAAACAACAAGTTATCGGCATATCCCTGATTCTCATCACTTTCTTCAATGGCGTCCTGAAAGGTTTGGCTATCTTTTTTGATACCTTTATTGGTCATTTTGAGCTTGTAAGTTTTATTTTGGAGGCATGACAGAATGTGAAAGATTGTTCGAAAGGAGGGAAGTTCTGGGAGTGCAGTTGCTAAGATTAAATGAAGTGCACGATAGCACGATGTATGGAGTGAAACAAATTTATGACTGACAGCAGAGGACTAAGTTGTGGGACTCACTCTCTGAGGCCTAGGAATTATGCTACTGAGCTCTAGATAGTGGCGGTAATAAGGAACGAAAGCGGAGTTCTACACATAGGCTAGAGCCAGATCTAGATTGTTTAGTGAGCATATGGCCATTGTTGAGGCGAATAGTAAGGCAGTTCCGCAGCAAGCCCTAGTTCAATCTAGTATTCCAGGCCAGTCCAGTCAACTGCAATCCAATCCAGTGCAGTCCATTCCAGTCCAGTGCAATCCAATCCAATCCAATCGAATCCAGTCAACTCCAGTCCAGTTCAGTTTAGTTTAGTTCAGTTCAGTCCAGTCCAGTCCAGTCCAGTCCAGTCCAGTTCAGTCCAGTCCATTCCACCCCAGTTCAGTTCAGTCTAGTTCAGTCCAGTTCAGTTCAGTTCAGTCCAATCCAGTCCTGTCAAGTCTAGTCTAGTCCAGTCCAGTCCAGTCTAGTCCAGTCCAGTCCAGTCCAGTCCAGTCCACCCCAGTTCAGTTCAGTCTAGTTCAGTCCAGTTCAGTTCAGTTCAGTTCAGTCCAATCCAGTCCTGTCCAGTCCAGTCTAGTCCAGTCCAGTCCAGTCCAGTCCAGTCCAGTCTAGTCCAGTCTAGTCCAGTCTAGTCCAGTCTAGTCCAGTCTAGTCCAGTCCAGTTCAGTCCAGCTGCATTCGAAGAAAATAACTATCCAAACGAATAACTAGAGCTCGATGATATAAAACAAAATTACGGGAAAAATGCAGGAAGTCAATACAATGTACAAACACAAAACAAAGAACAATGTAAATTCTTTTGAAAAGAATTACTTAAAAGGAGGAGCTCTGTAAGAAGATAGAAACAAATCAAGCAGAGAGTGATCTTCAACCAACACCTTTCCCCCACCCCTCCACATCCCCACGGGAAAGTGCTTCTAGGTAGACAACTGTAAAGAGGTTCAGTCTTAACCTAAAAGAATGAACTTTGATTATCATGCAAAAATCCAAGATACTTAATTTCATGTTATCCATCTTACTGGCTCTTATTTGAGCTAATCCCCTGCAGACTTTATCTTAGCCCTCTGTCTGTTTCTCTTTAATGCAAAGTTTCGAGGACATAAATGCTGGAAGCAGTTGATTTGCGCATATAACTTTCTAACTGTGATGTAATCTTCTTCAAGGTAATTTTAGTCAATCTTCTAAATAAACATTTTTACCATTCTACAAAAGAGTCTGAACTGAACCTTACTTTCATACATTTGTAGAAATCTGACGAACTTTCGAGTAGACACAACAATGATGAAGGTTTTAACTCAATCGAAGAAACCCTTAGTTGAAAAGTTTCATTTCATCCGAATCTCAATCTCTTTACAAATCCGAATATCTTTATAGCTCGATCCAGACTCTTTTGTAGAACAAGCTAAACAGTTTGTCAAACATGTTTATTTACTTTGATGTATGGGTGTGTTTGATTGGTTCCAATTTTAAGAACGGTGGGGTATGCTTCCCTAATCATAATCTGCTTTTAGTTCTGTCATATTTAGTGTCATGGATAAGAGTTTGGGAGCAAATTTGTTATTTTTGGATAGTTTTCGAATCCAAAAAATGATTTTCTTATCAGACTCATAGATTTGTTTTTTGATTAGTTTTGTTTGCAGAGTTCATTTTGTCGATCACCTTCTCATTCATAATTTTCATCATTTCGCTTTTCTTATAATCTTCAACCATTCTTTGAATCACCTTGCCATTAATCTTCAACCATTGTGAATTAAAATTATGCTGTTTAAAAGAAATTTTCCTTCGCTTGGTCCTTTGGTTGGCGAATATGCTTCCGTCTCTTCAAAGTCTATTGACAAGCTTTAGATAACATTCTCTGAGCTCGAATAGTTTCGTCTGTACCGGGTGTCCCAAAAAATTTCTCGGTTTTAACAATTCCAGAAAAACAACAGTGGCCTCGTTTTCAACAATGTAAACGACAATCTTTTGCTTAAAGACTATCTTGGATCCACATAATTTTTTATGATTTTTCTGCTCTGCAAAAGAACCCAAAAATATCAACTTTCCAAAAACTTATGCTGAAGAAACCTTTGAAAGAGGCCCCCCCCCCATAGTACCCCTGGATAACGGATTCACGTGTTGATTTTTCGTTTTTCACGCCATCACGGACTATAAAACAGCATTTTCACGTTCACGCCGAAATTTTAAGAATGCTGCAGAAAGATGTTTCTATGTAAATACGTCGCTGGCGGAGACACACGAGGGAAAGTAGGGTAATTTTAAGATGGATTGTCGAAGTTTCGGAGCCAAAACTGTGAGTGAAATGAGATAAATAGGGGTCCAGGGGCTTGCCCCGGAAAACTTTTCGAGTATTAGCCTTCTAGAACATCGAAAAACGCCGTATTGTGGAACTTAAAGCCTGGTAACCTATCATTTGCTTCTTAGAAAATGTCGATTTTCACTCAAATAAACTGCATCTTTTACTTTTCCGGTGGCAATTTTGGTAGTACCATGTATTATTTTTAGGTAACTCAGAAATCCTTCATGTAAGATCAATGCTCTCTTTATCTAATACTTTCTAGGAGACAAATATCTTTACATGGGGTAGATTGCGAGTGAATGGAGCAGAAATGGGGGTCCGGGGGCTTGCCCCCGGAAAATTTTTTGAGACTACACCCTTCAGAATGACGGAAAACAGCATTTCTTTGTGAAATTTCAAGGCGCAATCACGTGCTTTAAAAGTCCATTTCACGAAATAACGACCAAATTTTTGGCAAATCACGCTGCACGACAGAGTCTTCGATCACGAATTCACGAGTTGAAAATATCAAAATCTCGAAATCACGCGCCCAAATTAGCCAAATAACGCTTCACGTACAAATATGGGGGGGCCTCTTGAAAAGCTGAAAAGTCTAGCGATGGAAATTTGTTCCATTCCTTCCATGTTTCACATCACAGGCATACAACCGCTTGTCAATTTCAAAAATTTGTATTTAAAGGGTCTGTTTCATCCAGCATCCCTTGCACGTGTCGTTTCCTGCTTTTCCTTTGTTGTTGCCATTTTCATGGCCCATGAAACTGGCGACAAACAAAGGCCAGTCAAGTAACGACACGTGCAAGGAATGCTGGATGAAACAGACCCTTTAAACTCTGCATTACACTAAAGTGCGGACCACAAGACCTTATCTTGTGCAGTTTACCTTTCTTTGAACATGCAACAAAATCTAACCAAAGAGACAAATAAGATTATTCTTGGGTCGCTCTTAACAGTTCAAGCTCCATACTGTTGGCATTCAGTTAGAAAGTAGAATTTCCACAGATTTTGAGGTGCAGGTTTAACGGTTTTATTGACAAGCCGTTTTCAGTTTTTTCTTGAGGGTTTCAGGTATTCCGTTTTCAAGGAAATGATTATATAAAATCAATGCTTGCAGATCAGAAATGAAATAAATACTTTGATCTAAGCTGGGAATTATAAAACAAATTTCCTTTATAACTTTTACCAAATAGCACGCACTTTTACTAAACTAACAGCTCAAACCGGGAAACTCTTTGGACACCCAGTATATAGAAAAAAGATTTGCAAGACGAAGCTTTGTTTCTTCGCCTATCGATTGTTGAAGTCTAATGACAAACTTTAATTTCAATGGGATATCTTAAGACTATCTTACTCTATGCAGATGCAAGATTCTATCCTTCCAAAATCCATGATGGCAAGAAGCCTTCAAATAGCCTGTGTTCCAGTCCCCATACGAAAAAGTCTGGTACCCATGCTACCGCTAAAAGGAATGTGCGATTGTAAATAGTCTTGTTTATTAACGGGGCACATGCAATCTTGATTTCAGTGGAATCAACCTCGTCCCCAGTGCATTATGTCACATTTGGACGGAGACAAAAAGACAAATGCAAGTGCAGATGCAAGGTTTTGACCTTTTCCTTTCCATCCCAGTATGTCAAAAGGCCCTGAGGACGAGGTTGTTTTGGGATATTTCTGGATTATTTTGCTCTTTGCAAATGCACGCTTTCAACCTTGCACGAACGCTGTAAAAGGAATGTCATATGGTAAACGTCCATATAGCGGACACCTTAGGACAAATATTATTGTCCGTTAGATAAAGTTGTCCGCTGTATAGAGGTGTCATCTTTTGTCATACTGTATTTGGGAAAAAAGATATTTGTCTAGAGTTCGGAGGTGTCCGTCGTCTAGAATGTTTCTATACCGAGGTTCCACTGTATAACTCAACCAAGGTTATAGCTTAAGTAGTCCTGTCTATGTAGAGAAAACAGAATCACATAGGAACAGCATTGTAGACGTATCACACGAGTCCTTCTTTTCGCATGATTATAGCAGTAAATAGCAATTCAGTTCAATGGAGCAAACTTAGACGAATGTCATCAGTCTAACGGCACTGTTTCTTTGGCTATTAATTGTTCACGGCAAATGTCAAACTTTAACTTCAATAGGATATCTTTAGATTAATGTAAACTCTTTGCAAATGCAAGCTTTTACCTTGCACGAACTCTTTTGTCATTGAAAATAGACTTATCTGTATATATAGGGAAAACACTTGGAAATTCATTGTTCACGGCGCACGAGCAACTTCAATTTCCACAAAGTGTTTTTGGATTATCTTGCTCTTTCCAAACGCAACTAGACTTGCTTTTAAATCTCTGACAGTGACAGCATGTCTTTGAAACAAACCTTTGCAATTAATTAAGATCGCAGCTACAATAAAAATTTCAGAAAGCCTCTCTTTATTCGTAGTTAACATGCCTATAATTGACTTCGAAATAATCCATGTCAGAGACATTTGCAGCTCACAATAAAAGTTCTGTTTGCAGCAGAATCAAAACAGTTAAAGTTGGTGTTAATAACTTTGAAGTTTTTTTGAAACCACATAAAAATCCTCTTTATATGATTTTGGAATGAGGTCATTTGCCGAAACTGTGAATTTTCGGCTAATCATGATTTCAATTTTTGTAAATAGTATGTCGTTTGAGATGAACTGCTTAGTCCTAAGGAAGCGGGAAGCCTTGCGAGGACAGTAAAGTTCTGTTTTATTGGCTCTGGGATTACATTTGAGCGAATCTAACAGAAAGGTATTTGTCAGAGCTTAAATTTTTTCGTCTTATTTAGAGATCTCATCATGATATCTTATTTGAATTTAACTGCCGAAATTATGTGATTATGTAAGTCTTCAAAGTCATGCCTACTCTCATTGACCAGCGTTTTGAGCTCGCGGTCGCTGCAACCAAATAGGAGTAGGCCTATGCGCAGCTGAAAAAAAACATGTGATCATTGTAACTTCAGTAGTGGCCAATCTTCGGGCGTTTTGAAAGTAGGAACTTGTTCAACTCCTATCGCGTGGGCTTGCGAACGCCGTGGAAGGAACCAATCATATTGTAAGAAACTGACATTTTCTACCGCATTTGGACATAGTCAATGAAGGGTTTGCTTTGTATGATATTGCAGATTAAGCATGTAAATTCTTTGGTCATAATCTTGGTGCTTTATTTCAATTTTTCTTTAAGCAGATCAGGTTGAATAATATATTCATGTATGAACCTATGTAGCCTGTGTCAATATTTTAAGATGAAATGAAAAATGATTGAAACTTTTCACAAGCTTCCCAGCAAATTTGGCACTGACGTAGCAAAAGATATCAAAATTTCCTTATGGTTCTGGCATAGAAATTTAAGGGAAAATGGACAAGTTCCTCTGGGAAATTCAAAAGAAACGGAAATTTCCTTTTCGCTTTTGGGAAAGAAAAATTATGGGGAATGTGTCCGTTTCCTCCAAATTTCCCAAAAAGAAACACAGTGATATATAAGAATTTTTTCCAGTGTTAAATTTCACTTCCAAGGCAGCTTTTGTTTTGCTCGTTGAAATTGAAGGTGTTGTGGCGCCGTGGTGTAATCCTCTGACATTGCAGCCAGAATAGTCAGGCGGAGTGGGTTCGAGCCCCGGTAGAGCCCCACCACTTGAGCGTCATGACAAGGGGTCGCGGACTCGATTAGGTCTGCTCTATTTCTGCGATCCCAGCGCTTGGCGCTGAAAAACGCAACTTCACCTTCACCTTCAATTGATACAGTTAAGCCCGAAATTATTGATACCCATGCCAACAAGGACAGATCTTGTAATACAATAACAACAGTTGCTTTTAACTGACACCTCAATTCAAAGCAAGTCGCGACTACAGACAAAAGAAATTCTCTCAACAGGTAAATCAAAACAAACTTGGCCGCAGTGGTTGCTGCAAAACCAGTAGGGCAAACTCTCGCCTTGTGCAAGCGACATATGCTTTTTAAGAGAAGTTATGTGCTATGACGAAAGAAGGAGGGTTTATCTAAAGTTCTGTCTGACGGATTTTGTTTATTTCATTTAGCAGCTGTGTGGTAATTGTTTCATTTAATTCTTAAATATCTGAACATCATCCTTCCGGGACGAATGCCTTTTATTCGACTACTGAATGAAAATAAACGCAATCCGCGAGATAGAATGTTAGATTTACCCTTCTTTTTTCGTTATAAGGACATAACTTCTAAAATATAAGCGAGAGCTTTCCTTACTTGTTTCGAGGCAACTTTTGCCCCCTTATTTGTTTTGATTTAATGATTAAGAGAACTTCCTTTGTCTGTAGTCGCTAATTGCTTTGAAATGAGGTGTCAATTAAAGCCAATGTTGCTACTGCATTGGAAAATCTGTCCTTATTACCCATGCCACATGACCAGTTCGTATGATATTTCATTCCTTTGATGTTTCTTGTTGTGCTTACTTAGGACCAGTTATCATATTCTTACGCTCTTACGAAACTTCGACCACAGTAAAATTGGTCTTAAAATAGAATGATGCAAACTACTCAGAATTTGGTATGGCTATGAATAATTTTAGGCGTAACTGTAGGCGACAGGGGGCTAGGGGGTTGCAGCCCCCCAACGATGAAAAAATTGCAAAATTTGCCTTGATCGGACAGAGAAATCGGCCTTACATCCGGTAAAATTTTGTAAGCAATAGTTATTTTGTCGGGCAGGCCACTAAATTTTCTTCTTTGTGGCATAGCTAGTGGTAAGGCATCAGGCTCACGATCCAATGGTCGTGGGCTCGAAACCAGGGCTGGCCACATTGAGGAAAGTATCCTTGGGCACGGTGTTAACACAAATTGTGCTTCTCTCCCCTAAAGAGTATAAATGGGTACCTGGCCCCTGGTTGTAAGCACCGTCTGTTGCTGTACCCTGCTATTGTGTAGAAGGCGTAGAAGTAAAGGTAAGACTGGGATGAGAGAACCTTCTCCTAGTGTGAGCATATGACAGTATGATCAATGGTCAATCATTGATCAGAAATTATTTGCAATTTGTTTTGATAAGTTTGCAAAACGTGATGAGACTGAAAAACTGATTGATTTCTGTCGTTACAGAATCTTACTAATAATAATTCAGTACTTCAAAATTTCTTAACCCTATAGTGGTTGGGCTATTTGATAGTCCTATTTTGGTTGGGGGGGCAAAAAAGCCCCCCTACCTAACTCTTGACTGGTAATAGGTAGAGTGACCAAATTTTGTGTGCTAATAGCCTCAGGCATGTACTTTCTGTAAATATAGAAATTAACCTAAGATTGGCCCTCATTTTTGCTCACGTCAGCATTTTCCGATGTGTGGTCAAGAAAAGCGGCAAAATTGACTAAAATCAGGAAAATCGCGATAAAATTAAATTTGGAGCACATTTTCCACCCAAACATGATAATTGTGATAGAATCCATCAAATAACACTACACTACAAAAGAAATTTGCAAAATATTCAACTTACGTTCCTTTTTCGCGATAATTGAGATTTGATAATTTGCGATTTTTCCAGGGTCAGTTCCAGAAAATTGTCTCCCGCCCCCTCATTTTTCAAAATATTTTAATGAAACTTTTTGAGAAGTTGTACAATAAGTAGTTGCAAAAAGTCAAGAAGTTTCATGGCTATAAAGATCTTCCTAGCAGAGTTATTAAACAAAATCTACTAGGGGGGGCAAATTTGCCCCCAACCACAATAGGGTTAAATCTCCGAGAACTAATCATATCGATTTTCACAGCCCTAAGCAGTAGTAAATTTGAAAACTTTTTTACCCTACACTGCAAAAAATGATGAAATTTCACCACATTTTCTATTGGGTAAATTTTGGGGAAACGGACTCATTTCCCATAATTTCCCAAAGGGGAAATGGAAATTTCCGTTTCCCATCAATTTCCCATGGAAACTTTTCCATTTCCCTTAAATTTCCATCGAAGAACTACGGGGAAATTTTGGTATTTTTTGCTGTGCTAGAGGTAGCAAATTGCAGAATTTAACTATATTTTGCAACGGGTACATCACCTTGAACCACCAGCTTCCCCCCCCCTGGGGCAGCATCCTCTCAGACGCCGTGCTTTTTTCTTGACTCCCCCGACACAAATGCAAGCTGTAACCTTGGCAACTACCTTTGATTCAAGCCTTCCATGAATGTCCGTACAGGTTTTTGTTTGCAGCTGATTTCAAAATACGGCTTGCGAATTGCAATAATAAACTGAGAAAGAGTCGCGTTATAAAACATTATCAAATGATTCAATCATTTTTCAAGTGATTTGGTCAAGAAAATCAGTTTAAGAGTCCTAATTTTCTCAATCTGCAGTTAAAGTTTGAATTTATCAAATTTCGCTGCTTAGAAAAATTATATGTGGTTAGTCTTCAAGAAGATCAAGTTAAGAGTACCAATTTCCTCGAGCTAAAGTTAAGTGTTGAATTAAGCAAATTTTGTTGCTTAAAATATTCGTACTCATTTGATCAGTATGATTTCATAGCGAATTTTCATGACTGCAATATGAACTGAATGTCAAACTCGATTACAACAATGACCTAGCTTCGGTTTTCTGCTCCAGAGCTCCAGCAAGAAATTAAATGTCTTTGTCGGCTGAACTATTTGTTCATCTTGATCCATTTATTTATTCATGCTTTACTTGCTCTCAGAGGTGAGAGCAGACCTAATCGAGTCCGCGATCCTTTTTCATGACGCTCAAGTGGTAGGGCGCCACCAGACATGGAGCCCCTGAGAGGTACAACATATCTGTGCGACAGGGCTGTGCTGTTTTTCAGGGTAGATTTTCAAGAAGGCAATTTTCTGGAGCCGGTTGTTAAGACATTTTCAGATAATGAAAATCTGAAAATCTGAAAATCTGAAAATCATGCCAAAAGGGGAAATTTTGTTAGATCGGGTTGTTATTTAGTTAAATTTTTGTGTTTTTGAGTATGATTTTGACCAAATTTTTCTAGAATCGGGTATCATATGATAGCCAAAATTCTGGATCTGGGTAAAATAGTTTCTTCGTTGGCGAAGTTCCATTACTTGTTAGATGTAAACCTAGTTTGCAAAATACCTGTAAAATTCATTATATAGGATTTGATTACCATTCTGTCACAAATAAGACTAACCAGGCATGCAGAGCTTTCCTGTGTTGCTGCGATACCCTATCGTCGTACTTCGCATTGCAACATTAGTTTGCAAAACTCCCAGGGGGGGACTCCTATTGGTAAGTGACGGGGGGGTCAGACACTTTTTGGGTTTGGGAAAAGATGCCTAGTATACCTTTGGGTACGCTATTTTGTATATAATTAGTATATTTTTGGGGGTTGTTCCTGATAAGTCTGACAAATTAGTCACATTGAGTCTTTCTCCAAGACAATGAAACATATTGTGAAAACAAAAGGCAATTCAGCACTTTTACTTAATTCTGCATAACAAGAAGTATATTATATAAGATAAGTATATTTTTGGGGGTATAAGATATAAGATAATTAAAAAATCTACTAGAAGTCTCCCAAGAGTAAAGATTATTTCCAAAACAGCAGGAAGTTTAGCACAGAATAACAAGGGCAGATTTTGTAATACAAATACAATCAGTCGCTTTGGTTCACACCTCAATTCAAAGCGATTATCGAATGCAGACAAAGGAAATTTTCTCAAGCAGAAATTCAAAACAAACGAAGCCGCAAAGTTGCCCTGAAACCAGTACGGCAAACTCTCGTTTGGTGCGGGCGAAGGGAGGTTATTAAAAGAAGGTATGAGCTTATAACGAAAGAAGAAGGGTAAATCTAAAGTTCTGTCTCGCGGATGTTGTTTATTTGATTCAGGAGCTGAGGAGTGACTGAGTACATCTGAGCAATATATATGCGAAATTGGAATGCACTCTGTTCGGTTTCTGAATCAAATAAACAAAATCCGCGAGACAGAGCTTTAGATTTACCCTTCTTCTTTCGTTATAAGCTCATACCTTCTCTTAAAAACCCCCCTTCGCCTGCACCAAATGACAGTTTGCCGTACTGGTTTTAGGGCAACTTTGCGGCTTCGTTTGTTTTGAATTTCTGCTTGAGAGAATTTCTTTTGTCTGCATTCGCTAATCGCTTTGAATTGAGGTGTGAACCAAAGCGACTGATGCTATTGTATTCCAAAATCTGCCCTTGTTGCACAGAATTTGGTCAACATTTTAATCAGTTCAGTAGAAAATTTTTCAATATCAAAGTTTGTTTATTAAACAAAAGTGCCTTACGAGGCATCAAATTTAATGAAGACATACGAAAATTTAACAAATTTCATTTTTGTTTCAAATAGTCTGAAATTCAATTTCTCTCGCAGTGCTTAAAAGAGGGATATTTTAAAAACAATTTTCGGCGTATGTTCGTTATCGAGGCTGAAGTTCAACTTAAAGAATACATCTTTTATTCACTTCCATTACGATAACTCTAAATATTTTCGTCGGATTTCTTTCTATCATGTGTCTAGCTCCTTGAACTGTGCAGAAAACTGTTTTCAAGTTAATGACGTTGCGATGAAAGGATTTAGACATATTTGAATTTGAAAGCAAATGTTGCCAGATGGATTTAGACACGTTTGAATTTGAAAGCAATTGTTGCCAGATGGCCAAGAATGCAAGAACACTCAGTTTATTGCTGCAATTTTTACCCTGTGTACTTGAATGTTTTTCAAGTACTTGACGAGTTTACGTCAAGTGGTCGGAGAGAAGGCGTATTCTACGCTGTCAATGTTATGGTCTGTGGAGTTTGAAGATTATATTACAGTTTTCGAAGACTTTCGGAATATAGATGACAAGTTTTTGCTGAATTGAACTGCAGTATCAAGGTTATAATCTTTTCTTCTATGACATTATAAATCATATCTTGTCATTTCATATAGCTGACTTCTGTAAATAAGACTGCGTTCACACGATGCCGGCACATTTTGAAAACGGTGAAAATGTGACGGCTGCAAAATTTGAGCTAGCGTTCACACGATACCGGAACAATTTGAAAACGGTAGGAAATTTGACGGTAAAAACTCGTTGCTAGACTTTGATGCCAAAGACATGTACCTACACTCCAAGAATCGATCAGTCTCGTCCCAAAGCATTGAAAAATGTTCTCTGCTCATCATTTGAGTTTTCACACGATGCCATGTCCAAAATGTGCCAGTAAGAGTTTCTTTTCAAAATCTACCATTTTCGAAATCTGCCGGCAAAAAATGTGCCTTTTTCGTGTGAACGGGAGGCCTATCCGTCACATTTTTCACCGTTTTCAAAATGTGCCGGCATCGCACGAACGCAGTCTAAGAGGTTACTCTTCAATAGGAGTTGTTTCTCAAGGGGCTTTCCAATTGGAAGTGTAGTTAATTGAAGTGTATCATTGAATTTTGATACAATTTCCAATGCATATACTGGGCGAGTAAAAAAATGCACCAATTTTTGTGTCAGTTAAGGAAAGAGAGGAAGACATCCTTATTAAGATGTTAGTTTTTATCCATCGCTAAAAGATGGAATATAGTAAAATTGTTAGATCCAAAGCTTGTGAGAAAGTTATTTCATAAATAACACAATAGTTATTGATAAGGAAAAAAGAAAGTGGTTAAGGAAAGTGTAATGTTTACTTCTGCTGTCAGTTATGTTATCTTCTTCAAAGTTGCAACGTTATTCTCAGTCATTTCTCTGAGAGTTTTCCAGATCTATGAAATTTGAAGGGCCAATTCTGCAGTGGATAAATCAAAACACTAGAAACAAACTCCCAACTCAAAGCGAAACCCCTGGAAGACACCTAACTAGCATCATTTTTACAGGGCAATTGAGGTCATATCGATCTGCCGCCACGCTTGTGACGCGCTGGCATTAAAATGGTGCCTTTGCAGGAGAAATGGAAACAGAAGGAAAACAAGTCGACATATCGCGCACGAAATGATAAATTTGGATAGGAATATCTCGATTTATAACACGCAGACCTTCCTTCTGAATTCAACTTTTTCTACAGCCCGTGATTAAAGTGATACCAAATGAATCATCTGATTACGAAATTATGTATCCATTTTTCTTACATGCAGATTCGCTTATAACGTTTGAGCTGTTCGCGTGGAAGAAAATAGAGCTGCAGTTGAGTAAAGCAATATGATTGATGCTTTGTTGAAAAAGTTTGCATTGCATATCTCCAGCCTGCTGTGAATTTCGTACAGATGAAAATGCAGTAGGTAAGTAAGGAGATATATCTTTTGTTCTACCTTCTGCTATTTTTCTGATATTTTTCGATATTGAATAACGTACAGCAAAAATTGTGTTGAGTAAACCAGTTACCGGTCATAGAACTGCCCTTATATTTGAAAATACTGCAAGCCAGTCATCTTTCAAAACAGACTTGAGAGCAGAGCTTGAATCTTTCAAATGTTATTAAACTTCATCGACTTAATGCGGCTCAGACCATTCGGGATTAATTGAAGTATTTTGCTTATCAAGGCAGCAGAACAAATTTGGTGACTTATGAAACTGTCATGCCTTCTGATTGGGAATCTACCAGCAGATTACGCAGGGGCGGGCAAATACTGTAAAATATTTGACCTCATGTTTGTCCGAAGGAATTGGAAAAAATAACCAGTTCTTTTATGACACAGTATGACTTTCCACCCCAAAACAACCATTTTTTGGGACAAAGGTCAAATTTCAAAATCAGTCACTTTTATCCATTAATTTCTCACAAAAATCAAGTTTTCTAACTTCCTATCTAGTCAAATTCCAAAGCTTACCTGTAAGTTGGTTTCACCTTTGTCCACCAAATTTAAGGCAAAAAAGTCCAGTATTTTACATTTTCGCATAAGCGGTTCTACCTTTGTCCGCCAAAATTTTCAAATAAGACTAGGAATTCCATTTTTTGCAATAAAATGGTTCTACCGTTGTCCGTCAAATTACGATAAAAGGACCAGTTTTGGGACAAAGCAGGAGAAATATCAACATTTTTTTTAGAACCTAGGGACCATCTCGGAATTGCCGCTTGAAGACTACCACTTTTGGGACACTGCTGCTCTACATAGATATAATTATGATGGTAATAATGTCTGCAGGATAAACACTGGATTCACTGCGAATGATATGGAATTTTGGTGAGGAAGACAAACCGGTTTTGGCCTAAACTACCGGTTTTCGGAACAAACATCGCCAGTGATTAAATTGTCCATCAAATCGAAGAAAAATAACTACGTAAATTTGTCATCAATAAAGACCAGTTTTTGGGACAAAGATGATGAAAAGTTTTTTCGTGAACGACCTGTTTCTGGACAAAGGTAGGACCATCGTCCTCAGTGTGACATGCCCGCCCTTGGATTGCGGAAGGAGTAATTCCTTCTGATATGGAGAGCCCCGGAGCATGCCCTGGTCAAGGTTATTTCTGTCAAGTTCTGTCAAGACTGAGAACTGACCATAGTGCTCTCTATGGCAGGAGACACTCAAACCAGTCACTGGATGCAAAATCTAACGTTTTCCTTTTACTGATGGCAAGGACCAGCACATTGCGTATGATGAATCAGAGGCCAGAAAAATTTGTGAAGAAAAAACTCCCTAAAATTCCCAAAAGACTTGATCCCCTTCAAGTGACCGAACCTTTTTTATGATGTTTGCATCAATCAATTTGTACCAGCTAAACTCTTTTTAATGATATCTACTGTGAATTATTTTAGTAAATAGTAGATCTTATAGCCATAACAGGTTTGCTCTACATAGTTTTGGCTTCTTTGGCGGTGAACTTAGGAGTACATGTTTGATTTAACCACTCTTTGGACTTTTCTGTACCATAAACCAGCAACCACTTGTCAGATTTACTCAAACTAGGTCTCAAAATCAAAGCAGGAGTGTAGGTTATGCAGACGAGGGGAGGTGGTAACTCCCATAGGGGGCTTGGTATAAATGTGCCTGCCCTGGTTATGTGTAAATTTGCAATATTTTGCCCTGGTTATAGGTCATGTTTTTTACATTTTGGCCCTGTTTATGGGTCTGCTTTGGAGAGACTTGGCTTACTTATGGGAAAATGGTAGCAATTAATAGCAAAAAACTATTATGGCAAAAACTTCTGTAAAAAGAAAGTTAGCTCCACAAATGATACGAATCATAGTCTTTTCACAAGACCTGTGGAAAATTTTGCCCTGTTTATGGGTCTGCTTTGCAGAGATTTAGCTTACTTATGGGTAAATGGTAGCAATTAATAGCAAAAAACTATTATGGCAAAAACTTTTGTAAAAAGAAAGTTAGCTTCACAAATGATACGAATCATAGTCTTTTCACGATACCTGTGGAAAATTTTGCCCTGTTTATGGGGTCATATTTCAACTTTTGCCCTGGTTATGGGTCCCAGCTCAGACGTATGAAAGGCGCATATATGCCAGACTCTATATAAGAGTAACCCCCCCCCCCTCGTATGCAGGTGGAAAGAAATCAGAATAATTGAATTTTACAGCTCTTTCACAGCAGCCACGCAACGCCAAGCACGATCATTTGCAACACATCGTAGGATATTATTGTGGGTCCATTATATGTTTTGTGAATATGCGGATTTGGCCTAAATTTGAGTGCGGTTAGCGGATATTTTCCACATTTTAGTACGGTTAACGGTTACGGATTGTTGCGGAATCGCTACGGTTGCGGTTATGGCCGACAATATTGCTCGTTTAACGGATATCAGAGCTAAAAACGCGTGGTTATGCGAATATCGAACACCCTATAATGGACCCACATTATTATCCCCACTTCACAAGGACCCTCAGCTTACGCTCATCTGATTGAATTGAATTGCTGTCGCTGTCATCGCTGTAGTAGTTATAGGAGCCTATCAGTTCTGGCAAGGAGCGAACAACAACACGTGATCGGTCTTGTACATTGTCATGCCAAAAACTTTGTCGTGCTTCCGTGTCGACTGTGCTTACGCATAGCACATTTTTCCAATCAAATTAAGATGAAAACCACCTGTATAAGTTTATAACGCAATTTTCTAACTCAGTTATAAATCGAAATCATTTCATTGAGAAGAGAGCTGATTGCTTAACACTCATAAATTCATGAAATAGGATTGAATGATTGCAAATTGAAATCCACTGTCATTAGGTCGAATGACATTTAACTCTAACCTCAAAACGAGACTAGTATACCGAACCGAGACCGCTCATCCTGGGACTCATAATATTACGGCAATTTTTTTGGACTGACTTTCAATACTGGACAAAATTCTTAGTTTCTCATAAGAAAATACGTGTGGTTCTCGTTCAACCAGGTTTATTAGAAAGATTCGTTTGACCACCTCATCTCAATAACTAGGGTAAAAGCAAAGGCTTTATGGAATGATTCTGGCATAACTTAAGCAGCTAAAACTTCATTGCCATCAAGAGCTGGTTAAAAGCAGCTTATCTAGATTTCTAAGGTAATCACTGTCAACATTCTCTGCCTGAAATCTTCAAGATATTGTGGTAAGCTAAGATCAAAATACCAAAATCGCATTAAAGCCATCTTACGGGCAATGAAAGAAACTTGGCCACTCCTTCAAAGTCTCACTGATTTATGAACAAGGTAGCATGGGCCTCAAATCTTGCAAATGCCTGAGGAAAATACTTTTTTCTCACCCATTTCTCTTCGGTACAAACTGCACTGTAAATAATGAACAATCCCCTTGAAGACCCTAAAAAGGCCCTTGGAAATTTTTATTCCTTTTATTTTGAGCAGCAAAATTACTTCAAAAAAGCACTTCTTTTATTCTCTAGCAGTGTCAAAAAGTAACGTTTCAAAGAAAGGTTTCTAAGATCGCACTAAAACTTATGCTACATTTTTACAGGGTTGATAGTGCTGTCTATTTATAAGAGAGCACCTTCTCCTTTTTAAGACACATAGTGAAACTTTCAATGCAATGCCAGAACCCATTTTTTGAAAAGTCACTTTGTTTTGGTGTTGGTAGAGAACAAAAATCGTCCTGAAGCAACCACTTATTTGCCTTTTCTATGCCATAAATTAGCATCCACTCGTCAGAATGACTCACAAAAGGTCTCAAACTCTATGTTAAAGCTTGACCTATGAAAATTGTAGAAATCGAGATAAATGAATCTACAGCTTCTCCACAGCAGCCACACAAACCGGGCACAATTTTTTGGGCCACCCATGATGGCAAGCAAAATCTGTTGCTCTTCTCACAGGTTGCGAGTATTATTATTGTGTTGATAAAATAACAGAAGACTTGAAAATACCTCTTTTTTCCGTTGTGTTTCATCTCCAAACTGCTCTCCAGTTCAAACTGTGCTGTCTGGGCCCAGTGGGAGTGAATCCCTAATACCTCGTTTCTTGGTTGTGTTTCCTTTCCAAACTGCCCTCGATCAGAACTGGCCTAGGCAGGACAGCTTGGATCGGGGGCAGTTTGGAAAGGAAGCACGACCAAGAAACGAGGTATTGGGGATTCACTCCCACTGGGCCCAGACAGCACAGTTTTAACTGGAGAGCAGTTTGGAGATGAAACACAACGGCAAAAAACAAGGTAATTTTCAAATCTTCTGTTATTTTATCAACACAATAATAATACTCGCTACCAGTGCTCTTCTGCTAAATTAGGAGCTTTAGCAGAGACTGTAGCGATTTATTCGACGAAACTGAGATGAAATGCATTCTTATGTTTTTTTTACATCAAAAATGATAGTAAATTGCCCAGTTCATATTTGTTTCCAAAAGCTATCGCTAAATCTTGACATTCTTTACTTTGTAAATGTTCAATTGATTGGAATTTCAGTCAAGCATTCATATGTACCAAATTATTGTGCAACTCGCCTCTTCAGATAAGCCTGCGTGGTGCCTCCTATTAACTGACAGACCAATAGGCAACAAAGTTGGATATTTTGCTAGGAATCAATAGAATAACCCCTCCCCTCTTTCAAAATCACATTGAATCATTTTCCACCCCTACTGAACAATTCATTGTTTGAAATCACAACAAAGAGCTTACCAATCATGTTATCAATATTTAATCATCACTATCCATCAGTGAATAAGCAGACATATAAAATAGCTCAATGGATATTCAATGCTATGAAATCACTCAGTTCAATGAAACAGTTCAGTAGAGCTGCTTGGTAGGTAATAGACCTTTTAGCTATTCTACAAAAGAGCCTGGATCGAGCGACATTTTTATACAATTTTATACGCGAGGCTCGATGGAGTGGCGTTAGAGCTTCGATCGCAATTGTGCACATTCGAAAATTCTACAAATGGTAATGAAATATCGTTCGATCCACATTCGTTTTCAGGATAGCTAAAAGGTCTATTAATGATCTTTGAGGATCAGAGCTCTGCATATTGTGAGGAGCTTTATCCTACCTTGTAGGCTGTGAGATGGTAAGAGCCACAGAGGGGATTCTTCCATAGTAAAGATGCCTAGGGATGTGCCGCCCACTTGGGTATACTTTTTCGTACTTCTAGTCTGGCCAAGGGTATACTTATTGGTAATCTTAGTCTAGGCAAATGCATCATGGCTATTTTCGTCATGGGAAAGTCAAATTTTGGTAATTAAATTTGGCGACTTTGGTCTGAAGAATGCGAAAATTTGGAATCATCATCATCATTATCATCATCATCATCATCATCATCATCATCATCATCATCATCATCATCATCATCATCATCATCATCATCATCATCATCATCATCATCATCATCATCATCATCATCATCATCATCATCATCACCATCATCATCATCATCACCATCATCATCATCATCACCATCATCATCATCATCATCATCATCATCATTACCATCATCATCATCATCATCATCATCATCATCATCACCATCATCATCATCATCATCATCATCATCATCATCATCATCATCATCATCATCACCATCATCATCATCATCATCACCATCATCATCATCATCATCATCATTATCATCATCATCATCATCATCATCATCATCACCATCATCATCATCATCATCATCATCATCACCATCATCATCATCATCATCATCATCATCATCATCATCATCATCATCATCATCATCATCATCATCATCATCATCATCATCATCATCATCATCATCATCATCATCATCATCATCATCATCATCATCATTGATATATTTGCAGTAGACTATGAAGTAAAAACAAATAGCTAAATTACAGCTAGTTACAGCTACTTAACAATTCTGTTCTCCTGTTGTTAACTGATTCAAAGCCAACATACCGATTTGTCATGCATCACAATTCAACGAGAGTGAACGAACGTGTGCAGCCAATACTATGCGCAGCACTCACTGACAATATTTATTTCTAGTTTTGTAGCCTGTTCTTTAGCCTCATTTTCCCTTTACTTCCCACTAGTCTTGCAGTATTATCTTTATCTCGCAACTGAGAGGGAATTTAGAAGAATGGAACTGATCGTTTCACATCGTTTCAGAATGATTCTTTTTGATCTTCATCCACTGCATATATTTGGAAAGCGAACCATACCAGTCAAGTGCTGGAAGACGATTTGGGAGATGCGGTTTTATGGGCTGCAGAGGTGACTCCCATTCCTTTCATAGAGGAGGTGGCTTTCATTTTGTGGAGGCACAATGATTTCAATTACCAGTGGTCATTGAGATGGCCTTATTGATAGAACTTTCGGTCGTGGAGATTTCTTTATTGACAGGACTTTTTATCGTGGGGGTGGCTTGATTGACAGGCGCCAAAGGAGGCAATTAATTAGCTGGTGCAGATAAAAGGCAAAATGGTCGAAAAAAGCACATATTTGTCTACTTGAAGTTTTGAGAAAATGGCCACTTCAATTGGGCCTTCAGAAGATAACCTAAGAACCTATGTATTAACAGAGCTCAAATGCATTTTACGCGATCTTGAAGGCTTCATTGATGATGTAGATAAGTTAGTTCGTGATTATGCACTTTACAGACTGGAAAAGGTAATTCTTCTTTGTGTTCAATGCCACGAAACATTGCCAGATATTGTTGATCAATTAACGATTGATCTGCTTCTTGAAGCCCACTACGAGCTGGCTAGGGCAGTCGAGAAAGAAGAGGAGGCGTTTTCTCAAGCCGAAGAAAATGTGAGCTGGATTGATGGAAGACTTCCTTTATTCGATATTGAGAAATTATTAAGGGCTGACGCAGTTCTGGAAGCAAACAGTGAGCTGGCTAGAAGAGTCGAAAAAGAGCTTAAATTTCCCCAAGCCCAGATAAATACACATCAGATTGAAGGAAGACCACCTGTAATCGATAGTCAAGAATTAACCAGTGATTCGCTTCTGGAAGCGCAGAGTGAGTTAGCTAGAACAGTCAATGAAGAGCCTAAGTCAGCTCAAGCCCAGAAAACTGATAATCAGCCTGCCAAAAGACCTAAAAAAGATATCCCAGAAGAACTGTTAAAACTTTACTTAAAAGCTGGATTCTCAAAAACAAAAATCGCTAAAATGTTTGGAGTGTGCAGTAGGACCATTTCAAACCGCATACAAGCATTTGGACTGGAGAATGAAGTAACGAAGTCCTCTGAAATACTTGGCACTGAGTTCGATCCAATTGTTCGAGATCTTGTGAACTGTTCATCTTTAACTCGTGGTCATTATATCCATACTTGTGAACACGTCTGAATGAGGTTTCCAGTAATATCATACGATTATGCAGTAGCCTGTTTAGTTACCTAGTAAATGTTTGTGCGATCGGATAAAAACATATACAGGGTGTCCGAAAATAATTGCGCCCCGTTTGTGTGGCTACTGTGGAGGAGATGCAGATTCAATTGTCTTGGGTTTTACACAGTTGCATAAGTCAGTCTTCAACTTAGAGTTTGAGACCTTGTTCAAGTCAAGTAAAGTTTATGGGTGAGTGGCCGAGTGGCTTGTACAGTATTCGTCAGGTGACTGAAGTTAAGGTTGGTCGAGTGAGGTCAAACTCCGGATGGGTGACCTTAGAGGCCTGACCTCACAACTCACCTCGTCGTCCTTCGGAAGGGACGTTAAACTAGGGGTCCTATGCCTGGGTGCGGCATGCACAGTGGGCCTAAATTAGCTTTCAGTAGCTAGCATTCCTGACAAGCCCACTCAAGATAAATTGAAAACAAGCGAAAAACAAAGCCTTGTACAACTACTTCACAGTAACAGGGCACAATTATTTTGGGATACCCTGTAAATTTTGTTCATGAAAGCTGTGGGGCTACATTAGTACGCTTGATCATAGATCTAACAAGGCTCTTTGAAGCATTGTATTAGAATTTGCAATGACACGCCAATCAACTCAATTCCTTGTGGAAGTCAATACAATTCCTGTGGATTTTCTGACTTTGCAATGATACACGAAGCAAGAAGATGAACTTTAGCAATGTAAATCTAGCAATTCATAACCTGAAAGATGGGATAGTTTTTCTTGTATAAACAGGCCCTTAGAAAACTGTAAAGTTATTTGATCAGGGACGCTGCCAAAAATTCAGTCTTTAATAATAAGTTCTGCAATCCATCATTGAATATTTTGAGCTGTGATGTAACTCGACGGACATTCAAAGCAATGAAATCAGTCGGGTCAACGAAAACACGCAGAGAGATGTGCGTAATTGCTAATAGATGATCTGCAAGAATTAGAGAAAGTCTAAAAAGATGATATAGTCGGGGCCGCAGCCAATAATTTGTCTTAATAAATTATTTAATTGTATCATGACAATCCATCTCTAAATATACAGAATCAATGAATATTCAAAGCTTTGAAATTGCTAGGCTCAATGAAAAGTACATCAGTAGGAATGCTTGAATGGTAATAAATGACCTTTTAGATAGAAAAGAATGTCATAATAGTATAGCAATAGTACGATAGAAACATTAATTGATGAAAAGAAGAATTTATTGGTGAAAAAATAGACTTTCATGGCTATGCTTTCAATGCCGTGCTGGCCTGCTGCGGTATCCGAAGACCAAGATACAGGAGTAGATCTTTTATTCTTATATCATTTTTGTATTTCAGTATATTAGTTAAGTACTCTATGCTCTTATTTACGTCTCATTCAATTTTACCTTCCATTAGTCCAGGAAATCCTCTTGAGGCATTTTCAACAGCGAACTTGTCGCCCACCAGAAACATAAGGCAGTATCTTTACCGCATCTATTGGGTAAATGAGGTTTTTTTCTTCTTGGGCAGTGTTTGAACTTCCATCCCAAAGTAGATCCAGTCGTAAAGTCAATATGTATTGAGAAACAAATATTAGCGCCGATTTAAGCCATTTTGAAGCGCGTGGTTACAAATTTTTCCGTGGGAAAACCCCTTGGACCCCCGTATAGATTTGTCATGCTTCGCTCGCCACTCAATCTTTTCATGGCCCCCTTCATGCAAAACATTCTACCTCGGTCCTTGGTATAGCGTTCGTTGGGTATAGCGGTTCTGTTTCTCGATGCTTGTCTAAAAGGGGTCTCCGTCACTTCGTCGCAAATTGTCAGTAAATCTGCAAATGTTATTGTTTATGGACGTGTCAATTGTTTTCCATAGTTTCTTTGATGGTCCAAGCCCAAGCTTCCTACGCATTGCATTCAAAGAAAGTGATGCAGATGACTTGAGTGAATTCTCAAAACAACTTCTTTGAATCCATCCAAACCAACGGAGTTTTAAGGGATATGAAGGATTCAGGCCTCCAACGCACCTAACAATGATGTTTTCCCGCCCTTATTGTTTATTTGATCTGATTGAGTGGAATCAGAAGTGTGATATCTATTCTTCAGAAAGACAAATCGCTTTATAATGTCGGAGAACTCTAGTCTTTGTTATAAAGAGTTCCTCTTCTGCTTTTCATAAACTAGAAGATAAAGTGCTCTGTTCGCTCGCGGTATAAATTTCTTATTCCTTCAAGGTATGCAGAGGCACTTCCAAACAACTTTTTGTAAATGAAGCTCGAAATGATATGTTTTATTTACCGATAAGCAGCCCCTCTGGAGTGTCCAAAATTAAAGAGAAGCCAGGCCCCCCGGGGGCTGAAATGATCGAGTGCAGTCAGTGTAAAATCTGTTCTTCAGATATGCAAATCTCTTGGTAGCTCTAAAAGCTTTAATCGTTAGTTTTACAAAATTTGCCCTTGCTACCTATTTTATGAGGCTTTGAATTCCCAAATGATAGAGCTTAAGGAAAATGTTTCGTACTGGATCAATTCTTCGCTTCTTCTCAAAACAATGCCTCTATCAACTATGCCTTACAGGAAAACAAGGAAACGTAGATCTCTATCTTATCATCATAAAGGTGTTCAGACAGGATTGACTCGAGGTCAGATATTTAGGCTAAGGCATTTGATAAAGATTTAACGAGTAAATATGCTAATACATTATGCTCCACCTACCTGATTTCATTGGATTTGGCATATTCTAACAGCCAGATGGTCGATGAAATTGGCTTGGAACATAGCTGAAGCTTGAATTTGTCAGTTTGTGAGTCTTACTTTTCTGCTTTAAGTTATTATTTCTTCAAAGTCAATGCACAGTTTTAAAAGAAACACAGAATTTAGGCCATGACTGAAAGTTTCTTAGAATTTTCGTACTTTCACTATTAAGCATTAAGAGTTTCTGGCGAGTTTCTTGAAGGCTCTATAACAGCCTGCATCATGCTGTGCTAATTGTGTAAGCAAGGGCAGATTATATAATACAATAGCATCAGTTGCTTTGGTTCACACCTGAGTTCAAAGCGATTAGCGATTTCAGACAAAAGAGATTCTCTCAACCAGTAATCCAAAACAAACATTGCCACAAAGTTGATATGAAATCAGTACGGCTAACTCTCCCTTGGTGCGGGCGAAAGGAGGTAATTAAGAAAATCTATGTGCTTATAGCAAAGAAGAAGGGCAAATCCAAAGCTATGTCTGGCGGATATTGTTTATCTGATTCAGGAGCTGAGGAGTAACTGCTTACATTTGAGAAATGAATTTGCAAGAATTGTACTGCCCTCCGCTCGGCTCCTGAATCAAATAGACAAAATCCTCGATACAAAACTTTAGATTTACCCTTCTTCTTTCATGTAAAGCACATGACGTCTCTTAAGAACCTCCCTTCGCCCGCAGCAAGTGAGAGTTTGCCACACTGGCTTCGGGACAACTCTGCAGCTAAGTTTGTTTTGAATTTCTGGTTGAGAGAGTTTCGTTCGTCTGCACTTGCTAATCGCTTTGAACTGAGATGTAACCAAAGCAACTGATGCCATTGTATTACAAAATCTGCCCTTGATTATAGCGTAAGAAGATTATTCGGAGACTATCTTTTGAGCCATGGAATACCTGCGTGTGTCTTAAATACTCTGCTTTAACTTGCAGCCTCTGCGCGCATTTTTTGCATTATATGCAGTAAGAACTCGCAAAATGGAGACCATTTTTTAAAGACTTTCAGGCTGACGTTATTGAGAAATAGGACCCTCATGTAAAAAAGTTCTACAAGTTTTAACGAAAAACTAACAAGCTATTTTGAAAAAATTTGTTTTCATGTTGTGTTCTTACTGTAGATGGCGTTCTTTTTCCGACAAAAAATATCCTGGCGAGTGCAAAGTATTTTGGTTAGAAAGGCCTCTATAGAACTGGAGAAAGAAACATATCGAAGTTTGGTATCCTGCCTTGCTCGTGTTCAATGAATATTCAAGGAGAAATTGAATTGACCTCCATAGTTTGCAACAACTGTTCAGGAACACAACAGTAGTCAAGATTGAGGCAAAAAACCAGCCTTTACTTTTGAAATGAACTCAAATTACTTTCTTTGACGTTAGCAATATTCGTTTGTAGCGGTCATTTGATAACTATTCAAACAAAAATTTAAACATACGTACTAAATTGATCGCCACATTAAAGTTCCCCGCCTGAGTATATTTGCATCGCATTGATCTCACTAGTGAAATTCATCAATTGATAAATTATGTATCAAACCGTCATATGAAAAGCCCCTGGGAGTGTATATGAATTTAGCAGACTCCCATGAGAGTGTACCTGTTGCTACCTATTCACAGCGTAAATGTCGGACTCATCAAAAGCAACTTTTGGTTAGTACCTTTGTAAAGATGTGATGTTGGAGTTTTGGTTAGATGTACGGTTACACGCACCTGGTTGGAAGTTGTATTTCGATGTAAATAAACTTGACGATTTTGGCAAACAATTGCAAACATGATTGGACATAACAAAAGTTGAATGGTTCTTGAGAATATTGCCGTATTTTACAATTGTCTTCTGAAGTTTGAAGCTGGCGAATATCTTCTTTGACTTGGTAGAAATTCAAAGTGCTTCCTCGAATTTTGGCAGTATCTCCAAGTTTTACCTGTTAGTGTTCATGGGTAAGTTGGCGACGACTGCGCTTCTAGAATTGATTTATCATCAAATTCGCCTGAGCAATGATTGGGAATCGTCTGTAATAGAGCATTGTCTGAGATCATAATGGCTATTATTGGTTGAGACGTTTTGCCAACACACACACTCCCTCACACAGAATATGGACGCAGAGCAAGTTTGTGATCGTTCGATTTGTGAAGACGTGCACTCTTGAATTTTGTTTGCGAAAGTTATACCCCAAGCATTGATTCATCTCACCACGTTTTAGATCATTTAATACGTGATGATAAGTCTTGGATTGTACAATTGTATGTCTTGAAACCTGTTTGATTTCACAGTCACTATTCTAGTTGGTAAGTTAGCAGACATTTTGCCAAGCACACAGATAAAGCACACAGAACATAGATTATGAGCAAGTTCTGATCGTTCGATTGACGTAAGATACACTTCTTGAATTGCTTGTTAAAATGGTTTCTTGTTTTTGGATGTCATCGATCGGCAACTGGCTTATTGATGCTAGATTATCATGAATCAGGAATTTAAGGTAGCTAGAGAACTCTCTGGTTACATGTTGGGTTGAAGATGATTTGGATTTTGGTTCAAATTTCTAGAGTTTTTTGGCCACAAAGAAACAAAGTGTCAGTGACTGGTAAGTTCATGTGTTTGTCTGAAAGCTAATTTAGATTGTATACGATTGTTTGAGACCACCAATCACTATTTGAAATGTTTTCAACTTATTGCCCTTAAATGAATAGTAAATTTTGATTTGGGAAGAGTTATTCATGATTAAAAATTGATTTTGGGTCTTCAATTGTTGATGAGTAGATGATTTCAATTTGAAACCGTTGCTCTTTCTTCCAGTTTGCGGTCTCCTTCGTGTGTACACAAAGTTTCAATTCTATCTGTGTTGTTCGTTGTTCAAATATATCAACGAATTAAAATGATTTGGGGTGCTATGAGTGAGTTAACATTGAATTAGTGTTGGAGCTCGCTAGGTTCATTTATGGTTTATTTATTTATTTATTTATTCATTTATTTGCTTATCTATTTATTTATTTATGGTAAGGTTAGCATTGGAGTTGATTGAAGTTAGTGGCTGCAAGCTGTAGGGTTAGGGTAAGGATATGGGGAGAGATTAGGATTAGTGTGTTTGCTTCTAGCTTATTGCTCACGACTCAACAATGAATTTGTACTTGGGGAAGAGTTATTTTTGATCCAATTTCACGTTTTTGGTCTTCGATCTTCGATGGGGGGGTCACTGGGGGGTATCCGATTCCGCATTTCCGCAATTTTTCTGCCCTATTTCCGCAAATCCGCAGAAATAAATTAACTATTTCCGTTGTTTGTTGGGCCTATGAGCAAAGTCTTCCTGCGTCATATATTTAATCCCAACATGATCAACGAAAGCACACCACTTTCTTTTATTTTGCACGTGACCGATCATATGAAAGAAGTCTTGCTGTCATCATGAGTAATTGTTTCGCTCAAAAATGTTGTTGTTGTTGTTGTTGTTGTTGTTGTTAATGTGGCTATTGTCTCCAGATCTTCGTGATGTGTATTGTTTTCATTTGTTTTAGTGCCTTTCAGTCACGAAATGAGCATCAAATCTGCTATTTTTTAGCAAGTAATATTAAATTTGCAGAAATATCCGCATTCCGCAAAAATGCAGCCAATATCCGCAATCCGCAGAAATGATGATTGATTTCCGCATTTCCGCACCCAAAACAGCCCGATATCTGCTATCCGCAAAACCCCAGTGACCCCCCCTTCAATGTGGGAATTATTTCAATTGGGGTTGTTAGTCTTTCGTCCAATTCATGTATCTTTTTGGGAGCACACAGATACACCAAAGCCTTGGCGTTGGAGTAGGGTTAACATTGAAATAAATTAGGGTTTGGAGTAAGTTGTAGGGTTAATCTGAGGCTGTTCACATGGTTATATTTATACAGAAGAATGATTCGAATGATTTGCCTGGATTGATCTGATATGATTCTGATTCGACTGATTGGTCGCTTTATTGACTGCTTCTTGAATGATTCATTGATTAAATGATTAGTTGATAGATTGACTGATTGATTGATTGATTGATCGATTGATTGGCTGATAGATTGATTAGGCGAGAGAGTATATTGAGTATGTTTGATCCAGTTTGATTGGTGAATTTGTAGACTGATCCATTGAGTCGTTGCTCCAGCGATCGGTTTGATTCGATTTGATTTTATTTGAATGACTGCACGTTTGTTTGATTTAGTTTTGTTATTTGACATTGATCTTTCAGTTTAGGATTGCCCTTCAACCGGATTTGTTTTGGACCGTCCACTTGAAAGTATTAATTACAATGTATAATTATTAAAGAAAAAGAAAAATTACCTTGTAAAAGGCATAGTATAGGAGTCTGATACAAAATCAACAAAATCTATGATAACAGAGAACTATAATAACCTAAATAGATTCTTTGACACTATTTAGGGGGGATGCCTGTTTCATATCGGCAGGAAGGTGACTCCACGTTTTTGCTCCTCGAAAAGAGAAACATATTGCCCATTTCTTGACCTTTTCTTCGACAGTGTTAAATCTGTCTCTGAATTGCATTGCTTGTTTGATATGTTATTAGTCGATATCACAGTAAATGACGCAGATCCAGCTAATGCTTATATACATAGTAGAGAGCATTGCCTGGTTTAGATTGTTGCTATGTGTAGAACTGTTGTCAACAGTGGAGTTGCTGGGAATTAAAGACACAGAGAGATGAGAGGAAAAACTACAGAAAACCATGGCAAAATAAGGCAGACAATTTCGTTCTCTATAGATTGATTTTATTTTATTTGTTGTCAAAGAAATAGCACCGGGAGCTTAAAGTAGCAGAGGCAAGAAATCTTTAAATAGGTTGAAACAAAATGTTTTCTTAATCAATGAAATACAGAACTGATGAATTTGGGTAATTCATTATTTTTGAGCGATTATTAATACGAGAGTCCTAAAGTCTTTTGATTCAAGAATGCTTAATTGTATCGCTTCTTTTAGCAGGACGTGCTAAAAAGCTTTAATAAGTGCTGTATTCTAGACTGCAGTTGTTTTTTTATATTCTTTGCTTGCCATAAATTTTCAAAGTACTCGGACTTGCGCTCTTTTGCTTGAATGATTGAAGCTTTCACCTCACTTCTAAGGCCTCCTCATCAACTCAAACATCACTTTTCGAAAAGCGTGCAAAGCGGGCGCTTTACCTCCTAGTAGTCTTGTATCACATTTTGATCTCATATTTCGTAGGATATTTGGATTTTCTGTCATGTTTAGAAATTAGTTCCTTGCAAGTTTCTTGGACTGCATGCTGGAGAATATCCTTCATAATCTACGAATGAAATAGTTAACGAAGTGAGAGCAACGCAAATGCTGTTACTTCCTTGTAGTCTCATAATCTGTGAACTTCATAGAGAACATATTTTCTCTACTTTTGACGTCAACCTTAGCGTTGGTCGATGTCATTTCATCATTTTATCTATTAACAAGCTTCTGTTTCTGAAGTGCCAGCAAAGTGAGCACTTTACTTTTTTAGAAGAAAGCATTTCCTCTGCATGTGACATGAACCTTAGCGTTGGTCCTTTCCAATGCCAGTTTTTCATTCATCTATTTACAAGCTTTAGTTCTTGAAGTGCAAGTAAAGCGCACGCTTTACTTCCTAGTAGTCATGCAATATTTCAGTTTCACAACCTGTCACCTTCACAACATGTCACCTTTGTATAGCATTAAAGGTTCAAAGGATCTTTGCTGACTGTCAACAATACAAGAACAGAGCAATGAAAGTTTGGTAATAAAAATCATTTCGCCATGTTTATTTCATTATGATCAAGAGAGGGTTGCTCTGACTACATTTCTCTTCTCAATGAGAATATTTCCTTTGCCTATGACATGAAATTTAGTGTTGATCCCTTTTCAGCGTTAGTTTTCTTTCACGATCAGCACAGTTTTCGAAATGCGTGCAAAGCGAGCGCTTTTACTTCCTGGTCACGTTGTATCACATTTAGGTCCCATAAAGACCTAAATCTCATTTTTAAAGTTTACAGCATCTGTGTATCATGATTGGAAAAATCTTTTCGTAAAAAATAAACATTGCTCGTGCCATTTAAAATCAAATAATAGTTGACTAATTTTATTGAAAGCAATTTTATCAAAGATGCTTTGTCAGATTTAATCTTACATAAATATTTATCAAATTGATGAAATTCACATCTTCACAGTTTGATGCAAAAACAATGAAAGTTTTGAAAATACCTCCTGTTTTCTTTATCAAACATTACTTTTTATCAAATTCAGTGTAGGTTTTATTGTAAATATTTCAAACAATTCAAAACTGATTTGTCTAAGGTTTCTTTATCTTTCAAAACTTGTACCTATCTTCTTGTAAAATCAGGTTAAGTCTCATTTGTTTGTAAACTTGATAATGCAGGTTGAAGAATTCTCTTTTAAACGATTCAAATGGCATGATAAAGTTATTTAGATCAATGGAATGAGGTCTTTGTTAGCTGGCAGGATGCGGAATGTGTGTGTCTTTAAATCTAGAAGATTTGAAACAAGGATGGTTTGCAGGTCGTTATTAAATGCTCAAAACTTGCTCAAAGAATGACAAAACACTCGAAGTATGTTCCCAAAGTTTACTTGCTGACCAACAGAAACTCTGGCGCTGTTATTTCACAAATCTGCAATAAGGACAGCCTCCTATTTCCAGAAACAAACTTAGCCCATAATTTGCCATGACTTGGATCGAATTGAGACTGCAAGAGGGCAAGGATAAAGATAAATGTATGATTTTTCACACATTTCATTAAAGAATCTTATTGCTTCCTCTCACCGATGGTTTTAGCTCGCAGAGACCACGTACCTCTGGTATAGTGTCGTTGATTGAAGAAGTGTTCTTTTGCATTTTTCTGAGAACTGCATGGCTTGAGGGAAACTTGAGCACTTTGCTGTAAATCTGTAGAATCAAGACATAATTCCAGTTATTGCGACAAAAACGACAACAACAACTACAATGACGACAACAACAACAACATGCAGTCTAGCAACAGCGAAAACTACCAATATGCAAACAGTCTTGTTGGTGGCATTTTGGTTTCATGTGAAAAAATTCATGAAAAACTTTAGAAAAATCAGAATGATCCTAAATGGATCCTATGTCAAAAGACGAAATATTATAGAATCTTCAAGAAAACTATGGCTTATAAAAGCCTAGGTAACAAGCAAAAGCCGTCACTCTTCTGTTTAGGATTTAGATATTTGATGATGCAACAGCTTCAAACATTACACATGCTGGCATTTTGAAACTAAAGCCTGGTTTCCATATGATCGTAACAGTCGGCGACCTACTGCGACACATCGGCGACATGTCCCCGACCAGTCGGCGACATATGGAAACAATCACTGTTACAATCAGGCTTGAACTCATTTTCATTTCATTTCATTTCATTTTATGATATTTATACAGGGTAAAACATTCAGCTAACTGGTTTACAATGTACCCTGTTAAAAAATACTTACAAAAGAAAAGAATCTAAATTTACACATAAATCAAAAATAAAACTACAATCAATAAGATCTATACAGCTATTAGCAAAGTGTATAAAAAATTATAGACATGATCAGCTCTATCAGCTCTTTGGATATCATAAAATTTCAATAACAAGCTTACAGCATGATACCCTAAGATTCTTTGACGCGATCTAATTCAACGAAAAATGTAATAGAAATATACATCTTCCAATCAGTTGAATTCAGTTTCATGTATTTTAGAAACTACATACGATTCTATAAATATCAAATAAACATATGCATAATATGAATAGAATAAAATTAAGATTAATATATCAATGAATTCGAAATTCAATCAACATCAAGAGGGATTGTAGGCAAGGGTGCTTCTTAAGGAGGGGCTCCCTCAGTGGCTAGGCTAATCAAGGAGAGAGCAACCCCAGCATGGAGAGAGCACTATTCTACAGAGAAAAATCAACACCATGGATTAAAATCAACAGCAAAAATAACCGACGACCTCGTCACTGCTCTCCACACGGGGGGGGGGGTTACTGTCATGGTAAAGGACCTGGTGATGTGCTGCCCGCAAGGGCATACTTTTTCTGACTTCTAATCTCGCCAATGGTATTCATTTTGGCAAATTTTGTCAACGAAAGGTCAAATTTGGGTAATTGTATAGAACCAAAAATCTTGGTGATTTTGGTCTAGAGAAAGCGAAATTTTGGCAATCTTGGACTAGAAAATACCAACTCGTGACATTTTAGGTATAGAATTTAGCCAAGGGGCTCATTTTCACAAAAATTGATCTAGCCAACAGTGCCATTTTTAAGTTGTGGTTAGCCTTCGGGCCTACCTGAAATTTACCCGAGAACCCCTTCGTCTCCCCCCCCTCTCCGGTGCTATCCACCATCAAATATCATCATCTTTATAAAGGTCTTTGTATTCAATTTAATTCCCTTTCAGATCACTAACGAAAGAAGAACATCAATGCAAACAGACAAACGAAAGCTCTCCGGAGACATGATTGGAAAGACAACATTCTTTACCCTGATGATATTCTCAAATATTGTTAGCATGGGAGCACAACAGACAGAACAAAAAGTCAGGCCTACGATGTTACATCTACTCAACTCCAGAAAACCTGGAAGCTTCGTTGCTGACCCTCCAACTACGCAACCTCAATTTTCTCGGTAAGAAGTTACAGAATGTACGTTTCTACCAGGAGTGTCAAAAGAGTGAACACGTTTTTTATATATTCCAATAAAAATTCACAATAAACAAACAAAGGTTACAAGACGATGCCACAAAGAGCATGGAAATACATGGCAACTCTGTGACCATAGCATTTAACGTAGAGATTCAATTTGGTATTTTATTTAAATGTTACTAATAACATATTACAAATAGCAAATCTAAAATAACAATTAAAGATAATTCCGACGCAAAAGATCGCAAAAGATGAATGTACGAGAAAGGAAATTACTTGAGAGAGGTGACAAACTTATTGAAACCGTTCAGAGGCCTGACCCAAGGATTTTCGTGTTTAGATTGAGGAATAACTTTTCATGGCCATACACAGGAGGATTTGGAGTAAATTTTCATTTGAAAGAGTTGTTAATCCGTGAGGTCGCAATATCGCATCTACACAGTTGAGGAGATCTCGTTTGTCTTCAGCACGTTTGGAGAGCTTTGGAATAAAGAGAATGCTTTTGATATTCGAAACAGAAATGTTAATCTATCAGTCAAAGGCTAACATAGATATGAGAAGCTTGTTTCGTAAAGAACTCTTCATTGAGAGCAAGAAACTAGAAAAATGATGGTTAGGAGTTTCTATTAGAACGAGAATCCTTGGATCCCTACTTTGCCATTAAAATCTTACTTCTATTTCTAAAACTGAAAATTTTATCGGATAAGCCAGAAAAAATTTCCACTTTAAAAATTCTTAGCACTGAGAGTTCTTTATATATTTAAATGATTCGAAGTTCAGTTAACAGCTGAAAGATCGAAGTGTATATTCTATTTTTCTCGCTGTCATAACAGCGTTAGAAGTTTTCATAAATGTAACTTTATAGAAATTTCAAGGCTGCAACATGACTGAAAAGAGACATTGATCGAATCCCAAAGACTCTCTTCACAGAACAATACCCAATTGGTGTTTCATATCTGTCAAGAGTTATAAGACATCAATTTCCAAACAAATACGAAAGACTTTCAATCCCATAGCAAATATGTGCAGTGGGTATATCTCGATCACCCCTTTAACAATTGCATTTTCTTTCTTGGTCTGTGCGAGGAATCCATTATGATTTGATTAATGTTTTAGGCCATTTTCCAGTCATTTTGCGGCCATGAAATTTTAATAAATTTTAATTTACCTATATTTGTAGTGCTCGTGAGACAACGGAAACAAATCACAGAAATACTTTGATTTATTGGGTCTTAAATAGGAATCGAATCATTCAAATATGTGGAGAACTTTTGAAGAGGGAACTTTTTCTGGCTCAGCCAGTATTGAGTTAAATTTCTTTGGTAAATGAATCATGGACCTGAAACGAAACGTGGAATTTAGTATAGGAACCGATTTGGAGGCGATTCAATTCTTGTATTTTTTGGGTGCAATCAAAAGCACTTACTTATCAGCATCTGAACAGCAGAAATGAAATGCCAACAATAGATGTTTAGATATATCCTCCTTCTTTCAATATACGCTCATGTTAGCTTTTAAAAACCATGTGTGGAATGCACAAAAAGCGAGATAGCTTCCTGGGTTTCAGAGAAACTTCGCGGCTTTGTTTGTTTTGAATTCCTGCTTGAGAGAATTTCCTTTGTCTGCAATCGCAAATCTCTTTGAATTTAGTAGTAGTAGGCAACCTTCGATCTTAAAGATCATGGTGTACGCATTAAATAAAGTCTTAGTCCTGATGAGTCCGGATATGGCTAAACAGTCCAATTCTTGAACGGCAGCGCTTGTTGCAGTGTTCACAAATAAATGCATCATCGTTCGCATCCAAGTTTGTTAACGGCTGCTTCCTTCTCTTTCTACTCTCCTCCTTTCTTTGTATAAGGGCTTGTTCATATCTCCTTGCTCCCATGGTCACATTTTCTCTCCAAGATGAACGTTGCATTGCACACACCTCCCAATTATGTACATTCAAATCAAACGATTTCATGTCACTTTTGCAATTATCATGATATCTCAACAGCGGGCTTCCTTGTTTCCTTGAGCCATCACGAGCTTCACTGAAAAGAACGGTCTTGGGAATACGGCTATTGTCCATCCTTTTGACATGCCCCAGCCATCTCAGCCGTTTCTGCATGATCATCGTTCCCAAGTGTGTTAGCCCTGATCTCTTTAGTACCTCTGTATCAGGTATCTATCTTGTCTTGCCATTTTATCTTTAGCAGTTTTCGTAAGCACCTAATGTGAAAACTATTCGACCTTTTAATGAATTTAGGTGTCAATAAAAGCAACTGCTGCTATTGTCTTACAAAATCTGTCCTTGTTAGCTAACCAGCTTTATCTAAGCGAGGTTAAATATCAACCAATCAATTGCATTCGATCTGTTGGACTGACCAATTAGAAAGCTCCATTTGATTACCTGGTTTAGGTTAAGCTGGTTTCGCTTGACAGTATAAATGGGGTGTTAGCTTATCTTTTTTGTGTTTTGAACTTGTTTTGACTTATTATAAAGTCACTTTTCACCGTTTCATAATTTTGAAATTTTCAGTAGTGAGCTACCTTAAGTGCATATCCACCTTGATCGTAAATTATTGTAAAGAGCTACCTTAGAAAAATAAAGTTGCAAAGGACAAAAGTTTTTTGCTATTATAATCCAGGTAGGATGGTTGTCCTTAATGTTTTCAAAATTGGGTCAGTTTCTTTTTATGCAGACTCATGAGCGTATGGGGAAATGGTAATTGGGGGCTGCCCTATAAAAATTCCATTGTTTACGAAAACTTTGCCTGACTGAAGGATGAATTACGCCCGACAATGACTAATTTTGCAAATTTTTTTCAACGTTGGGGGTGGGGGCTGAAGAGCCCCAGCTTTTTGCCTCCTACGCCTATGTACAGTAACCTTTATAAGCAGGACAGAAGTCATTGGGGGCTGGGGTCGGAGTTCCCTCCCAGAGGACAATTTGTCCGATTATTTTGCTCTCTTGTCTAAATTTTCGTGATTTCAATGACTAGTTTGGGGAAAGGATGGGGAGTTTTGGGGATTTTAAGGAGAAAGGATGAATAAAAACATCAATTTATTAGTGCTAAAACATAAATTTGACCAGATATTATTGAATTCTTGGCATATTTTGATTGATATTCACTAATTGTGTCGCTTTTAAGGTTGGGTTGCGAAATGTGGTCAAATTGTAGTCACTGAGGAGTTTTATCGGTCATATAATTAATAAATTTAACGTATGCTCCTACGACTGTTGTTGTTGCTGTTGTTGTTGATGATTTTATCGCCGGAAAATTTTGGTTTACGCCCCCCCTGGGTGGTTATGGCTGGTATCTGCCCTGTTTATAAGCCAAATCCCAGTTTTTGCCCCCCACGAAGCTGCAGTTTCACATAAGTGGATTCTTGTAAAACAACACTTTGTTCAGACACCTGCATTATGATAAAAATTTAATTAATATTGATAAAACTTGGTAGCCAGTTCTAATTTACTTTAAATCAGGCGCCAGCCAGTCGTAACTGTTATAATTTGTTGTCTGATTTCATTGAATTCTTTTTCGACAGAGTCAGAAGCTTTTTGATGGCTAAATTTAAGGCTGCTCGGTCCTGACTTGCAATTCTTGGTGGGGTCACTATCATGAATGACTAATTCACTTTAACAGGAGTAGAAGATAAATTAAACAAAACAAAACTAAAGTAAACCATCAGTCAAAGGCTAACTTAGATGAGAAAACTTTGTTTGTTAAAGTCACTCATAATTTGGACCTAGAATTTTGGAAGATGCTGGTGAACGGCACATTTGGGAACGAGGATTCCACATTCCATTCTGGTCCATGATTTAGTTCCTATTGAAATTGAAGTTCTATTTTTGACACTGACAACTTAAAGTTCAATGTCTCATAAATCATGGACCAAAATGGAATGTCGAATTTCTCGATTCCCCTAACCGATTCCCATTCGAGACCTTACAGATGTCTTTCTAATTGTTGTGTCTTAACGATGTGTGATTTTACCAAACAAATTTTTTTCATCAAAGTTGACCTTTGAATGATAGATTAAACTTTCAGTTTTAAATACCGGTCACATAATTTTTATTTCATAGACCGCCAAAAGCGTAAACTTTTTTTTAACTCGTCCGGTATATCATTGCAGGCCCCAAAACTTTTAAAAGACTCCTAATCTTTCATTCTACATAACAAAGATACAAGGATGGACCTTCTTCAGAATTTCACTGAATGAATGACCCTTCGCATTGAAAATGAAATATTTTATCAAAGAAACTTTTCACTCTCTTTATCAAGGAAAGAAGCAACTTTTATAACCTCTGCATCCCGAATTCAACCCCTTTACGCTACATTGTATGTCACATAAAGGTAATTGATAATATCCATTGTCACAGACATTAGAATAGTAAAAGTGATTAAAAGCAGTTTAATAGCCTTTTTCTAGCCAAAGGCTACTCAACTGACTTTACACTTTACCCCCTGGCCACTATCCTTAACAGCATATAGCAGGGTGCAGCCACAGACAGCGCTCATAACTAGGGACCAGGTACCCATTTATAATCTTGGGTGGAGAGGGGCGCAATTTGTGCTAACACCTTGCCCAAGGATGCTTACCTCAAATGTGGCCAATGCCTGTATCGAACACACGACCCTTGGATCGTAAGCCCGACGCCTTACCACTATGCCACCGCGGCTACATAACATTTCTTGAATACTTTACCGTTTTTACAAGCGTAGGGAAATGAGTCATAATTGTAGTGTTATCAGTTCAGGCAAAGAGTGAAACTGCAACATTTAATCGAGTCTAAACTTTTATGTGTTTCTTTCAGTTCATCAAAAGCCCCGACAACGATTGAACTGTCAAAAGCGTTTGAAAATGTTATGGAAAAGTACGACAAGAAATTCAGGCCCTTGTATGGAGGTATGTATGTCATCTTAAGGGTGGCGAAACAGTATCCTAGTGAAAATTGAACTGAAAAGTGCGATGTCCAGATTTTGAGAACCAAAACCTGCCTCGATTATGTCTCAAAACCATTCTTTTCTATGCAAGGCTACAAAGGGGAGCAACGTCGCTCAGAGCCTTCTGTCATATTGGGACGGAGACGAAAAGTCGGCGACGATATAGAACGGAACGATTGCGTTCGTGAACGGGGCCTTAAGCAAATTCGATTGCAAGAGCCAGCCATTGCAAGAAGAGTATTGCTCTTCGGATTTTGTAATGCCAAAATGTCGACAAGGGTATATTATCAACTTTATCTGCGTGTTAATTCATTTTATATATGCCTAAAACGCCGCGCTCACTGACTGATGTTATTTCTAATCTTTTAAGTTTCTAATTAATCTTAAACGGAATGCGCTTTCGTCAGTCTAAACGATTTACAAGTCTGCTCTACTTTTGCAGTGAAAGAGCTCGAAGTTGAGCTGAATTTCATTGTGTTATCATTTGGAAACATCAGAGAAGTTGAAATGGTGAGTAAATTGAGAAACTGTATTGTTTAGTTTCTGTCTCATAAATACCGTAAATGCTTTATTCAGCCTCCGTCTCTAAAAGGCCCCTTCCCCGAGCCAACATTGTAAATAAGCCCCGAAATTTTGGGTTCCTGTAAACCGTGGAACGACATAACGACTAATAACGACATAACGACTAATAACGAGCTATCAAATTACAGTATCTAGTTGTCTGTCCAAATGGGTGTATCAACCGGACCACCATGAGTACAGAATGAATGGACTGATCAGTGGATCTAGGAGATAGCGGAGCTCGCGAATTCTCTGTTTCTTTGGAAAGCAAAGTAAGAAACAAGCAAGCTCATTAATTTTTTCCTCCGTATCCCCTGTTTTTTGTGAATGTGTAAGTAGAAGATGGAAAGAATGATTCCCTGTTTCCAAATCCTTATTCCTAAAGCTTTTTTAATTTGTAGTTTTCTTCTCCACTTTAACGTAAACAGTTTTAATCTGACCCTTTGGATCATGTACTCCATAGACTGTCCCCAAGTCTATTTCGTCAATCAAAAAACTGGGAAAAAGAAAAATCGGGAAAGGGACCTTTCAGATGGACTTATTACAGATGACATACTTTTTCAGATCGACCAATGACAGATGGCAAAATAGCAGTTGTCATGCCAAGAACTCTCTCTCTTATGGTAAAACTATTATTAGGAAGCCAAGGAATGTTGCCTATACCCGTACCTGCAAAAGTCGTTGTTGTTGTGTCAGGAAAAAATTTATGGAGACAGGGAACCATTCTTTCCATCTTCTACTTAGGAAAAAGATTGATGAGCTTGCTTGTTTCTTACTTTGCTTTCCAAAGAAACAGAGAATTCACGATCTCCGCTATTCCCTAGATCCACTGATCAGTCCATTCCGTACTCATGGTGGTCCGGTTGATACACCCATTTGGACAGACAACTCGTTACTGTAATTTGATAGCTCGTTATTAGTCGTTATGTCGTTATAAGTCGTTATGTCGTTCCACAGTTTACAGGAACCTCCGAATTCTCTATTAAACTCCTCCCACATATTTCACATTCCAGAATTTACCAGATATTCTCAATTATTGTGCTTACAAAGTTTGCATGTTAATTTGATATGGTTTGGGATAAACTGTGCTAAAGTATGTGTTAAACTTGTAAAATTCCATGTTGAATCCTCAAAATATGAGGTTAAATACTGATAAAGCTATCATATATATTCATGTAATCTAGGTTTTGAAGAAGCCCCCTCTCTGATAGAGATATTCAATTCCGCAGTTCCGGATTCCGTAAATTACATCCGTCGTTCCAAGATTTAGCACCAGAGAAACGCACAGACCTGATACGAAGTATTTTTTCGAGTTAAGAAAATGTCAGTCTTCGAGGCTTGCCGTTTACCATACTGATAAACAGTTGATACCGATTCAAAAAATGCAGCCCTCTAAGTTTCTCTTGTAGGTTCATTTACTGTATTAGTTGGACAGCACCAGTGTATTGCATATATCATTTATAAAAAAATTTGTAAGAAATGGAGGCAAAGAAACAAGACTTTGAATCAGCACACTGAGGCCTTTCGAACTTATGTTCTCTTCAGAGTGTGACTAACATTTGAAATTGAAATCTATCATAACGATTTATATACAAACTGCAAGGTATTTTTATGTTTACTGTTCGGCGAATGATAAAGGAGATATATTAACAGTTAAAATATATGTCCTTTATCATTCGCCGAACAGGAAACAAAAAATACCTTGCAGTTTGTATATAAATCGTTATGATAGATTTCAATTTCAAATGCTAGTCACACTCTGAAGAGAACATAAGTTCGAAAGGCCTCAGTGTGCTGATTCAAAGTCTTGTTTCTTTGCCTCCATTTCTTACAAATTTTTAGTATTCTACCTACCAAATATATCATTTATAATAGATACAAGGCCATTTTTCGTCAACATATTACAGTTAAAGTCACATAGACTTTGTAAATACATTCAGACAACTTGGCTGATCTGGTTGAAGCAGAAACTCTATTGTTTCGTCAATTAAAATGGGTAAAGGAACCAGATCGACAAGAGCAGGCCCGTAATTGAATAAGCATTCCTGAAAGGCTTAATAGAGCTTTAACCGTAGCTGAATATTGATGAATATAGTTATCTGAAGGTAAAAGTAGGCTCAGTCAAAGGTTTGATCAAATTTTGATAAATCTCATCAAATTGGTAGCAAATTGATAGAAAAACTGCTGCCAAATTTGATCAAGGTCCTTGGGGCTGTTTTGAAGAATTTTGAAATGAAGCATTTAATACAATTCAGTCATAATTGAATAACAATTCTTTGCTGTGTGTCTGTCTGCTTTCATGTGATCAGTCTGCTTTCATGTGATCAGTCTGCTTTCATGTGATCAGTCTGCTTTCATGTGATCAGTCTGCTTCCATGTGATCAGTCTGCTTTCATGTGATCAGTCTGCTTCCATGTGATCAGTCTGCTTTCATGTGATCAGTCTGCTTTCATGTGATCAGTCTGCTTTCATGTGATCAGTCTGCTTTCATGTGATCAGTCTGCTTTCATGTGATCAGTCTGCTTCCATGTGATCAGTCTGCTTCCATGTAATCATGTGACGTATCATGTGATGTTATCCGCTTACTTCTATTGTGAAAATCCCGCGTTTTCAAATTCTCTTCTTTTCGCTGATCCCACAAAACTCATTATTTCACTGAATCCCTAGGTGCAAATTTCATTGCTGCCCTTTAATTGTCATAATCCTGAATTTTTCATGCGATCGCTCTGTTTCAAGTCTCTTGGTAGCCGTTAAAGCTTTACTTTCGCCATGAATTACATTCCTACTTGGTCTACTTCATTTTGATGTTGCTGGAGAACATTAGAGATTCTGTTTATGAGGCAACCACTCTTTTGCCTTTCCTTTGCCATAAATCAGCATCGAATCATCAAATTGACTCATACAAGGTCCCGAACTCTAGGTCCGACCTATGCAACTGTGTAAAAACGAGCACAGGGAAAAACCAAATTAAATATTAACAGTTGCATTTATTGTTTGATAATCTATATCATTTTTCATTAACTTTGTTATTTGGTAATTTCTTCTATTTTCTATGTAGCTCCATTTCTTATTCATTTTCCGTGACATCTAATGTGCCACGCAGCTAGCATTGTTGCGAGGGAGCGTGAAGCGAGGGAGGAAATGCGAATCGCTGTAAAGTTAGCTGCGTGGCACATTAGAGGTCACGGAAAATGAATAAGAAATGGAGCTACATAGAAAATGGAAGAAATTACCAAATAACAAAGATAATGAAAAATAATATAGATTATCAAACAATAAATGCAACGGTTAATATTTAATCTGGTTTCTCTGTGAAACGAGGTAAAAAAATGCGGATCATCATGTTTTGGGACATGCTGTACAGGCATTGTCAGTTTATATCATTCTGATGTATGGTTTTAGAGTAGTAGGTTCTCATACGTCTAAGCATTTTTCTGACTTACCCGAATGTGGTGATGCAGCTCACCGTCTCTTCTTTCCTTACAGGAATTTGAAGTTGATCTCTACTTTCTTCAAGTTTGGACAGATCCGAGATTCAATGTATCAGACATTTATCACGAAAATGCCACAATAGAATTAATTGGTTCTGATGTGTCCCAAATCTGGGTGCCAGATACAATTTTTATAAACTCAAAAAAATCAAATTTCCATCATGTGACTTTGGAGAATCGATTCATGACTGTTAATTTATCAACAGGAGAGATCGTGTATCATGCAAGGTAAGAATTTATCAAGTTCTGCTCATTTCCTCTAATTTCGTAAAGTGGTAACAGAATTGTTTTGAATAGGCAGACTGTTCTGATGTTCATTGAGTTGAAAACATAATCCAGAAGATTGAGGTTGAGCAAACTTTGGTAAGTTTGATGTGAATCAAAATTTATGATGATGATAAAGATCTGTCCCCTTTATTCTCGAAAAAAAGCAAAATCCTTAAACGCAAGGCTTGTGGCAGACCCAAGTTGGTAGATCTGCGTCATCATGTATCTTGTTTAAAAATCTTGCAAATCACATCTGCGACAGTTTGTTTTAGATTAATGTGAAATTTCACCAGGAAACAATACGTATTTTGAGCCTACGTCTGATCACTTTCAGATAACAATTCTACGTGAATTTTTAAAGTTATGCGTAGACCCAACTCTCCGTATGCAAATGTTTAAGTGACCCCCTGGTTGTTAACTTCCATCATTATTGTACAGGGTGTCCCAAGAAATAGTGCTCTGTTTGTGTGGCTCCTGTGGAGGAACGGTATATTTAATCATCTCGGTTTTTACACAGTTCCATATGCCATGCTTCAACTTAGAGTTGGAGACCCTATTTGAGTTCGTGTGACTCGTGGTTGCTGATTTATGGCTGGGAAAAGGAATAACTAGTGGTTGCTTCCAAAACAGTACTTCTGATCTCCAACAGTCAAAATAAAGTAAGTTTTCAAAGAAAGGGTTCTGGCTTTGAATTAAAATTTTCACCAAACCCCCCAAAGGGCAGAAAGTGCTGTCTTTTGAATGAACAACACTGCTAACCCATTTAAAGGATTTAGCAAAAATTTTGATACGACGCTGGAACCATTTCTTTGACAACTTACTTGATTTTGACATTGCAGGAGAACAACAGAAGTGCTGTTTTTGAAGCAACCACTTATTTTGCCTTTTCTCTACCATAAATCAGCAACCACTTATCAGATTGACTCATACAAAGTCTCAAACTCTAAGTTGAAGCATGACCTATGTAGTTGTGTAAAATACCGAGATGATTGAATATACTGCTCCTCCACAGCAGCCACACAAATCGGGGCACAATTTTTGAGGAAACCCTATACACATTCCAATTTCTATAAAATTTATAAGGTATTATTCGCTTTAAGCCCCGTTTTACACGAGATCGGATCCAAATGGATCCGAACCCAAAGTGTAACGGATAGGCCTTGCGTTTACACGAGACTCGACGGAGCCGAACACATTTGGATCTGCTATCCGTACCCAAACGGGATCACTTTCGAAAGTGATCCCGTTTGGATCCGATCCCAAAAAGGTCTCGTGTAAACGTGTGAGATCGGATCCAAACTGGTACGGATAGGACGTGACACGATTAAACTGAAAATCCTTTGTTGACATTTCAAAGAGGGGAAGCAGAGATTAGACAGTGTTTATTAAGGTGCAAAATCTCAAAAGATCTGATTGGAATAAGAGAAAAGGTTTACTAGAGCGCAGCTAAGAGTTCATAAAATCCAAATGAATCGGATCCCGTGTAAACGCCCCTAAAAAAGTGGATTGGGTCCAAATGGATCCGATCCCATTTGGATCCGATCCCGTGTAAACGGGGCCTTAGATTCTTTATCAGAATAACTAAATGGCTCACTGGGTAGCGAAGACAAAGGCTAGCAGATAAAGTATATTTGCCTTGATATTTTTCGAATATTTTGATTTCTACCGTGGATTCCTCTACAGGATAACGTTAACTGGTGCATGTCATATGAATCTTCGATACTATCCATTTGATCAACAAGTTTGTTATATTGCCATGGAAAGTTGTAAGTACTCATTGTGGCTTTGGATATACTACAGTCGACTCCGGTTGTAGTCACATCAAATGTTTTTAAGAAAAATGTGACTATAAGCAGAGTGTCACTTTAAGCGGAGTTACCCAAAATAGCTGCACAAGTACTAGAAAATCGATTTTTATAGCCTAATTTGGGTGTATGAAGTCTTTGCAAGGACTTTGACAGCAGTAAATAATGTCTTTATCTTCTTCTTTCAAAAAAGACTTCATAAGCCCGTTCATAACCGATGATTGCTCAAAACAATCTTATATGAGACACATTACACGAAACATTCTTAATCCTTGTGATTCTTGCACACATTGCTAGGGGTCCCGGGCTGTTGCATGAATTGAAGTAGGTCTCCCAAAACAGTAATAATGTAAGTAATATAAAAATTCATCAACATTTTCCCAATATGTGACTGTATAAAGAGTATTTTGTTGTTTGGGAAGGAAAAAAGTAGTGATTATAAGCGGAGTGTGACAAAAAGCGGAATGTCTGTAAAAGGAGTTTCATTTATAAGGGTTGGACCACAACTAAATTCGGGCAACAGCAATATGGTGACAATAATCGGAGTCGACTGTATTTACTCCCTCTGGTCTAATCATAGAAGTACACCTATTTTTTATGAGGAACTTTTTATAAGAAACTCACCTCTCAGATCACCAGAAAATTAAGAGTCACCCGGTACTAGAAAAAAAGATAACTTCAGAAACTATTCATTTTGACCAAAGAAATCCGTCACATATCTTTTAGTATATTTTCACTTGCTTCCTGTATCATATTCCTCAGAAGGTACTTAAGTGTTGTCTAAACAATGAAAAGGTTTGCAAAAACATAGTTTTGACATGATCACGAGGTGATAATTAGTGGACATATAAACTGTTAAGAAACTCGTAAAAAACTGTGAGTACTCAAAATCTGATAATTTTACAAAACTATCATAAACATTTTCTTAGATATCTAAAGGGTGACTCAACAAATTGGCCCCTAAACAATTTTGCCTGACTACAAAGTCAGAGGATAATGCCACTGCGCCACAACACCTTCAAGGTTGTTGAAGAAGGATGGCTTGTAGGAGGGGGGTGAGAGGGGGAGTCTTTGGTACAGATACCAACTCATAAGGTACCAGGTTCCATCCAAATTGAAGGTATTGGTACCACCATTTTTGGGGGAAGGAGCTAATAACTGATAATGAATATAGTACAGTTAATCATGAATATGACGAATTCTGAAAGGAGGTCTACTTCAGTTCCTCGTGAGACCAATAGGCAACAACAATTCACTCCTGACCACGTCACCGTGGTATCTGTGTCACTGTCTGCACTGTTAAAGGCTAAAATTTGTTCTAGGAATTCCAAAAACATCCATGGACGAAATTTTTATTGGTACCTACTCATATAAGCTTGGTACCGGTGCCTCTACCTTCGGTACCAGGTTCCACCGAATTTGCATAATATTGTACCAGGTACCACCCCTCTGGTACCATTGTTACACTACCTGTCACCCCCCTCTTGTGGTATTACACCACACATTTCACCCGTAATATTTCAATCAACAATGGACTATGTCCAGGAATATTTCAACTCTATGAGATTTTACTCTCCTTCTAGATGGACATGACGAACTGGATGTAAAATATAAATGGTTTAAACGCGGTTGCAATGAATCTGAATGTGACACAGTATTTATCTACGAAAAAAACTTAGCAAATTTTGAAATTGTAGAAGCTTCAAAGTCAACAGAAAAGACTATATATCATACTGGTATGTATTTTCTGAATATTTACTGATATTTCACCTCTGAGAGAGTTGTGTAAAGGCCAGTATAATAACCTGCAAAGGGAATTTCAAAAATATAGAATGCACACATGACGTTTCGCTTTCGCTTTATCAGAAATCAGATTCAGAATCAGATTTCTGATGAAGCGAAGCGAAACGTCATATGAGCATTCTATATTTTTGAAATTCTTTATTACATTTATATAGTCAACAGAAAAGAGCTTGTGATTTATCGGTTATAACCTGCAAAAGGTTTATAAGTCGAAATTGTAGAATCCGAATCGAACGATTGCTTGATACAAGTTTTCCTTTCAAGCAATTTATATATTCTATTTTAACTTTCTTTACCATTTTTTAAGCTAGCGGTTGCTTTCCTATTTTTTTGCATCAAATTAGATTTTTCGCTGTTGTTTTTAGCTATATAGCTGTGGTTACCATGCATGAATGTATAAAAAAGTTCGAATGTAGGCAATAGTGATAGAAGCTCCAACGCCACTTAATCGAGCCATTCATAGAACATAACAGCTAAATCGCTACAGGACGGAGCAAATCCGTTTCTTCTTTCGTAGGTGACTGAGTCATTGTTGTAGCCACAGGTAGCAGCGTATGGTTGTACTAATTGTAAAAGTAAAATTGCAAACCAACCTTTGTCTTCTTCCTTATCGTTCTTTTGTTGATTGAAGGAAGAAGAAAAAGATTGGTTTCCAATTTTACTTTTACAATTAGTACAACCATACGCTGCTACCTGTGTTTGTATAGCGCTGTCAGTTGATTCAGGCAAAAAGCAAAACTTCAACATGTAATCAAGTCCATGAACTACCCTCCCAGCAAGCCTGCTGCTGCTTGAGAGATTAATAAGTTTAATTAGGGACGGCGCAAAATTTATTGTATTACATGGCCGGTGGAGAAAAAAAAGTGTTGCAACAAAATCTGCTCGCCCCATATGAAATCATTGCAAAAAATGCAACTGCCCTGTCAACTTTTGCTTAAAAAATGCATCTGCCTCATGAAAAAAAGCAAACGCATCATAAAAAATGCATCTGCCCCATATTCATGAACAACAGATGTTGTATACAGTACTATAGTACCACCGATGAATTAGCCAAAGACCATAAGAAAAGCAGTTAATCTCCATAAAAATGTCTTTGTCAATGAATGATGAATCCTTCTTGTGAGAAACTAACAAGAAAATTTTTAGTCATTTATACACATCTTTGCATGCATTTCTCAACTTGCATGAATCACAATTTTGTCTTCAAGTTGAGCTGCTTTATACTTAATAGTTAATCCAATCTTGAACTCATAAAAAGTTACTGCCCCGTTCAAGCCTGTTCATATTTGCTTAATGAAAAGTGTTGATTCAGTTGTGTACAAGCTCAAAAAAGTAGCTGTCCCGTTACGCTTTGCACTGGCCATGTTATAAGATAAACTTTGCACTGTCCCTTAATTCCAGAGATGATGTTCTAAAGTCGTTTCATTTTCTTCTAGGACATTTCTCGTCAGCAACTGGCAAATTCGTCTTCCAACGAAAGACAACATATTTCCTGTTGCAAGTCTACTTACCTTGCATTCTAATTGTCATGGTATCATGGGCCTCGTTTTGGATACACGAAGAGGCCGTGCCTGCACGTGCAGCTATCTGTGTTACTACAATTTTAACTATAATCACAATGCTTGGGGTGGTTAATGTCAACATGCCCAAAGTTTCCTATGTGAAAGCAGTTGATTTCTATTTGTTTATTTCGTTTCTGATGGTATTTTTGTCCTTGTTGGAATATATTGTCGTCCTAAATTTTGAATTGTTTTGTAGAAGAAGGATTGGACAGAATAAACATAACAAGACTCGATTAAATAAAGTAAGTAACTCAAGTTTCCCAGATTTTTAAATTAGCCAATCACAGAGCTCATGAAAGTTTTTGCATAATAAATAGAAAGGAAACTAAGAGTAAAGATCGCTAAGATCAGGCGTTAATTTATGCCAATAATCATAAATTTCTTTTGTATCAAGAAAAGACCCATGCTTCCCAGCAAAAACTTAGACTTATGACGATGAGTTCGTTGTATCTTCCTTTTTTTCTTTGACACCTCTGGGGGGACCATTATGGAAACAAGGTTGTATTGACCTTTTAATGCCATCCCTGCCATTTTTAAACTGGGGGTGTTTTTTTAATCTATATTTTACATCTAAAATTTGTATCATAGTGTACACTTGTAATTAGATTTTTTTCTTTTCCTTTGAATTTTTTATGACCTTTTGTCCTTTTTCATCATTTTAATTGCAAATTTTTACTTACTTACTTACTTATCCCTGCGGTAAACCTTGCTCAAGAGGGACTCATAATGAATCAGTGAAAAACTTGGCCCTATTAGCTTCAATCATCAATGGAATTGTGAGAGAATCATGGCTTCAAATCTCAATCGCGTGGGAGGGTTTTCAATTCTTCAATCGGATCGAAAATTTTATCACGTTTACACCGCAACAATAGTATTTCACTAATTCACAAATCCCGAATCTGGTTGGTACTACAGGAATCGCAAAGTTTGAACCTAAATAGGGCCAGGTCTTTCAGAGTAATATTATGAGTCTCTGTCGACTGAAAAATATTAGGTTTCTTTACAGCAGCCACAGAAACTGGGCAATCTTTATGTGGGACATCTGTATTTTCTTAAATCCTTTCTGTTGACTATATACGAGGACTTCAACGGGCTCTCTCATTGCCTTATTTTGAAATTATCGCACTGTCTTTATTTTTGCCTCCTCCCTTGTTGATCATATCTGATGACAGTGTCTATTGTATCATTCTGAGGTACCTGATTTCGAAACATTCACATCATCTTTCTTCACACGAACAAGAGGTTCATCAGCTCTGTAAATGCTTTGATAATGGTATTAGATGAAAAATGGACTTCGTTGATTATTTGAGTGCTTAGGCCATAGAGTACAAAGCCGGCATTTTTAGTGGCATTTCTGCATGCACTTTGTGTTTCCTTTTAATACTTCAGTGTGCAATTTTTGTTTTGCACTGATTTTAATATTCTCTTCTCTGCAGAAACATAGCGTTGTCGTAATGATTGGGGACGAAAACAATTATTCAGACTCAAACTATATGAATGGTTACACAGACAATAATATAGACAACCACAGTACAAGAAAAAGACTTAATCATGGGGGTAGACGACAGTCCTTATATACCATGAAACTAAATCACACGAAACATAAACCAGTGACTGAAAGTTTATCGAAAGAGGCGCAAGAGGTTCTTCTTGAGGAGCTTATGACATTGAAAGAACCCTCAGCAGTTGATGTTGTATCAAGACTTTTATTCCCATTGTTATTCGTGATTTTCAATTTGTGTTATTGGTTGATATATCTCGATCAAGCGCATCTGACATTCAGTTACTCGTGATCAATGGTTAATCAGTGATTCGTGATTTGATGAATCAATTATGGTTCAGAAAATGCTGCTGCTATGCGGAGATGCAACATCAATGGTCAATCTACGATTCGAGATCGACAGAAATATCTTGATCCAGCACATCTAACGTTAAAATATTCGTGATCAATGATTAATCAGTGATTCATGATTCAATCAATCGTTTATGGTTCAGTGAATATCATCGCTTCTGTTATATGAAGAGGAATACCAACCCGAATTCGAACACAAGCCTCGTCGATTAAGAGCTGCGGTAGCAACTGGGCTGCCATCCTGCCCGGGGGAGGGGGGATACATGACTTGTGGATGGTTTGGGGCCTGCCGTCCAGTTTTCAGAAAGCTACCCTCTTCTAATTACCAGCAGTTGCCGTCATACCTACTCTTATGATGAATTTTGGCGAAAAACTACCCATTTTTGACAACTTTTTGCCAATCCTTGAAAAATCTACCCGTGTTTAAGGGAAATTTGCGGAAGAAGGGTCCCTCCTTTAGAGAATTTTTGACCGAAAAATCCACCCATATGGGCGGCACATATCCGCACCCTCAACTTGTTATGTTGCTCCCACGCGGGCATGCTGCCCGAAACGTAGCAGCCTGAAGTGCTACCTTACCTACAAATTCCAAGAAAACATAGAATCTAATCCTTGACAAGAAAGTAGCAATTGAAGCAGGTTAATTCCAAGGAAAGAGCTTCCAGGAAATGGCCCCTAATCATTGCATTCTGGGAACATTGCTTAGCAAAGAAGACCTAAAAATAAACCAAGATATTTGATGGTATCGATACAGCGGTACGGCGATACAGCAATATAGCGTTACAGCGTTACGACCATTCCGAAACACAATGACAAAAGTCTCAAGAGGAGCATGACTCTGATAAGGTATTGAAGCGAAACATTCATGAAGAACATTAGTGTTGTACTGTAATGAAGAAATTTCCAGCATCTAATGTGTAGATCTTAGTGTATAGATCACTTATAGTCATTTAAAACTTCAAATAGTT
>OZ026508.1:11188089-11368089 GCA_964019985.1 Aurelia sp. 4 Dawson et al 2005 | reverse complement strand
ATATTTCTATTATCTAGTCCTGCACGACAATTTTCTACCAGCCTTATCAATGCATGCTGGGTGCTGTGCTGTAGCCTTCTCTGAAACCACAAAGTAAGTCTGAAAGACTGGGTCTTATAAAGGGTAACATTTGCGATAACATCAGCCTTTCAAAGACTTTTGAGAGCGTTGACAGGACACTGATAGGTCTAAAGTTCTTTTTGATGTGGGAGTCTCCACTTTTGAAAATAGGCGATACATCTGCCTTTTTTAAGTTATCGGGGAAAATTTTGTCATCTATTGTATTGTTGATATGGTAAGAGATCTCCTTATAGCAAGACTCAGCAACGAGCTTCAGTTTATCCACTGGCACTGGGCCACTCGTTTTCTTGGTCAATATGAGAAAACTCAAATGTGTGGCCCCTCGTCTTCTCCTTAATCATTACAATACTAGGATGTGTCTTGTATATCTCAACTGCATCAATTATAGGGTCACCAGATTGTTCATTAAGCATTATATCTACTGGCCTAGGTATATTTAGCGTGTCGGTACTATTGGCGAAGTAATTATTAAAACACTGACCTATGGATTTATCATCTATTATGATCTTTCCATCCTCAATTAGTGTAATTTTTTCCCTAGATTCACTGTTATAGAACAAAGGTCTAAAAGTCTTCCAAGAACTCCTGTTTGTTTCAACATTTTTTAGGGTCGAGAGAAGTATAAAATTCACCCTTTGCGATTTTATTCGTCTTGACAACAAGTTTTCTCTGTTTACGGTACTTCCGCATATCTCCTTGATCCTTGGTTTTATTTGCACTATTCTTTAAGTTGGTCCTAAGCATCATGGCTTTTCGTAGAGTCTTTGTCATGTAGGATTTGTTGTTTCCGCTGATAGTTATGCATTCCAAGGGTTTCATCAAAAAGTTTTTCAAACTCCTGGAGATCATGTGGGCATTTTTCAGCAATGGCACCAGATAAATCCGCCTCAAAATTCTCTTTCGTAAAGTTTTGATAGTCCCTAAACTGTATCCGTTTTGGGGGCAACTTTGTGTATCGTATTTTTAAGATAGTATAAACAAGATGATGGCAGTCACTGGGGCCAGTCTCGAAAGATTGACTTTGCATGAAACTATGCTTCATGTTGGTCAACATGAGGTCAATACACCTTCCTGGCCTAGATTTGAAACAGGTTGGAGTTTTCAGCAGACTATACATGCCATCGCTCTCAATGTAAGAGGAAAGTATAGGATTACTAGTAATAATGTTAAAGTCATATATTACAAGTAACTGTTGTGAGGACTTTTTATAACATAAAAGTCAGAGATTCTTTGTAGTTGTTCCACAAAGTAAGCCTCGTCCTAATCAGGAGGTCGATATAACGGCAGTAACAGCCACTTACTTTTCCTAAACTTTAACTCAATCGGGATAGCTTGAATATCATTTGGCAGCGATAATTTCCTCAGTTCCCTAGTTCCCTGGATATTACTTGTTCATTTACATAGACCAAAAGGCAACCAGATTTTGACGTGACATCGAGCGCTAAGTGCTTAGGCATTTCTAAATCGTTGAAATCCAGGGATATTCGATGAAAATTTATGCGAATAATTTGCTGATTTTTTTGCAAACAGCAAAATATTGTTAATGTCATTCCCGCTTTTAACTCTCTTATCCTTGACCTCAGTCAACTCTAACCAGACTGGGTAGCCTGCGTGCAGCCTCTACTGATGAGAAAGTAGAGGCTGCACGAAGGCTACACAGGGGTGGGCAATTATTGTAAAATATTTGAACCCAAGTTTGTCCGAAGGAATTGGAAAAAAATAACCATCTCTTTTATGACACAGTAGGATAGGAGAATTTTGTTTTTATCCAATCAGTGGATTTGTTATGGTGCGCGTCAGCCAATCAGATCGTTAGAAATGACAATGGAATATGCGGGCGTCAGCGTTATTTTACAAAAGTAAACAAACAAAGCTGAGGGAAGATGCCAAAAACCACGACCCTTTCAAAGTGTGCGATGCAGTCGTTTTTTGGCCAATTTCATCAGCTTAAAAACTTTTTCGTAGAGAACAGGAGTTTCTCTCAAATGTTACCGCGTAGATTTTCAATATCTGCATTAGTTCGTCGTAAATCAAAGCTTCGAGGCGGGGCTTTCCCTGGATATCGGCGTACGTATTATGACACTCAAGTTGCGTGAACAGACGAGGAGACAGCACAAAAAAGAAGACTGAAAATATATTAGAACACTTTGGGTGCAATACCAATTTGGTTAAAGGCCATCTGAATGCATGGTTTGCTTCAACCGTCCAAAATGAAAATCGCCATTTTATCGTCGATGGCTATGCCTTTCCTTCCTTGGTTTTCGTGGTTTTCGTCTTCCTTGATAGAAATTTGTTGCTACACAACACAGTTTTCAACGCAACGGAAACTAATATTTTGAAATGCTTTTCAACAACGTTTTTCTTGATTTAACAACACTGCACAATTGTACTGGAAAGCTCACGGTTACCTCAACTGTTAGATTTTAGATCATAGATCGTTATTGAACTAAGTGAGATTGTTTGTGATCCCTCTGCATTTTGAGTTTTAATTTTACAGTTTGCTACATCAGAAATAATGCGATGGAAAAGGAATGAAGGGAATAAAACAACTTCAAGGCACAAAAGATTACAGCGAAGTGTAGATCTGTTCTCTACTCGCAAGTATCTCTAGAAAATTAAATTTATCCAGGAATTACTTGACTAGGCATTGAGAATTCTGCCTGACCTCTGGTTGACCTCATAGTCTCATCAGATTGGCCTTAGTCAGAAAACCGAAAGTTAAAGTAATTCTGAATAAGTGATAACTTACCCAGCTTTCATTACCAAGCAATACTGAATAAAAAAAGTCCACTTGCCTAATCCTGAACAGAGCAAATTCTCAGCGATAAAATGAAACTGTTTTCACAAGCCAAGTTTGACCAACACAGCCTTGACCGTGCTCTCACAATAAGTTGACGAATGTGAAATGTACATTGATCCCAAATCAAAGAAGAAATGGCGCGAAAACGATCTTGTCTCTTGTCTCCAAAAATATTTCCATTTTATAGAATGTACAAATTTACTTAATAACAGTAAAAAATTCTGGCTTTATAAGAAACCAAACTCTCAGATTACACAAAACTACGAACTTGAATGCTTGAACATCATCTACGGAACAGCTTTTATAGGGGGCAGACTTCAACAATTGAATTAGTTCAATTCTCATTAAGTTCTCAAAAAATCAGTCCCATTTCAACAAGTCACTCATTTCGAATCCTTGGCAGGGACGTAGGAAGCATCTCAAACTTAGGGGGCACGACACCTTGAGGGCACTTTTTTCCTCAAGAAAAGGGGGCGGTTCCTAAAAAAAGGGCACTTCCTTGTTTATTGCTAAATTTGAGGAGCATGTGTCCCCAGTGGCCCCCGATTCCTACGTCTATGAGATCCTATGCCTGAAACATATAGTTCCGTAACCGGTAGGTAAACGTATTTGTATAAGAAACTGCTTATGATAAGAAACTCAACCCTCAGATCGCCAAAAAATTAAGAAACTCCGGTAGAGACAAAATAAAAATTAAGAAACTATCTATTTTTGACAGAAGAAATCCTTGAAATATTTTTGCGTTATTTCAGTTGCTTCCTGTATCACATTACGGAACTTGAGCAACAACCTAAACATTAGAGAAGCTTAAAAAACATTGGTTGAACTTTTCACTAGGGCACAAGGGCAAGGTAGTAAACATGAAAATTGCTATGCCAACTCTTGAGTACTCAAAATCTAATAGTTTTAAGAAATTGACTGACCCAAATTCTTTGTTTCTTTAAAAACTACTTGTAGAGTGCTAAATTTTGGAACTGTATATGAGTTTCTTCATATAAAGAATTAAAGAATTCTCACATCATAATGCGAAGTTTGGAGATGTCAGGAGCTTATCTTTTGTTGTTAGAAAAGTTTCCAATTTAATTCAGTAAAGTCTAATCAAAACATCGGCAATCAATTACATTTATTCGTCAGTTTCTTAGCTTTGAACTGAAAATGACTGCCCTAAAACGCTAGAATGAAGTTTGTTATGGAAACATCTTCTATTTTTGGAGACTGGAGGAGACAAGATCGTTTTCGCGCCATTTCTTCCTTGATTTGGAATCAATGTACATTTCACATTCGTCAACTTATTGTGAGAGCACGGTCAAGGCTGTGTTGGTCAAACTTGGCTTGTGAAAACAGTTTCATTTTATCGCTGAGAATTTGCTCTGTTCAGGATTAGGCAAGTGGACTTTTTTTATTCAGTATTGCTTGGTAATGAAAGCTGGGTAAGTTATCACTTATTCAGAATTACTTTAACTTTCGGTTTTCTGACTAAGGCCAATCTGATGAGACTATGAGGTCAACCAGAGGTCAGGCAGAATTCTCAATGCCTAGTCAAGTAATTCCTGGATAAATTTAATTTTCTAGAGATACTTGCGAGTAGAGAATAGATCTACACTTCGCTGTAATCTTTTGTGCCTTGAAGTTGTTTTATTCCCTTCATTCCTTTTCCATTGCATTATTTCTGATGTAGCAAACTGTAAAATTAAAACTCAAAATGCAGAGGGATCACAAACAATCTCACTTAGTTCAATAACGATCTATGATCTAAAATCTAACAGTTGAGGTAACCGTGAGCTTTCCAGTGCAATTGTGCAGTGTTGTTAAATCAAGAAAAACGTTGTTGAAAAGCATTTCAAAATATTAGTTTCCGTTGCGTTGAAAACTGTGTTGTGTAGCAACAAATTTCTATCAAGGAAGACGAAAACCACGAAAACCAAGGAAGGAAAGGCATAGCCATCGACGATAAAATGGCGATTTTCATTTTGGACGGTTGAAGCAAACCATGCATTCAGGTGGCCTTTAACCAAATTGGTATTGCACCCAAAGTGTTCTAATATATTTTCAGTCTTCTTTTTCGTGCTGTCTCCTCGTCTGTTCACGCAACTTGAGTGTCATAATACGTACGCCGATATCCAGGGAAAGCCCCCCCTCGAAGCTTTGATTTACGACGAACCAATGCAGATATTGAAAATCTACGCGGTAACATTTGAGAGAAACTCCTGTTCTCTACGAAGAAGTTTTTAAGCTGATGAAATTGGCCAAAAAACGACTGCATCGCACACTTTGAAAGGGTCGTGGTTTTTGGCATCTTCCCTCAGCTTTGTTTGTTTACTTTTGTAAAATAACGCTGACGCCCGCATATTCCATTGTCATTTCTAGCGATCTGATTGGCCGAGGCGCACCATAACAAATCCGCTGATTGGATAAAAACAAAATTCTCCTATCCTTGACACAGTATGACTTTCCTCCCCAAAACAACTGGTTTTTGGGACAAAGGTCAAATCTTAAAATCAGTCATTTTTGTCCATTAATTTCTCAGAAAAATCATGCTTTCTCACTTCCTATCTAGTCAAAATCCTAAAGCTTACATGTAAGCTGGTTCCACCTTTGTCCGCCTAATTTAAGCTGAGAGAACCGGTATTTCAAATTTCTACATAAGCGGTTCTACCTTTGTCCACGAAAATTTACAAAAAAGACCAGGAATTCAATTTTTTGCACCAAAGTAGTTCTACCTTTGTCCGTCAAATGAAGATAGAAAGACCGGTTTTGAGACAAACCAGGAGAAATAACAACAATGTTTTAGAACCTTGGGACCACCTCAGAATTGCTGCTTGAAAACTACCAATTTTGAGACACTGCTTCTCTATCGATACAAGTACGACGGTAGTGATGCCTGCAGGATAAACACTTGTTTCGCTGCGAATGATATGGAATTTTGGTGAGCAAGAAAAACCGGTTTGGGGACACTTCTGCATTCAAGGCTACGGGTACCACTGTCTTTCGAGAAAAGGTATTTGGCCGAAATTACCGGTTTTCGGGACAAACATCACAAGTCATTAAATTGTCCATCAAGTCGAAGAAAAATAACAACGTAATTGTGTCATCGAAAAAGACCAGTTTTGGGACAAACAAAGATGGTGAAAATTTTGTTCGTGAACTACACCGGTTGTCGGACAAAGGTAGGACCATCGTCCTCAGTGGGACATGCCCGCCCTTGGGCTACACCTGGGCTACACCTTGGCGGGCATAATGTCAGTTACAGTACTCTTCCAAAAGGAGCCTTAGGTCTCGCAATTTGTGTGCGATTCTCGAAATTCCTTTGGATATGAAACGAGAAGAGTTGGAGGAAACATTCATGAAGACTATTCTATGTTAACTGATCGAGAAACGACACAAAATAGACATGGTGTGTAGAAACATCAAAGGAAATGTGAATTCTACTTACACCTTCGTTGCAGGTAGGTCAAATTCAAAACTTTATTGCAAGTCTTCTGAGCAAAACAAAACAGCGAAAGCGAAGAAATATCAAAGAGATGTCATCAGCAAACAGCAACTTTCGCGCGCTTTTTGGAAAAGCTAGGCCCAAGCACCCTTTGATTTTAACATTTTATTCAAGGCCGTTGCACAACACGGAATGTATGGTGGTCTGACAGGGGCGATATTACTCTGCAAGCTCAAAAAGTAGTTACCCCGTTATGTTTTGCACTGGCTATGTTATAAAATAAACATTGCACTACCCCTTACACCACTGCATGTAGCCTTGTAGCAAGGCGACGCGAATTTCGAGATAACAATCCGCCTAGTATTAAGTTGCATGCAACAGATCTGTGGATTGCAATAGCAAATATGACAGTTCTCTCATATCAATCTCTCTTTGCTGATTACAGGACTTCCCTCCATATATCTAGCTCTTGCCCTAATCTCAGATTGCTTTTGCAGAAAAAAGCAAAAAGCAACTCTTCATCAAAAAGTTCAATATCATTCCTTTGATAGACAGAACTTTTTTCGTGTTGTATCCTATATTTGCACTTAACTATTTGTGTAACGATTCTGAAAACTTGACAGTTGTTGCCCAAACCTGTCGGAACCAAATATTCTGCAAAGCAAATTTGGGTGTCCTGCACTGTATCATTTCAGATTTGTTGATCTAACAAGCTGGTGTGTCGAAGTTTAGATCGTGAGAACATTTTTCTATCATTAGACCATAAGACTGTCTGACATCTTGGGCAATGCTATTGATATTTGTGAAACACTTAAAGTGGGAGTCGTAGGGGGTCATCAAAACCATAATACTGCCAAATGTTTCAGGAAACCGAGAAACAAAAAGGCTGCCCCTAAGTTCAGCTGAAATATCACTGTCACTACATCCTTCCGTGCTTTGCATACAGTAAAAGCTCTGTTAGCCCTAGGGCTCACATAATTTCCGACACTCCACAGAGGAGGGCTTTTTATAGAGGAGGTTATTCAAAAATTAAGATGACAAGGATGCACATGACAGCTTTACCAGTCTTTTATCTCATATTTTGGGTATTCAAAATGCAATTCTACGTGTTAAACACGTGAATTTGACTCAGTTTTAGCCCAAACCATTAGCACACAAACTTCTTGACGTTAAATATACTGAAACTCTTTGGTAACTTTAAGAATTTGACATATGCGGAGGGGGGCTTTTTGAGAGGGGGGCTTATTTAAAGTTTTGGCTCAGACAGAGGGGAGGGGCTTATTCGAGAGAAGGGCTTAATAGAGAGGAGTTTAACAGAGCTTTGCGGTATGCAACCTTGCTTCTATGTCGCAGAGCGATTGTGTTGTTTTCCTCCAGCCTCCAGGTGACCCAAAACAACTGACATCCAATTAAAATGCCTTATATCCACTGGCAAAAGTAAAAGTTAAGAGAATTCTCCAGAAAAACTCATATCGACTGTGGACGATTGTTTACTGCTTTATGATAATTTGGCTAAATGCAAAAAGTGTAATAATTCAAAATACTTTATGATAGTTTGACATTTTGAATCACATTTTGTGAAGATATCTGCAGACCGCTAAGGGAAAGAGGAACCATACCCTGGATGCCAGAGCCTAGGAAATGTGGAGAACGAGAATGAAATAAATGTAAAAGGAGCGAGAAAACAAGAGTCATAGACTTCTTCGATCCTCATCCTTTTTCCTTCCCCCTCCTCCCTCCCTTTTCGTTACTGCTAGGCTCTGGCACCAAGGGTGGAGGAACTGTAAAGGCATGATTTCTTCTGGAAGGATAAACACCGTGAGTCATCAGTCCTTACGACGAAGCTAAAGGTATGCTACAAAAAGAAATTTCGTCAAGATACTATTTCAACATCTCTCTCTCTCTGCAGACAGCGTTGGCAGGGAAGCAAATATTTCAGACATTTGAGAAAATGCCTCTTTCCGTTCAAACAAGAAATAACTCAATATCCCTCTTCGCAACAACGTGGTAAATTTCAAACGTGACAGTCCCTGAATGCCTGAAGTTGGACTTGCTTCAAGTCTCGCTCTTGCTTGATTTTGAGATGCAAATCGCTGACTTTTCTTTCGCGCACTTTCAGTCATTGAAACCACAAAAAATTCACAGGAATATTCATGTATTTTGAAATTACCCATGCTACATTGAGAAGTAATTTTATCCACCGGTTGTCTCACATCGTACGTTAATAGCGATTTTTAGCATAGTAAACAAGGAAAAACTGATCCTACACTCATAACCTGTAAGGGGCTTCTAAGGCAAATGTTCATGGGCGTCTGATAGAAACGAAGCCTGTTCAAAAAGTCGAAAAGTCTTTAGACAAGTATCAGCACATTGAAAATACCATGCAAAAATTCAGTTTCATTTTAACCTATTTCAGAAGCAGTACAATTCAAAAGTCCACTCTGCAACATGCATTTTAGCCTGTGTTCCAGTGATGGTCTGGAACGCAGGCTACATCAGGGAGCACCTGGGCTACATGTATTTCTGCTAAGACAAAGTGGAACGAAAGGGGAGACAGGAAGCATCTCAAACTTGGAGGGGCACGGCACTTCGAGGGCACTTTTTTCTTAAGAAAAAGGGGGCAAATTCTAAATATAAAAGGGCACTTCTTTGTTTATTGCAAAATCTTGGGGGGGCACGTGCCGCCAGTGCCCCCGGTTCCTACCTCTATGGGAGACACAAAGGGCTGCCATTCGAGGAAAGAGTATGTACAATGCGCCCAAAAAATTCACAGAAGGTGAGATCTATTCCCTCACAGAGTGCCAAGCATATCAGAAACATAAAGCGCCTGCCTAAGATTGGCCAACATAGCGACACTCCGGGGGGGGGCACTTGACTAGGGAAGTGACGGCGGTGTGCGGCAAACCTCTCCACACCCTGTATCCTGTCGCATAAAAAAGGGCCCAAAAGTATACCCTGTCGCATAAAAATTTTTCCAAAATCCATTGTTTCAAGAGAACTCTAAAAGGCATCCTTCCACATGATACCCTGTCGCATAATTTTCTTATTAACTGTAATGCCCTGTCGCATAATTTTTATCAATTTATCAAAAAAGGACACCCTGTCGCATAATTTTTACCGTAAAAGGACATCCTGTTGAGCGGCACATCTCGTCAAGTCCAGTATGGAAGTACCCCCCCCCCCCCCGGTGGACGACACTCCCTTCTAATTTGCAATTTATACAATTCATGAGGAATAAGAGTGAGCCTGCGATAAACACGTTTTTTATAAGAAACTGATTTATAACAAATTGCTACTGAGATGGCCAAAACTTTAAGAAACTATAGTACTCTGTCAGAGTAGCACGAAGAAAATTTTCAAAGTTAAAAGCATGGATATTATAGCAAATAGATTGTTGAACCTCCATTCTTGAGCAATATTATCTAGCCATTTGTGTTTTCAACATAACAGAACACTGTTCATTCCTTAATTGTGTTTTAAATTTCAAGAAACATACCTGGCGCAGTGTTAGCGATCACATTGATAATTCTACTTTCAAACAATAAGAAACCAATTAAGACACCTTTAGTCCTAAAATGGACAAAATTTCATGTGAAATTAAGAAACTTTTAGCTCTATGGCCTGATCCATGTTGCTTATAAAAACTTGTATGCCTTATGCATATTTCTAAAAGAAGCACATACGAAATGAAAACAGTTCCTAAAGGTCTTGCTGCCCCTAGACGTTACTGCTTCTGTTTGTTCTCTTTAACCATATAGCATCATGCTATTCATTTTTGTCTTGGTAATATTATAGGATGGCTTAACTAATGGAAATAGCATTAGGAGGAGGTTTGGTCTTGTCATTTGACCAATGTTTTCACCCCGTTCCGTCTTTACAGTACCATTACTGCAGCTGAAATACGTTGTTGCGCTGACGTTGTTGCTGCTGCGATGACTTGGACGTTGCATTGAGACTAGATTTGGCCTTTTTTAGACTCTGTTAACTTACGTATCTTTAAAGCTTAAAGGTCATTCAGAGTTTGCCTTGCCTATTCAACTTCCGAAAATAAACCTAGTTCCATGTTTCAAGTGGGACTTCTTCAGTGAACTATTCCTGAAAGAGTGAAGTTAAATATTTGCAACAGTACAATGCAAATCATTATTTGTTCGAAAGCAGTTTCATTAAGTCTAGAGTGTTTTGCACCATTCAAGATCAACAGTTCATAATTATGTTGATTCCCTGCGTTCATTTTCTTCATCTTACTTATCTCTCTGACATTGTAAAGATGTTTCTCCAGTTTGGACCAACCTCGTCCCCAGGGCCTTTTGTCGTAACCCAATCCACCTTTGCAAGCTAAGAGGTGCGAAAGCGGAAGTCCTTTATTGTTTGAAATTTTGCATTTTTGGGGCTAAAATGTAGTTCTGCGTATAGAGTTTAGTACACAGCCATATTTTCACATTCGTATCTGTCTTCAGTTCGAAAGTATCGTGATTTAAAAATATGAACTCGTAAGGGCTTTGACCGTGAAAATTTTGTACAGACTTTGATTTCAGGGTCTCAGCCCTCTTGACTTTGAACTCTTTGAATCGCCATGATTTTTAAATGAAGACAGATGTGAATGTAAAATTTGGCATTTTAAACTTTTGTACGCGGAACAAGATTTTTGCCTCAAAAATTAAAAATCTTAAGCAACAAAAGACTTTCTCTTTCACACCTCTTATCTTGAAAAGGTTGATTCACACTTGAAGTAAAACCAGATTTAACTATACCAGGTTAACGAAAGGAGCCTTCTGATTAGACAATCCAGCAAATTCAATGCATTTGATTGGCTGATATTTAACCTGGTTTAGATAAAGCTGGTTAAACTGTGTGAGTGTGAATGTGGTAGGACAGAGACTTCTCCGTCCCAACATGGCAAAAAGCCCTGGGGATGAGGCTGCAGTTTGGACCCAAAACTGATATGGTAAAGGTTTTCTTTTCTTCATGAATTTCACCCCAGGTTCTCCATTATAATTAAATGATGATTGCCAAAAAAACTTTCAAAGTATTTTTAAGCTCAAAGAATTACAGGAAAGAATAGAAAAAAACAAAGTCATAAAAACTTACTGTTTTTAGTATTGTTGTGTTTAATATGACGCTACTGCTAAAACACTTGTCATGTAGCAACCAAAACTGACGAATGTCTTAACTTCCTGTTGACCCTGGGGGTGCACTGCATATGTTTTGGGTACGGGGGTTTGCTATCGGGAAGGGTGTTTCACCATTTTTTGCAGTCGCTATTTGTAAAATTGCACTGCGTTGGACTTAAGTTAGAACAACTGCCAACTTACCTCTTTATGATGGAAAATGAGCTTCGTAACCTTTTTCGCAAGAAGGGTGCCCTTCACCATCATTCTAAGAAACTCTTTGTTGTAACTTTTTCGATCAGAATGTACCGGTCACATGCAAATCAAGACTCTATTTAGGAGAAAAACCAGAAGATTTTTTATACTGAAGGTCCAAACAAAGTTGCATACCTTGCTACTCTTTCGTTTTATTGTGATTTCGGGCGCCCTGACTGCACGTTGCCCTTCCTTCAACTTTCGGGCTGGATCTGCCCATGGATTTGCACAATCTCACTCTCGATTTCAAAAGACAAGTTTGTAATTTCACTCTGAAACCAAAATATGGTAATCAGGGCCTCAGTTGTACTGTACTTCTCTAGCCCTAGTAACCAAAAGTTGCATTTTCGCAGCCTCAGTTGCACTTTGCTCTTCAGATGATGTTTGCAACATGCTGCCGGAAACATCTTCTGCACAACCGATTAACATTTCAATTTTGTCGGACAGTGGACTGCTTGTCAGCAATACCTTGAGAATCCATTTTAAAATCAACGATATCTCATTCAAAATGGCCACGTGACAATAATGTGTCAACCAACATTGGCGTAATACTCCCCCCATGACATTGCCACCGAAAGACTTGGCGAGGATAAGTGAAATCTTGCCCAAACAAGGTTGAGTCGAAGAGCTTCGGACGGTATTTGTGGGGGCTGCTGGCGGCCTTGTGCAATCAAATGAAAAATCTGGATTACAATTGACCTACAGTAGAAAAGGCGTGTAAACGTTTTGAGGCAGAGAGAGGTAATTTATAGCACTTCTCATGACGTTGAACAGATGTACTTGAAATTCTTGGTGCAATAGGAAAAATAAAATTATTTTAGATGTGTAACATTTGCAACTTGGCATCAGTCACATCAAGGCAAATTCTAAATAAAAGTGAAATTTTCAGGGGCTGAGAAAGTTGATAGAAGAGCACACAGCAATAACAAACAAGGTATCAAAGGTCATAAAACACGAGGATTTTTGCTGTTTGCAAGCAAAGACGTATTATTTCCATTCGGACAAACACCCGGAAATAGATACAGAATCTCAACTCTCATCGAACATTGGACGTTCCATAGTCTAGGACACTGAGATTGGACCACTAAAACAAAATGGCTTTGTCACATTGCTTAAAAGGGAGCATATGTGTTCTGGTTACTTTAACTTTTGGGCTGGTTTACAGTCAGTATTCATCAACATTCACTCGAGGACAATTTGAGCCAACGAAGGGCAAAAGCATAGCGAGCGAAAGCGAGTTTGAACAATGCAGAGGAATTAGAGACGTCATAAAAAGGAACACAGCGCGTTACAGAAAAGTTCTAGTAAGAAATGACAATTTCAAGATAAATTTCGGAAATAATGAAGACAACAGGTTTATGACATCAAGAGCCAAGAGTAAATTAGACTTTTTAGCCAGCCGAGTGCAAGCAAAGTGGGGCAGTTATGTCAAGTTGCAAGTCGACAAGGCTTGGACTGATGTTGTGGATAAAAATGACATGCTGTCGCTACACTATGAAGGTAAGCAGATAATGCACGCAATACAGGGTACATTTTCTCATTATTAGAAATTTAGCATCAGGAGCTATGCACTCATACTATCTAGGTTCATTTCATTCATAGATTGCTTTCCAAGCTGCCCTGTACAGGGCCTGTACAATGAAAACAAGATATACCCACTAATATACAAGATACAGTAAAAAAGTAAAAATAGTTAAAAGTCCTGGAACGATCGGCAGAAATAAAAGAGTTCCTTTTCTGAAATTTTTGTTAACTTTGATTTTGCATCCAGGCCATTCCATAGTTTTGCCCCTCTAAAAGAAAAGCATTTTGGCCACATTTTGTTCGTAGAAATGGGGCACGTTAGATCGGTCTCGTTGCTCGTTGTTCCGAAGTTCCCTGGTACTGGTTTCTGAGGTTAAGCGTAAAAACATCAGCTCCCATATCGTTTTGGAAAAATACAAAAATTTGTCTTTATGGTAAAAATCAGCTCGAAGTCGGAGTCGGGCAAAATGTTGGTGAACAATGGACTCCTTTTCGGGCAGTTCCTCGGGGAGGTACTTCACATCCGATCATACAATGATGTAGGGCCTTTTTGGGTGGTTTTTGACGCGAAAATTCTGGGAATGCCATATAATCTTCGAAGAAACTGCGACTATACGGCGACTGGGGTCTAATTTTTGCAAGAAATTCTGGGAATGGGAATAATCAGGTTTGGGATGAGCAAAGACTTCCCTATTTTTTGCTGTCAATACACTTGTCGGAAGCTACATCCATATTATGGGCTTCGGTGTCAAAACTCCGCCAATATTCTGAGATTGCGTCAAACAGAAATTCTTGGAGTGCACACTCCCGTATGATCCAAAAGTGCAGTTCCCTGGCAACAGCCCCCCACACTGTATTTTACCGTGCGCTCATTATGTCCAGAAACTTTTGGGCAATGTTAGCCAGAATGGGTCATTGACAACTAGAGAATTAGTTCCTATCATGAAAAAAGTTGATTTGGTTCGTTGAAAAGCTGCACGTTTGCAGCAAAGAACACTTTGCCCCAATCAAGAGAGCCGTTCCTCTATAAGTAGTCTTGCTAGCTCCATATGTACTCTGTTACTCGGTAATATGCTATTACTTTGGTATGTCTAAACAGATGAAATGTCCCAAAGAGAATATGCTTTAGCTGCACGTGAAGGTACGGGATGTTACTCGATACTTGTGTACTTTGTTACTCGGTATTACGGCCATTAAAATTGTATCTTCAGACAAACAGGGACGTAGGAAGCATCTCAAACTTGGGGAGGCACGACACTTCGAGGGCACTTGTTCGTTAATAAAAAGGGGGGTATTTTCTAAAAATAAAAGGGCACTTCTTTGTTTATTACAAATCTTGAGGGCACCTGCCCCCAGTGCTCCCCCGGTTCCTACGTCTATGTAGACGGACGACAGACCATGGACAGACGACGAAATGTTACATACAATGCGTTTTTAGCTGCACTTAAAGGCACAGGATATTTTTTGCTAAGCTAGGCAAGCAACGAGAATTTAAGCAATTTTTCATGAAAACCTAGAAACCCATATATGTCAATTTTATAGTTTCTTCTAAAAAGCACATGTATTTGAGGCTCTAGTGCTGCAACCTCATCCCCTATGGCCTTTTTCGCCCCAATATGACACAAGGCCTTGGGGATGAGGTTGATTGATGGGATCACTTTATAGCGTACCGGACTCTGGTACCCAGGGTATTTATGGCCCTAACATTGCTAGTTTCTCCCCTGACAATATCTTCATAGATAGGGAACTGTAAATAAATATTACGGCAATCTTTACAGAAATCCACCTACTGCTTATTAGGTCATTATAAGAACCAAAAATAAGTCTCATTGCTTGCCTGATTTCTGCATGAGCGCTAAGATACGCGGAAGGAAAGTGTTGTTCCCACGGCAATTTTGTTCCTCCATTTATTCCTGTGTCCTGTGTGGTCCTGTAAATTTGGTTACGACAGCCTGCACGGGCATAGGGACACAGGGAGGCTGAAACAGCTACTGGAGCAACTAACACAAGGAGATACAAAGACATTTCGACTTTTAAAGTTTGAATGATGTATTGTTGCTTTGCATGCAGGACCCATTTCAAGGGTATGTGAAATGTGAAAGTGCATGTGATGCAATGGCAAGCGTTAAGATCAGGTACAATCATCAAGTTGACAATGTATTTGCGTTTCCTTTACGCGTAGGTTCTGATAATCCAATGTGACAATATTTTTGCTAAACATAGGAGGAAGTTACCTACTTCACTGTCAGATCATTGTCAGCGAGGGCTGGACCGACAGTTCATTTGAAACATGATGTGGTCACGTGTTTGTTTGTGAATTTTGAGGTCTTCAAAGGCACGAGACAAAATTTTTGCCACCAAAAGAAGTTGTGTATCTGTTCAAGTGAATCGTCTGTAAAACCTAGTGCTTCGGTAAAACACCGTTTGTTTACCCTTTTCTCCCACAAGCAGGGGCGAAAATCGTGGGGGGGGGGGTGTGGAGGGGTGTGGAGGGGTGTGACATCCCCAATCACAAATACAGTAGATTTCGCATGGCAATCGAAGAGTTTGCAGGGCGCCAAGGAGATTTTATCCCAGCGCAGCAACCGCTTAATAAGTGCTGCAGTCATGCTAAGCTGTCTTCAAATTTGCTGTTTTAAACACAAACTTCTCCCTGGCAACACCCATACATATGAAGGGCACATAACTGCCATGCCGTTTTATCGTAGTGAATGACACCCCCGACTTGGTAGAAAAAGTCTTTTCGAAAATGCTCTGAGCAGCACTAACTTAACTATGTTAACCGCTAGTAATAAGACAGTAAGACTGGAGTTGGCGGCAGTTCTTTTAAACGCCACCTCTGATGTTAGTGGAGGAAACTAGTGCTCAACATTGAGTCCTTGCTAAGAACCATCAAATCTAAGGGAACTCCTAAGCGAATCAACAACCCATCAACAATAGAATAATTTAGGCCAGAGTTACCGAGACTCGTACTCAGGTGTTTGGCCTTCTCCCAAAAAATTCACAAAGAGAGCATACCAGGATGCCCGATTTTTTCAGGTTGTGCCTCTCCGAATGAATAAATCTCTCGATTCTTCGACCACTACCAACAACCAATTGTGCGAACGTTTCCGTCCTACATCAAAGACACAAATGACTTCGTAACAAAAATTATCTACAATAACTTGAAACTACCAAGAAACTCAATCTTAGTTTCTTTTGTCAAATCTCTATATACTAACATACCACAAAGAGGAGGGCATGCAGTCAAACATTGAGCAGATGCGTCAATATTACGGTCAAACCTACCATTACCAATACCAGTTATAACGCAAATGCTCAATTTTGTCTTAAAAACAAACTATTTCATTTTCAACAATTAATTCTACCTAAAAATCGAATGAAATGCAATGGGAACACCTTGCTACCCAAACTATGCAAACCTTTTCATGGCTAAACTCGAAAAAACACTCAACAACAACAACAAAATGGTGAGCGTGTGGCCGAGTGGTTAAGGCGTCTGACTCGTAAGCCAAAGGTCAGAACAGCCGTAGGTTCAAATCCCACGCTGGACAGTTTGGTCGCTGTCCGTAACACTAGCCCGGGTCGACCAGAGCCATGTGAGGGAAATCTGGCAGCTGTGGCGGGTAGCTGCGGCGGACTGATGGTAAAACATCCGTGGCCCCTGCTGGAAATAAGTCTCTCAGACTTTCGCGGGCTAGCCACGTTAAATATAAATACCTACCTACCTACCTACTTTACAAATCAACCCCTCCTGTGGGCTAAGGTTTGTGGATGATATTTTCATGATTTGGCAACACAGAAAAAGAACTGAAGGAGTTTCACTAATTACCAATAATATACACCCAACAAGCAAGTTTGAAATCACATTTTCAAAAAGCAACATAAAGTTCCTGGATACTAATACATACATTTACGAAATAGGCCAATTAGTAAATACACTAAACAAACAGCCAACTGACACAGTTACATTTACACCGCCATTCTTTCAACCCTGAACACACAAAACAAGCATAATCTTTTAACAAACCTTACGGTATCGTCGAGTCATTACGAAAGATGAACATCTCATACAAAACTTACGAAAACATAGAGATCAACTTCTGGAAAGAGGCTACAAATTCTCTGACATCAGTTCACAACTCAACAAGGTTCTGAATTATTCTCAAAAACAACCCTTAACCAATAAGAAACAACAACAACAACATTCAAATATTCTACCCTTTATCTACCCCGGGTACCAGAGCCTAATAATGAAAATTAAAAAAAAAATATTTAAATTTTCATTATTAGGCTCTGGTACCCAGGGTACCCTTTATCGTTCCATTTGACAAAACTACACAATCAATCAGTCACATTCTTAAAAGGCATTGGCACTTCATTAATAATGAACCCTAGCTGAAAGAAATATGGCCAGCCATGCCCATCCTGTCTCTAAACCAGCATCGAAGCTTAAGAGGATATCTTAGTACGGGCAGACTTGCCAAACACAAAACAATGAAGTACCCCTACCTTTTTGTAGAAAAAATGTATAACTTACAACCTGAACAAAAAAGCAACTGTTGACAGTGCTCTTTGAGGGAAAACACTAGGGGCACCAAAACTACGAATGATCAACAGTTGACAAAGTTGCCAACAAAACAAGACAATCACAACAGATATTATAATGAAATCGAGGTCATCGCTGGAGTCCATCGTCCATAAGCATACGTAGAAAGGAGGTTGGTATTGCCCCTTTATCTTAATAAAAAGTCTGCAGGGCACCACTCGGTCTTGCAGGGCAAAAACCTTTTTCACCCCTCCAACATTATTGGTCTAGTTACGCCCCTGCCCACAAGGGAAACGTTAGATTGACTTTAGGCTAGAATTTTTCATAGAACGATTGTGGCATCACAGGACGTCCTCTCCAAATTCGAAAAACTTAAAGGCTTATATATACTGAAGAAGATTTCTGATTTAATAATTACACTTTCTTTGTGTGGAAATCTAAACAATTAGGGTAAAAAGCCCAAGGGCAAACATTCACTTATATTTGTTAAGGAAATCAAAGGACTTTTCAATACGCATGCAGCATCTCTGTGTTCTCGGTAACTTTTTGGGGAACTTTTGACAAAAAATTCAACATAACAAGATTTTTTTATCAAGATTATCCACAAGAAATATTCAACAAGAAAATTTCACATTGTTTATTGTTCATTGTTTGGGCTACCGTTATCGAAACGAGGCTCACTGGCCTGAGGCGCGAAAATCGATTCTTAAAACAAGAGAAGACGGAAGAACTGTATTTGGACCAGGCCAGGGAGCTATACCTCCTTGGACCACTGATGTGATCAGTGGTTTGAACCAGGGAGCGCCGTATTGCACAGACAACGGTAAGTTATAGACCAGTTTTAGAGACCATTGCTAACGGAAGAAGAGAGGAAAAGAAATCAAGGTATACCGTAACAAAATTTAATTTGGTACTGTCCGTTTCTGAGATTTTAATTTTTTACATCCTTTTGTAATTGGCCTGCCTACTACGCGGCTTTGCGCCAGGGGCGGATCCAGACAGTCGCCACAGACGCACGGAAGACGGTCAACTTTCCAAAGCCTAATCTTTTTAAGTTTGTTAGCTGATATTTATGGCGTGCCATCAGCGAAGGAAAATTCGAGCCTTAATATCAAAAAACCTTTTCTGAATTTCTTCGTTCAGCCCTAAAATCGTTGAGACTTTCCATATTCATTATTTGAATTCCCAAAGACGAGTGCATAATGCCGTTCTTGTTCATTTCACCATCACTGATCACACTTGTAGGGTCCCCTTTTGCTTTGCCTCGTTCTGCTTCCTCTGGTTTGAGTGCTTTCTATATTTGGAGACCCTTTCTTCACAAAACAAAAGCAAATTTTACGCATAAATTAGAGAACAAGCGTGCGACTGTACGAATATTTTAAAAACTGCGCGGTCATAATAAAACAATCGTTTTTGGAACCAATATTTTTAGCATTGTCTTGTGCGACTGTAGAGGCGATGGATGATAAATGGTATCCAATACAAAATGTATAGGGGAAAGATTGTGAGATGGTCGTGGCGATGTATGTGATCTATCATAGTCGCCAGCAAGAACGCTCAGCCAACAGCCTCACTCTGATCCCTTGCCTTGGATTATGGCCTATGGCCTTGGCACTCTCACAGTTCCCACAGGTGGATGTCTTCGCGCCAAATTATTAAGCTTAAATTTCTTGATAATTTGGAAATTGTCGTTACGAAGATCCTTGAGAAAGACAAAGATTTGATGGAGGCAAAAGCTGAAGATGAGCTCAAAAGATCGTCGCCTACTGTGTTCCAGCGTCTTTGGTCTTGGCTCGTCTATCTTGAAAACTCAAAGACAAAATGTGGTAGGCCTACCCTCTAGCTACTGTTGGCTGAAAGAATCAACAAACTTCTTTGCTCAAGTGGTTGGAATAATAAGGTAAAATTATTGGCTGGTGCAACATGTAGAAAATATTATTTGCCGATCTTTTTTCTCACAAAGTTGGGTCACTAAAGTTGGGTGAAAGTTGGGTCACTCCAAATCATGAAATGAAAACTCAAAACTACCACACACAGGCACAGTCAATAGGAAATTTCTTTCTCTCTCTTCCTGGCAGCGTTTCTGCTAGCACATGCTAAAACAAGAGGCTCTTTCTGATTTACACATTTTTTGGGACATTTTTTCATATATGCATGTAGCCAAAGCTTTCTACAGCTCTAGTCTAGCATTATCTTTTGAAATATTAAAAAGTTAAATGCAAGAAGATCATAGCACAATGTTGTTGAACCTTTTATTCTTGGGTGGGTTGTTTTCACAATGATTTATGTTTTTAGTCTAATGCAATATTTGTTTTCAAAAAGAATAAGCTTTATGCGTGATTAGAAACACATGGCATAGTAGTGGTAAAGATTATATCAATTCATATTACCCAGAAAAGTGAGAAACGAATTTATGAAGTTGTTAGTTCTATGTGCTGATCCAAGATTCTGGTAGAATGACAAAACAACTTTTAGTTCATGTGTTCAAGCTCTATGTTTCCTTTATGCAACGTCAGAAAAAACAAGACAGAAATTATTTGATGTAAATGGAATTGACATCCGTTATTGGTCTTAAGCCCAAATTACTTTGAGTGTCCACCAGATTACAATTAATGTTTTGATAAGAAACTAAGGTCTGAAAAGAACTTTTCCCACCAAAAAGCTCCATGAGCTTCTTATATTTTCAATGCAGTATAGGTAAGAGTTAATTCATGTTTGTTAGCAAGGCTCACAAAATACTTTGTAAAATCTTAACTTTTTTGTAATCTGACAGTTGAGCGTCTTATAAACAGTTTATTATGCAAAATGTGTGCATTTTAACATGTTACATGTATGCTGTAGGTTACACAATATCAGACTCTGTACACACAGGCTGGACTTTTCATAAGTTGATTTTCTTTGGTTCAAAGAAATGTTGCCTATGAACAGTATCATCATACATTACTTTCCTATTACCCTTGTCTTGTCATTCATCCAATGGACAATGTCCTGATATATTTTCCTTTACTTTAAATATGTGACATTCATCAAACAGACTCTTATTGACATCCATGAATAATGAGCATGGTATTATATCTTGAAATAAATGATATACCACACAGCAGTGCATTAATTTAAGGAATTGCCATCACTGTGCAAAACAGTGCAAACTGCAGTTTTTGGGTCAAAAGGGTATGGAAATTCAACAGGTTGGGAAAGTGTTTGGTAGACAGAGATCATATTGAAGGTAAGATTTTTCAAACACTGGACAGCATAATTCATCAATTGCAGAGCACCAGTGTTGGGTTGTGTAGTGGTTGTTCCACCACATGCAAGTGATTCATAGATAAAGTGGGTCCAGGGGCATGCTCCCCAAGAAAATGTTTGCAGAAATGACCTCTAAAATAGCTATATTGCACCAACTTCTCCTTTTTTCAAGGCAGTTGGGCATGCACCTAGTTTCCCAAAAAACTTTTATCAGCCTTTTTAATCCAGACTTTCTGACTTGTCTTCCAAGTTGGTTTTGGCACCATTTTCAGAGTGTCCTACAAAGTGACACCTGAAATGTACATTTGTCCAACTTTCTGTTTGGAGAAAGCATTGCCACAAGATTCTTGTGACTATGGACAAAGTAACAAGAGGTGAATTAATTCAATAAGAGATGCAAAAATTTCCTGTCGAAAGGGGATGCTGAGCTGGCTTGCATTGAAAGGAATTACTGATTGATTCTTGTTATGAATACATCCAAACAGTAGTATTTCACACTAAGATTTGAAAACATTAATACTGCATGATTCATTTTACCCTGGCACATTTTGGATTGATCACTGCACAAATAGGTCATCACTGCACCTTGAGCCTTGTGATACAGAATCTGGAAATAGCATGTAATAACGGACTCATCATAATACAGCCACAAATGCATGACAGATACTGTTCAAAAACCTGTGGAAAGAAAACTGTTAACTCCAGCGCAAGGAAAACAAGCAAAATAAACCTGTAGCTAGGGAGAAAACTGTTGAATCATGCAAGAAACGAATTAATCAGAATGTTGCAATAAAAAGCAAAATAGAACGGCCAAAGAAGCGTTTAGTCGCACACTTGTCAACTGGACTCTTCAGAAAACAAATTAACGATACAAACAAGACGATGTAACACCAATCCAAGCTACGTGACCATAACACTAAACCAATTCTTATGTCTTGGATTAGTAATGGATTCATTTGCAAAATATTTCCTTCTTCTTCTGGCACTGGTCATCATCTGTTGAGATTCGAAAGAGGAGAATTGAATTTCCTACTGAACTTTATTGGTGCGAACGAAGGACAGTGTCGAGAAATGGGAGCATTTGCGAAATATGTTGTCTGATACTAGTCACAGCAAATCGTCAGATAAGATTCGAAAGTAGAGAATGAAACTTACTCTAGAAGTGTAATAAAGCAATGTTTATATATATATATAGTAGAACGCAGGACTGTATCAAGCAATAAAACAACTCCGTGAAAGTTTTGTGCACTACCAGTTACAAGTTTACAGGCCAATTTTGTTTTCAATATTGTTCAGTAGTTGGATTGACTTCCCAATTCTACTGTTGATGGCTTCGATTTTGTTTAAGTTTCTTGAGCGGTAATACGAAAGGAAACTTTCAACTTCAGGGTTTCATTTAATTTTAGTGATCCTTTATTCCAAACGGGTGATGTCTCACTCTAATAAATGGACAGATAAACCACTCTCTTTAATAGATAGGGCGTTTTCCGGCAATCCTAAGGGCGTGGCCCCCAAAAATTTTTCCGGGGGCTCCGCCCCCGGACCCCCGAACTCCTCGCGCTTCGCGCTCGCTTCTTCGGGCCATTCCAGACTCGCGCTTCGCGCTCGTGCTGGCGACTGTCAACTTTTGGGCTGGATCCGTGCGCGTAGCAGTGAGTAAAATGAACTTAATGTGTTAAAAGGCTGAGAGTATCTACACTAAAAAAGCTGCAAGAGATGCAAAATCAACAATTAGATCTTTTGTTTTCACATGCGAGAAGAGCCAATGTTAATGTAGCTGCGAGTTTGACCGAATTCTACCTATACCTAGTTGCAAGTGAATGCAAAGTTCTCCAACCTGGACTCAGCTCATGTTTCTAAGTTTAGGCCTAATAAAGGGCTTTGTTGTGATAGGCAGAAGATAAAACGATGCAAATAGTAAATATTGATGTTACAAAATAAAAGTCATAGAATAATTCAAACAAAGGGAGGGCAATGCCAACACCACCCCAAGGGGCCCCTGTTTCAGTTTCAGTTTCATATATACTTTAAATTCCACTACATACAATTTATGAAGTACTAAACAGACAGATAACTAAACTATACAAATATAAAATACAGAAAATTGACACATCAGTAAAATAATAATGAAAGTAATACAATATACATTGAACAAAACAAAAAGTAAAGATAAATTGTATGGAGGGAATTACTTGAAGGAGGAGCTCTCTCAGTAGTCAGACAAATCGAGGAGAGAGCGCCCCCTGTTTTTAATTAGTATTTCACATAAATTTGATGAGTTATGAGGAAATTATATGACTGGGTGAATGGTGACCTTTTTGTGCCAACTAAGATCAATTTTGATAATTATTTTCAAAGAGGAAGACTTTGAGTTTACGACAAAAACTGATAGTAGAGGGTGATTGTTTTATATCCATGGGAATGTCATTCCAGCACTTAGCTCCAAAGTAACGAACTGATCGGAGACCATATTGAGAAGTATTTTTCTGAGTTAGAAAAATATCATTTTTAGTGGCTTGCCATGTATTATGTTGATGAACGGATTGAACTAAATCAAAAAAAGAATAAAAACAAGAAGGAGAAATCTTATTTACACAATCATATACAAAAGAAAGCAGTTTCAATTGAAATAGATCATACAGCTGTAGAATCTTTAAATCAGAGAAAAGAGGTGTAGTGGGAGAAGTAAAGTGTTCAAATGAAATGGCCCTTATGACCCTTTTCTGCAACAAAAATACTGGATTGATATGAGTCTCATAGGTAAGACCCCAAACTAAAATTCCATATTGTAGAAACGGCGAAAATAAAGAGTTGTAAAGACAGACTAAAATATTGATGGGCAAGAAGTGTCTTACTTTGAAAAACATACCACATGTTCTAGCCAGTTTTTTGGATAGTTCAGTCAGGTGATACTTCCAAGAAAGATTTTCGTCCAGAAGAACACCAAGAAATTTTACGTAACAAGTTCTCTTAATTGGAAACTTTCCAATTTTGATGCTGACATTTTTAGGTAAAGAACGTTGAGGTGACTTAAAAACAGAAGCACCGGGAAGGGGGGGGCAAGGGGGGGGCCGCCGCCCCTCCAATGTTCTCCAGGACCATTTTTCTAATTTTTCTAATTCCGGCGTAAAAATTGCAGGGGGGGGGGGTAAGGCCGATGATCTTGGCAATTATGATGTGTACGAGCAATGGATTCTACAATCTTGCCACGTCAATTGCATTTTCCCACGATCCGTACGGCATTGACTCGAATTTTTTTCTCGTGGTGAAGCCCCCAGGCTCCCGTTCTACGTACGCTCCAAGTTTGCATACCTCATCAGCACATAGATCAGCATAGCTTATGGAGGACGTACTGTAAGTCTAGATCTGTTTCACGAACGAGGAGAAAGAAGTTTGGTAGTTGCATAGGTGGTGCATGGTAAGAATCTTTCGCCGAAATTCTGGAAAGTGACCGGGAGACTTCTTCTAAGCCATAGCATAAGTTGACTCTTAGAGAACTTCTGTAGACAAACTACCATAACATTGTCGAAGACTTACATTTTTGAGGCCTTGGAAGTTGGGTCGTGAGGACCGTTAGGGATCGTCCTAGGAGAAAGAAGAGTGTGTGTACGCAAAAATTTTCCTGTGGAGGTGATCCATTGAAAATGGTCACAAAATTGTGAAGGTTTCCCATTTGGTCTTCGTAAATATTGCATGTAGGATAGGCATTCTAAGCCAAAGAATATCATGTTTAAAAATTTTACTGGAGATGCTGATTCAAATAACTGTTGCGAAGTGATCAGCAACTCCAATGCAGCACTGGCTGAAATGTGATAGGTAGAAGTGTTTCAGGCCAAAGTAAAGAGTTTATATCTACAAAAATTTTCCTGGGGGCTTTGCCCCCAGACCCCCTCAGTGGCCTCAGTATTTACTGAGCTTTGAAGTTTCTCCCTATCCTGATACCCTCTTTTTCACAAACCATGTATTCTTCATATTTCTGAATCTGAGAGTACACGGCAGCTGTATGGCAAATTTCATGACAGAGTGGCGTGTGGTAAATTGGTTGCTGAAATATTTGGGGATCCAAAGGTTGGATGCTCGGTCGCCGGTTGGACATCATTTTCTAATTGTGGACAGTGTGGTACCCTACTCGTATTGTTTAACAGACTCATTTAATCTTTATTTCAGGCAATGAAAAGGGCGTTGGTTGCATCTATACCCAAGGTAGAGGGCATGGTCCAAGAAAAATTTTCTGGGGCTCCGCCCCAGACCCCGTCCTGTTTTGCCCCTCCAATGAAAAATCCTGGCGGCGCCACTGCTTAAAAATTATGAAATTAGTTTTATCCATGTTGAGTGACAATTTGTTAGCCTCAAGCCACATTTTCACTTTTTTCAATTCCCTGTTAACCACACTTTGAAGCTGATCAAGACTGTCAGATTCACAATAGATGTTAGTATCATCTGCAAATAAGTAAAGGGCTAGTTTTGAGGAAGAGAGAGGCCAATAGTAGCTACTGTTATAGTTTTGTTTGTTGTTGATCAGTCTCAGTTGGTGTACACTGACATTATGGACTTAGGGGCCATCGACTTTCGATTTTTGTATTTTTCAACAGCAATTGGCCATTATGGGGGGAGGGGGTCTTACCCTTAGGCCGTTAAGAAAATGTAAAATCATACGGAAATATCTGTAAGGGAATGTTTTGAAGAGCATAGATAAAACCATTACAAATAATGTATAGAGTAGAGAATAAACAGTTTTACTATGCTTCCCGATATGGCATATCTTCGGTTGAAGTCTGGCGTGCTCCACAAGACATCTACAGTGCTTGCCAAAAGGCCATTTCTTCATAATCATCATTTCTAACCATAGCCATCAGGTTCAAATTCCCCCTCGCCCCCGAAACAATGTTGATTTTGAAGGTTATTGTCCCAGGATTCCAGCAGAGTCACAGATCATCCTGTCATCCTGATTTTTGACCACAAAACATTTGTTCTAAGGGGGAGAGGGGGAAATCGCAAAACAAGGCAAAATTAGCAGAGGTGTTCCAAGACTTTTGGCAGGCATTGTATATGCTGCTCCCCAAGTCCTACTGAGGCAAAGATATCTAAGCTGATCGGAGGCAATTTTGGTAGAAGGCCATTAACAGGGAGGGGGAGGGGGTTCTGATCTTAACGGCCTTATGCTGTTAAAAAATACGAAAATCGAAAGTCGATCACCCCTTATTTCTAGATCAGTTATTGATATTTTATGGACTTACACCCATTAGTCATGTAAAGATGCAAGTCTTCAGCCAATATCCTGTCACCACAAGGTCCTTTAGGAGCCCCCAGGAGTCCAAACTGAGCCTATGCCTCAAATGTGTATCTTGGCCCCCCCAGGGTTACCAAAGGCCTTTTCACATTTCAGGACAATTAAATCGGAATGCTTTTTGTGGTCCAGGTGTCCCAGCAGACCAGTGTTGTGGACCACCATTGCATCTGATAGTATTATTTCAGAAACAAATTTTTCCAAAATATAATGTTTTGTTGGTATGTATATTGTTGCCTGAACTTAGATCTGACCAGTTGGTCTTTAATGTTCTTGTGTCTCTTTATCACAACAAATGGCTGTTTCGTCCATATTTTTTAAGTCCATATTTGTGTCATCCTGTTTTTTATCTGCCAATTGTCTTTAAATATTTTGCCAATTTCAATTGTGGTATTGTCATATGGGATGACAAAAAGGATGTACTTGCTGCCTGTGTAGTTTGTTTGTTGTTGGCACTGACTGTGAGTATTTTCTGACTTTATTGAACTGTGTGTTCTTATTTCAGAGAGGTTGTAGCCCCTCCTGTTTAAGTTTGTTTCTTAATGTTTCTAGTTTTTCTTCAAGCTGGTCATTCTTAGTAATGATTCTTCTGTATCTCAGGGCTTGGTTATAAATGATGTCCCTTTTGCAGCTTTTGGCATGAAAAGAATTGTTGTGTAACAGTGTGCAGATATCTTCTGTTGTTTGACAAAAAGGGTACTTTCCAATCTGCCCTCTTTATTGAAATATGTTGTGGGGTCCAGAAAGTTGATTTGTTCCATGGAATTGATTTGCCCCTCCAGTCTGCGGACAGTATAATTCAACTTGTAATGACATTTTATCAGAATTTCTCCAAAAATGGATTTCTCGACTCTTCTTTGTCTTGCTGTCTCCAGTTCATGGCCATGACCTCCAGTTTGCTGAAATGTATATAATGAATTCCCTACAAATTTTCCCTGAAGTGCATTATTTCAGAATGTTTTCAACAATTTAACCATTGCTGTCACCTAACTTGCAAATTGCAGTGATTCAAATAAGCTCTGTATTCAGGCTAAAATTAATGAAACAAGTCAATCATAACATGCCAGAAAAATTGGGGCAAACTTGTTGCATTTCCAAATGGCATTGAAGTGCAGAAGAAACAAATAGAGAAACATGTGTCCGCAGCCTGGAGACAGGGCATGTCAGTACCAGGTTGAACCATTTTTTTCTTTTTTTTATGCAAATATAAAAAAGTTTACAATGTGTGCTACATCTAACTAAACGTTTCTAATTACTATACGACACTACAGGTACGATGCCATGGGGAGCGAAAGATAATGACTACCCCATGGCCAATATAAAAGGACATGCAACGTTGAACTGACAACGACTACATTACAAACGACTTAAAACTATTGGATAATGTACCAGATTCTGTTCCACATCAGATGTCAGGTCAGTGTTGAAATGACTGAATTGATGTTGCGAACATAACTCGTTCGATTTAGTGGATAAAGTGCCTGACATCTGATGTGAAAAAGAATTTACAATGAAAAAGAACGTTTACATAAAGGGACGTGGTGGTTGCATAGTACTCAGGTTGCAAAGATCTCAATCAAACCGACCAGTTTCATGGATAAAACGTAAAGTTAATTCGAGTATACTTCTATTCACGTTATTTGAAAGGTCGTTATCGCCATATAACAAAAGCTGGGTCAAAGCATCATTTGAGAGATCAGGAATTTGTACGACTGGTCGTAGTAATTCAGCAATTCCAGCGAGAAGATCTTGCCGTTGAGCATCAAATGAAGGGCAGAGCAACAAAAAGTGCTCCGTATCCTCAATCCCATCGCTTGTTGGGCACATTGGGTTTACGGTATCCCTAAAATTATGCTTGAATTTGTGGAAATTCAATTTGCTGAGACCAACCCTGAGTTGAGTAAGATAGGATAATCCTTCTGGATCGTGAATTCCATAAACAGATTTTGCAGGGGGGCGGAATATCGACAAGAGCTTTTTCTCGAAAACAGCAACAGAAGGTGCCTGTCTTAATTCAGGCTCAAGCTTGTTCCATTCAGATAGACAGTCGGGATAGAAGCTAGATTTGAATTTTTCTGTCCTTGCCTTTAATTGCCCAATGACATCCTGGTTACGAAGACGGTACTGTGACTGGTGAAGAGGGGGAATCGGATCTACTGTATACTCAGGGCTAAGATTATTCAAAAACTTGTAGAACAAGTTGAGACGTCTACTCCATCTTCGGGAACTTAGTGACTCCCAACCAAGGTCTATGTACAGCTTCTCTCGAGATGTTCCCCTCCACGTTCCTGTTACAGCCAAAGCGGCAGAATACTGAACAGACTCTAGCTTTTCCATTAAATTTGGTAGAACGAAATTTCCACTGAATTCACGTACTTTAGCAGGAATATGATAAATAACGTCACCATAGTCCAAGTGGGGTCGAACATAAAGCTTATATATTTCGTTTAGAGTATGCCTGGGCAGGTATTTGGAGAGATATTTCAGCAAGCCAATACCCTTCCTCGTTTTAGAGATAGCTGACTTGATATGAGCTGAGAAGGATAGCTTTGAGTCCAGGATAATTCCTAAGTGTTTATGCTCATGTACTTTCTTCACAGGCATGTTATTAAAAAGGATCACAGGATGATCAATTTCAGATTTCTTCCTTGAAAATTTTAATTCAACGACTTGCTTCTGTGGATCAGGATTGAAAGACATTCTCCAAGTGTAGGCCCACTGACTTATCAAGTCCAAGTCATGGTTCATATCATTGGCTGCTGTATTGGGATCTTCTACCATTGTGAACAATGATGTGTCATCAGCAAATAACTTAACATTGCACTTCAGACCTACAGCTAGATCATTTATATACACAAGGAAAAATAACGGTCCCAGAATAGAGCCCTGAGGCACCCCTGCTGAAATATCTCCCCAATTGGAACTCTGTCCATTCAGTACGGTCCTCTGCTTTCGATCCTTAAGAAAACTTTGCACTAGAAGAAGAAGTTGTCCCGAGACACCACATCGTTTTAATTTATAGATTAGGCCATCGTGCCAGACCCTATCAAATGCTTTAGAAATGTCAAGATACACAGAACGGACATCAAGGTTGAACCTACAATAATTTACAACACAAAGTTAAAATTTACTGGTTTGTTGGTGGATGCTAGCAATAGAAAGAATTCTTGGCTGTGGAGTTTTTATTGCTCAAGAGTTGATCAGCTTTGCTTGACAAAATTCTCATCAGGAATTTCCGAATAAGTTTAAGACAATGCTTAAATGACCAGAAGAGTGTGCGGATTTACTGTCTTTAAATTGTCAAAAGCCAGAGTTTTTTGCTTGTTGTCAGCAGACTGGAGCTGTCCGCAGACTTGAGGTATGACTCTATTGATGTTCAATGCCAGCAAGTCAACAATTGATTCTAAATTGAATTTTGACAATATCCTCAAACTTTGTGGGAAATAAGGGTTAAGAACTTTGTTACATTGTCTTACGTTAAAACTCATACCTTTGGAATACATTCTGTTACTTTCAGAGGCAGCATCTTTTGGAATGACTTTAAGTGACAATATAGAAATATGTGAAAATGTGGTAGCTTTCAAAAAGAAATAAAAATGCGGACAGGGGCAAACTGCAGCTGTAAATTATGTTGTCAAAGGATCTTGTAATAAAGTGTATATATACATCATATTTTATGTTTAGTTTTAGTTGGTTTGAATAGTTAATGGACATTGATATGCTGTTAACTATTAGAAATAACCAACTGTAAAAAACAAGCAGGTTCATAAATCAAATGCTTTCATAAGCAGGTGTGCTGAGTACACAGCACTTGCAATTTCAATTAGGCTATTCAAAATAGACTGCACACTAGTGTATCTTGTCCAAAAGTGCCATACTCTGCAGACTGGCTCGCATGTCATGATAACAAAATGAGATGCACTGCTTGTTTATAGAACATTTTCCTGGACCTGGTTGCAAAGAAACATTGCAGTTGCCACACAAAGACCCATTCCTGTTATGTATGGCTTAGTTCAATTCTATGGGCATTGTAAACTTTGACTAGTGATCTATGAATGAATGCCAGGATATGTTGTGTAGAATGGTATACTAGTTGGTACACCCTGGTGGAAAGTTTGTTTCTGCTATGCCAAAGAGGTTTACACCAGACCAGTTGCCTAAGGACAATAGGCATATTGTTTTACCATCAATCTTGATGTTGTTCCACATCATAGGCATTTGGCACATCAAACAGGGCTCAAAAATTTTTTCCGATAGCAAACCAAGCCCTTTTGTTTCTCCTTACACAATTTTGTCTTCTTTCCCAGTGTCCTGAAGGTGAAGTTGCAATTTTTAATGTCAAGCACTGGGATTGCAGAAGTAGCTAAGCGCTAATCAAGTCTGCAACTCCTTGTCATGACGCTCAAGTGGTGGGGCCCTACTGGGTTTTGAACCCACTCCACCTGACTGTTCTGGCTGCAAAGTCAGAGGATTGCACCACTGCGCCACAACACCTTCTATCCCTACTCTGCTGCCCCATTCTATCCCTTTTCTCTCTCTCCTTTTTCCCTTCTCTTCCTTCCCTTCCCTCCTTCATTTCTTTTCCCTTTTCTGCCCTTCTTGTTCCTTTTTTCCTTCTTCCTACCTGGGAAATATGAGAATTTCAGCTACCTTCCTGGTGGCGCCGCTGCCACGCTATTTTTCTGCTTGCGCTGAATTCACAGCCAGAACAGCCATTTTAGTCAGGCTTGAATCCTGTCATTTGAGGCATCATTTGAGCATCATGACAACAGATTGCAAAACATGATTACAGTATAGGCCATTTGTACATTAACATGGTATTCTAGCCTGCCTAACAGTTCCCAAGAATTGCTTTTGTTCTTAAGTGCAAATGAAAATTTAACAGTCCTTCTTATGATGCAAGAATTCTAATGTGAGGAATTCTTCAAAATCCTTAAGAATTCTGACAATTCCTGTGATGTAAATGTGCTTATGGCATGTGCTGTAGGTCCTCTACTTCATGTTTGAGCCCCACTTGAGAATGCAAACGTAAACTTTTTTCTTTGCATTTTATTGTTTGGTTCTTTTATTGCAATATCAGAACTTCTATTCATCACAATAGGGAGAACTGTCCAGCTTCGAGTATCAGATGGAGACAGGGGTAAACTGGGCCAGCTGTGTGGCCTTGCCTTGGAAGCAGGTTTTGACTGGGTTTACTATCAAAGTTATGATTTCATACGTGTCAGTGTCATTCCAGATGGTAAGGAAACAATTTGTACTTATGTTTTATTTCATTCTTTGGTAATGATTAACAATTTTCTTCTGAAAGGGGTGCTATCTAAATACAGAACTGATTCTTGGTGAAGTTTGGATTTGGAAAGCAGACTGCTATGCTAGAATGTTCCTACCTCAACTTTATAACTGTTAATCCCAAGAGAATCATTTGACTTCAGAATCTCTGTTGACTTTCATTCACTTATCGAAACCTTTCCATTGATTGTGGAGGCATCAACCACCAGCTCATGGCCACAGAATAAGTGGCACATAGAGCCAAAATATTTCAAACCCTGCATATTTTACTCCTTATGTACAAATACTCACATACATGCATATTTTGTTGCATTTCTGCATCGAGGGAGATGGCAACATTGACCAATTGCCACTTGATGGTATACTTTTGAAGTTATTCATTTTGAAAATGTTGGTCATTATAAATAGAGATGAGAATGATGTCTAAGAGCAGTTTTCCTCAAAGTAACTTTTGTATTAATTGCAGTTTTTAATGATCTTGAGCCAGCATGAAAAGAAATCGTATTCACTAATTCAAGTCTGCAATTTTTGCAGTTTGCCAGACCAAACTTGATCTGGCTTTTGTTGTTGATTCATCTGGAAGTGTTGGATCGAGAAATTACCAAACGGTAAAAGAATCCCTCAAGAGCATGGTTGATTTCTATAACGTTGGGTTGGACCAAACAAGGATTGCTTTGGTATCATATTCATATTCGGTATGTATATGCTTTGAAGCTTAAGGGCTGACAAACATTCAGTGTATCCTAGAAGTTGATCAACATTCCTTAAATATGAAAATAAACACAAAATAGATGGGTTCCGTTGTAGTCTTGTAGCATAACACCAGGCTTACAATTTTCATCCTATCTATAGCCACTGCTATCTAAACCAATCTCTACCCCCTCCCACATTCATGATTCGGCCTAATCCAATTATGCTAAAGTGCGTAGTATTTAATGTTTATTATTATTATTTTTGTAACAACCTTGAAGGGGACCATTATGGAAATTAGGACAACTTGTTCTTCGCTTTAATTAGGGGTGTTTTTAACTTGTATTTACCAAAGTCGCTATGTAAATTGTATCATAAATATCTTGTTAATTTCAACTACATTTGATTTTTTGACCATTTTAATTATTCAACCATTGTAAAATTTTACCTACTTTCTTACTTACTTACTTACTTACTCACTTACTTACTTACTTAAGCTAAACATGTCCAATCTTCAATTAAAATGGACATGACAACGATGTATAAATCACCAGCCATTTTAAATTGTTCAAATGGTAGGAGTTCACCAGCTCTGTCCTTTTGAATGGCAGAAACACGATTTGATTTTCATATTTCTGCCGCTTTTAATTAATCAATCCTAGGCCATGGTCTATGGTTTTTATGTGTGATCAGCCACTGTTCTTGTACATTTGAAAAAATTCTAATCACTTTATTTTCAATCTGATACAAGAACCAATTTTTATATCAGATTTTAAAAACAGCAGATTCTGCCAGTAAAAACGGCCATTTCTATTACCATTTGATTTGACATGGCAAAAGTAAAATGCTCAAAACTAGGCTTAGGACTAATGATATTACAGCTCCAAAATTGGCTGTTGGCTTTGCAGGCCTCATCTTGTTTTCACATCGGTCAGTTGAACCAGCAGGGCTCAGGAAAGAAAACAACATAGTAGCTGCGCTGCTAGGAAGGTAGCTGGAATGATCAAAGTTCCCAGGAAACGAAAAGGAATTTCTGCTGTTTCCAATGTGAAACTGATTTACTGATTGATTAAACTGATTTACAATTTACTGCTGTTTCCAATGTGAAAATGTACTTTAAGTGGAGAAACTTTGGAAGAAAGAAACTTTTGCAAGCTCGATGAAATGCAAAATATTCGGAATTAACCTTGGCAGATAGCCCGGGGGGGCTACTCCTAATGTGGCCTGACAGGGGGGTCCAGTCAGGGCTAAAGAGGGTCAAAGCAAAAATTTTGAAAAATGCCCTCATACGGCAGTATCTTTTTACAAAAACCCTAGTTTACGAGCTTGAAAACTGGGTCATTGGTAGCATTTAGTAATGAAAATTTTCTACGTTTTCATGACGTATTATTGCAAAACCGATGTAACAAAGCAAGAAAACTTTCAAAATTCATTTATAATTAATACTGCAATGACTAAATTGGCGTCCGGAGGAGCCGACCGGGTTGAAACATAATAAATGGCTAGGAATCTAAGAATATCTCCAATTGGTAGTATTTGGTTGACAAATAGCGTCATTTGGTAGCCATTTGGTAAAACCCCAAACCCCCCTGTCAGGCCACAATGAGAGTACCCCCCCCCGGGGCAGATAGACAAAAATGGGAAAGTTCGTGGGGATAGACTTTCACGTGTTAGGTTTCTCATCAAATTTTATGATGTCTCAACTGTTCTGCGACTCTTCCTCCTCAAGGAATCTTCCAAATTGTTCATAGATACCATTGCAGTAGCAGGGTTCGAAGTGGTTCTTTTTAAACAAGAAAAATATCAATACCTGATTATTTGCTTCTGTATCTACTTGAAATTTTGTTTCTGTATCTACTTGAAATTTTGCTTCTGTATCTACTTGAAATTTTGGTTCTGTATCTAAGGAAATTCGTGGAAATAACTTTTGCGAATTTCACATATTAAGAAATTTATGGAATAAAGTTTGATGATAATTCGTAATTGCAGAAGAAGTCGATGCACCTAATATTGCAAAATTATGTGGATTATTGTTATATTGCAATATTCTAAAATCAATAATGTTGTAATCTTCTAAAGCTTTCAGCGAAAAGACGAAAGTTTCATCTCTTAAAGTATTATGTTTCTTTAGTGTTACTTCTTTATATAAATGACTCAGCTATGCTTATCATGGGTTGTATACCTCGTGAGTCAGAAATTTGCATCCCTTGTTTGAAAAATCACACAGTACTATCAATTCAAGCAATTTGAAAATTTTTAATTCCTTCATCTTACTGAGGCTTCAATTTAATTTTCAAGATTTTTTCACAATAGCAGCTGCATCTTTTCCTTCTGCAATTATGAATTATCAAGAATCCCTGTTTCTTGATAAGCCCAATAACAGTGAAGCATAGCTTGTTTCGCAGTCATGTAGATTTAGAATCTGTGATGCTCAGCATTGATGGGGAAGGATGATAGTCATTCCAAAGTTCCCGTATCAGCAGTGCTTGAGCTAAGAAAACCATTTTACTATTTTCATTCTTGAAACATTGATAAAACTGAGGTAATCACTCATCCATTGGAAACTGATTTCTAGTTTTCTGGTTTTCTTCATTGAGATTAAGATAATGCATTTTCAGTTGTGAATACCTTGTGGGAACTCGCTGACTTCGTGTCCCTTCCTGCAATGAGTGGCACAGTGGTTGTATTAGTTGGGTGCATTATGTTTTATTTGATGAAGAAAATAACCTCTCGAAATTAAGTTTATCCCTCAGTCAAGGCAACCAAGTTGTAACTATTCAGCGAGAAGCATTCTTTGTCACACACCTAGAATGTCTTTGCCTCAAAATCACGCACCTTGGCATTTATCGTTGAGACAACGAGTGTTCGATATTCTTGAAAACAGATATCTTTTTGAGAAAAGGAAATCAATAAATTAGTTATCTAAATGAAATGCAAACTGAAAGTCACAGGAAGGTCAGATTACATGACAACGAACAGCGACGAACAATGCCGTTGGTAGACATGTGTCCTGAATCTATGGACTTCGCTTTCCAGCGCTTGATCTTGAGTTCATTCAAACGATGTCGAAATGACTTGATGTGGAAGAATTGAAGGTATTCAATTTCTCTTCATCCCAGGAATACCGCAGTGATATGGAGTAACTGGATGGAAAAGCATTCATTATCAAACGGCCTAAATAGAAGAGCCGGAACACAAGAAAGCGATTATTTCCATTGATGTTAACCTTTGAAAATACAATATTGATCGTCGTTATTTCAATTCATTTCCGATGTGTATTTTTGTAACACCAAGTACTGTACTTGAACAATTGTTTTGTCGTCCTCAGCTTCCAAAACCCCTCTTCATGGAGAGAAATAAAGCGCTCAAAATCACGCGCCTCGCTAAGCAAGGTGCGTGATTTACCGCACGCCACTAAAATTTCTTACGGCCAGGACTGAAGTCGATGTTTTGATTTTTGTATGCTTTCAAAGAGCGTATGCATTTTTCTGACTCATCTGACAGAATGCATTTTTTTATGTAGCTGTAAGCCTTATTTTAGGTCGTTGGCAATAAACTGAATAGATTTCAATTGAACTGAATTGATTAACGAGACTCATTTGAAGCTTTGTAATATTCTGTCTTTTTCAAAACAATAGGTATACAAAGAATTTTACCTGCGTCAGTGTGATTCAAAATCAAGACTAAAGACTGCTATTGACAATCTGATATATGAAGGAAGTAATACGGCTACAGGCAATGCACTCATGACGATGAAAGACTATATATTCAAAGCACATAACGGTATGAGGAATGATAACTCCATCCCAAAGGTAAGTGTTCTCATATCTGATGAAGGGTTAAGCTCAAAACGTTTGTTTTATAACTTTCATAGTATGTACATGGTTTTATATTCAAGGAGTTCCTAGTAAGCATGCTGCTCTGCTACGAATGTCCTACAAAGAGCAGCCACCTTCTTGACATAATTTATGATGTTTCTCTTTCCTATGGGATTGATATGCATATATGATATAAGTGCCCGCACGCTCAAAACGCTGGCTATGGAGAGCAGCCTTTAGGATAGCACAGAGATCAGGTAAGTTCAAAATTAGACTTTTATTCCAACGAGTGACTAGGAGTAACAACAACTACTCTGATGGCTCACTGGGGCCGACTGCTCTGTTCACACGGGAACGCAATCGTTCCATTTCGTTCCGTTCCGAAAGGCGGAACGCTCATGGGTTGCGTCCACACGGGAACGCTTGAAATAACATCGTTCCCTTCCAAAAAGTGGAGCGATAAAAAGGTGATACGATAAGTGGAACGAAACGCAATCGTTCCTTTCCGTTTCCGTGTAAACAGGCAATGGGGTGCAAAACTGATTCAAAAAACGGAACGATAAGATTTTTTCCCTAATCGCATGCATGAATGCAGTTGTTGCTGGGAAAATGGCAAGGACTGAAGAAAACACTGCGGAACGGAACGATTGCGTTCCAGTGTGAACAGAGTCAAAAGCCGATACGCAATCGTTCCGTTCCTGTGTGAACAGTCTATTTTTGCATTCCAGAAACTGGAATGAAGATGGAACGGAACGATTGCGTTCCCGTGTGAACGGGGCCTAAGTTGCTCACGTCGTCTCGATTTGTTCTCACAACGAAAGGTTTATGTCCTAGCAAATACGCGAAGCAATTGTACGTTCTTGGGCCTAAACATAAGTCCCTCTCAATGAGAATGAAGATTTTAGTAACCTTTTAAGCAAACAGATAATAGAACCTAGGGAAGAAATGTGACGATTTTTAAGCATTAAGACAAATTCTGATGCTGCTCATTCGAATCTTTTGAAGGAAGATGTATTAAGGCATCGCTCAATCAATACTGTTGCAGGATAATTAGATGTGTCTCACTCGTAAGATAACTTCAAATCAATCAAATGACAAAAGATTCAGTAAATTATTAAAGTACCGTAAGAAAGTGTACCTGTGAAAACTGCATAGATGTGAAAGCAGTGTAATTCGCTGTTAAGTTTGTTTGCTCCACGAACTTTTGTGGTACCTTATTCATTTGCTGATTATTTAATTTGTTGACTGAATGGCATATTGACACATACGCATGAAATTTCGAATAGGCAAATAACCTACTGTTCATCTTCCCTTTCAAGATTGGCATCCTGATCACAGATGGCAAGTCGAATCGTGGCACCAGTGTCTCCTATGCAGCCCAACAAGTGCGAAATGCAGGCATTAGCATGTTTGTTATTGGTGTTGGTACCAATCTCCGTATAAGTGAACTGAACCAGGTCGCTAGTGACCCAGATGATAAGCACGTTTTCCTGTTAAAAAATGGTTTCAGAGATCTGTCTGGATTTGTCGATCAAATGAGCACAACATCGTGTGACGGTAGGTTCCTATTTGGTCCTTTTGGGTTGGTTAATGGCAGAAATGTATAAAAACAAATCCAATCTAAACCCACCTTTTATGACGGATATTTTTACGGAATAAAATATTAGCTACAATCTAAAGCATGGCAATTACGCTCAACTGTCAAAGGCACGTACAACATCATTTGGAATTGAGGCAATATCCTGCCTTGGAAATAAACAAATAAATAAAGTAAACTATAAGCCTTTTCATGCGAGTCGAAATAAACCTTAAAATATACCTTATAATGTGATTTTGTTTCATGAATTGGAAATAAACTGTGGCGGTTTTTACCGCAAGAAATAAAACAATCAAACACCCTTTCTGTTTCAAAGTGTATCCCTTTCAGTTGGAGCAAAAGCCCTTCCATAATGTTTTCATTCTTCAAACATAAAAAACGAATCAGATTTTAGAATGATGATAATGCAACTATAGGCTCTGCAAAACATAAATCCCGAAAGTCTAACGAGATAAACACCTGATAGGCCTCTTCGCGGGCTTCAAGACAGCGCGCTGCTGCTCTTTGGAGAGGTGGGTGCACCATGTGGATTGTCCCCTTCATGACGCATGTACTGAACTGCTACAGGGCTGGGGGATTATCTCAGGAGTCTCACATTCTGGTGTCGGCAGGTGGGTGTATAGGAGGAAGAGTCCTTTCAGCATGGAGATTTTTCGTGTTGTGAGCCTTTCTGTTCTTCGGCGTGCCTGCTGGTTGGTGCAGGGTGGGGTGTTTTTGCGGGCGCTCTCACCTGCAGCTACTGCAGCCCTAAAGATGATAAAATTGCTAATTTTTGAACCAATTGCTTGGTCAGCTGTATTTGGCTATATGATTTGGTCTTTGATCTTCTTATCAATGAATTAAATTAAAAATTGATAGTGTAATATAAGTTTTGCAATTTCAAACAAGAGTACTTCCTTCTATGACACGTGGTATTTCATCATAAAACGATACACTCTACCAAAAAAGTCTTTTTGTTGATGGAAGGTTTGGGCAGGAAGGTTATCTTATTTTTTTAAGTGGAAAGGATGAACCATTTTAATGTTACGGAACGAGTCGAAAATCTAGCTTGATTTGAAAATACTGGCATGAAATGTTCTACAGTAAAAACCCTCGTATAAGAACTTAGTGATTGAGAACCTACTGGCTGAAATTCTGACATTAGACTCCCAATAAATAAGAACCCATTCAGCCTGAAAATTGAAGTAGGTTCTCATTCGTAGAGATCATCAAATTAGCTCAAAAATCCAATGGCTTTGTCATTGAACATGTTCAGATTGATACTGTCATATGTGCATATTGCAAAGAACTCTAAAGATGTTTTGAAAGCTTTTCATCATATTCTGTAAAAGCTCTGATTCTTCCACGGACTGCTGTTGTGAATAAGGCTCATAAACTCAGATGCTGTGAACTGATAGTAAATATTGGGCTTGAAGTTTTAATATGAACAAGATAAAAGCCTGAAAGCTTTGAAGGAAAGAAGAACCATTTTAAGAAACTGAACAGCCTAATTTCCCACTAAATACTCAATATATCAGTGAAAGGTGGCTGTATAACAAGTAAAAATATGTTCAAAACACAGAAAACAAGAAGTCAAGGTGGCTCGCTTCTGTTATAAATTTCAAACTGCTATAAACTGGTTGTCCTATCGCTCATGCTTTTAAAGCGAAAAATAGAGGAGAGTGGAATCCGCCCCCTCAGGAACTCTCAGATAAGGTAGGGTTAAAGAGTAGGTACATGAGAAAGGGTAAGGATACAACTAGGGAGTGGTGAAAAGAGCAGTGATGAACCTCAAGAGTGGAAATTGAACAATTGTCAAGCATATATATGAATGGCCACTTCGTAGGTCGAACCTTAACGAAACCGTTATGACAGTAGTTTGCCCACATAAAGTGGTTAACAGCTGCAAATGCCAACAGGCGTAGCAAATTTCGCGGCAAGCCTAGTCCATATATAAGAACCTAATCAGGCTGCCTTGCAAATTTGTACTGGGTAAGTAAAAAAAAGAAACCTCGGTGTTCCCTAAGCATGTAAGCAATGATATTTTGCGATACCTGATTGAATAGCTAGCATATTTAATAATTTCTAGAAATGTTCCTGGCTAAAATCGGTCGCTCCATTCAGATTCTGTAGGCGATTTTCTACAATGAATCCATTTGAGAAACCTTAAAAACCTTGCTAGAATTGCAAGCAAGAATACATAATTTGTTTACGTCACAGGGATGACTTTCAGCACGCTTACAACGTGCTTTCCTCTTTGCGAGTTGAAAATTCTTCCCGCTAGTGTGAATGATATTCAGAGAGCTCCCATTCTCCAATGAGGACAAAATACATGAACACCTCCAAGAGTCATTATTGCTAGGAAGGAGAACAAAGGAAAATCTTGCTTGGCGTTTTCAATCGTTTTTGCAGGTTTTCGAAAAGGGCTTTTTGCCGAAAATCTTTTATTTTGACGGGAAGGAATGAACGATTAAAGCCAGGTAAATTACTGAACCTAATTTGACATATCGGGAATAAAACAAGACAGTTTTCAATATAATTACTTTGATATTCAGGGAGCAGGATTTTGTCAAACGCCGGACATTTTTATTGACTCACCCGCTACGTTCTTGTAGGCGGGTTTTTACTGTATCTCAATGTGCATCGAAGTTCTAAAAGTTCTAAAGAAATGACTGCTTCTACCGGGTGAGTCAAACATTTTACGAGTTTGGCGGACTATCAAATAAAAAGTATGTAACCGATATTCAAAACTAAATGTTTATCATCAATCAAAGGCTAACTTATATTACGAAATTTTGTTTGGTAAAATCGCTCATCATTTAGACGCAGAAATCAGGAAAATGTTCGTAAGAGGCATGTTTGGGAAAAAGGATTCCCCATTCCATTCTGGTCTATAATTCACTTGCTATTGAAATTGAAATTCTATTTATGAAACTTGCAATGTGAGCTTCGATCCCACATAAATCATGGACCAGAATGGAACGTTGAATTCTTGATTTCCATACAACCCAATAATCCCTGACCAACAAGTAACTGACCTAAAAGTAATTTAAAAAAAAACGAGAAGAAAAACCTAAATGCCCTATTTGCAAGTCTCTAAAATATATTCTCCAATTACTAATTAATGAAGCTTTGATCTAATTCGAAGGAATCCCTGATCGTTCTTGCAAAAAAACTTTCTATATGATTCAGTCCTGCATTGCATATGTTCGAAGCTAGAAAAGTTAGTATTGTTTTGTCTTGTATTCCTCGTCTTTTTCATGACATAACTTGGCCTAACGCGTAAACTATTTTTGTTTCACCCATTAGATTTTTAGGAAGCTAAAAGTGTAATGATGATACATATAACTGCATGGCTTAATTTTTGCAATTAGAGATACTTTTGTAGGATCTACTTTTGAATCATGCTGGTGCTTTTTTCATCAAATAGTGAATATAGCTTTGTTGATTTTCAGAGGGAGCACAGCTGAGTAAATGTGAAAGTGCAGCAACATATGTCGATGGAGGTTCATTTAAATATTTCAGAGGAAGTTTTGCAGCCGGTACAACTAAAGTTACAATTGAATTGCAAGATTACCTTGGTAAGTGAGTTTTTGATATCATAGCAATTGAATCCTTGTCAATTATCACACCATTGGTTTGGTTGATGCATCCTTCGTTTGACTTTAAAGCTCAAAGGAACTTCAGGTACATTGTTGTAAGTAATAGGTGCATAATAACCGGTTTTGTATCGTACAGGAAAATATAAAGCCCGAGGTCTTAAAAGTGAAAACCTAGCTTGGGAGGTCTGTGCATTAAGATCGAGGGCTTTTTTCCTGTACAACAACAAAACCGGTTAGCATGAGTTTTCTTACCTGACAGATTCAAATCTTGCCTCGCAACATTTAATCAAACACTTTTTGTTAAAGTCATGTCGTTTGAGTTTACTGTAAATCTCACAGGCCTAAGGCAGTTGCTGTGGCGACAAAAGCCTGTCCTTGTATCATATTATACAAGGCTACTGGAAACTCGCGGTAAATTTGCGATTAACCAATAGGATTGGCGGGATTCTGTATTGCTTGGTTTTTGAAACTTCAATCGGGTAATAATCTTTGGTAATATTTTTAATATCTTCATTATTTAGAATTACGAATCAGGTAAATTGGTCCCTTTACTAGCACGAAGATTTCCTTTTCTTGTAGGAAAGAGCTACCTGTACACATCTTTAGTGAACAAGAACCCTGGGCCTCTTGATCGCACTGGTACAACTAAGAACACAAACGCGACTTCTCCCCGAGCAACCACAGTTGATCTTACTTATCTCTCAACCAAGGTAAGGTGCCGGGAAGACTGTTTTTGAACACAGTGAGGACGGATTTTGCTGGAAAGAGATCTGTTAATTCTGCCAGAAAGTAACCCGACTACCATGAAACCTCTTTGAAGCCCCTCTGGGAGCTTATTTGATTTGAGACATTCCAGAGGGGGCCTAAAAGAAAGGATGGGTTTATTGACAAAGGAGGCATATCCAGAAAGTCAGCTGACAAGGATATCAATGATAGCCTTTTGTTTTTTCAGCCCAATTTCAAATTAAAGTTTCAGAAAGACCTAAACGGGTGGTTTAGATACTTTAATTAGGCGAGGAAAGAGACTGCGAACTTTCAATGTTTTTTGCCTTTTCAATGTTTTTGAACTTTCAATTTCATCCTTTGTAGAGCTTCTTATATTCAATAATAACATGTTCGTTGCATGTTCATTCGTGGAAAATTTTTAAGAATCCTTTGGCGAAGCCGTCCATTTTTTTACCCGGGATTATGATCAACAGGATACCGGGTGAGTCAATAAAAACGCCCGGCGTTGGAAAATATCCTTCTCCCTCAATATCAAAGCAATGATATTGAAACTCCCTTGTTTTATCCCCGATATGTTAAATTGGGTTCAGTAATTTACCCGGCCTTAATCGGTCATTCCTGCCCGTTGAAATAGGAGATTTTCTGCCGAAAGGCCCCTTTGGAAAACCTGAAAAAACGAGCGAAAACAGCAAGCAAAATTTCCCTTTGTTCTCCTTCCTAGCAATAATGACTCTTGGATGTATTCGTGTATTTTGTCCTCATGGGAGAATGGAAGCCCCCTGAATAAGTTATTCACACTAGGGGGAAGACTTTTCAACCCGCCAAAACGAAAGCATGTGCTAAAGAGTGCAGAAAGTCATCGCTGTGAGGTAAACACATTAGGGATTTTTGCTTGAAATTTTAGCGCGTTTTTTGAGGTTTCTCAAAGGGATGCATTATAGAAAATCGCTTACAGAATCTGAACGGAGTGACCAATTTTTGGCCAGAAAAATTTCTAAAAATAATTGAACATGTTAGCTATTCAATGAGACATTGCAAAATATCGTTGCCTGCATATTCAGGGAACAGTACCCTTTCAAACGTCGGGCGTTTTTTATGACTCACCCGGTAGAAGAGTCAAAAAAAATTTTCTCTTATTCATTGAAACTGTAAAACAAACATCTTCTTGTGTGAGAAGACTTCTATTGAAAAATTTTCTGGTAGAGCTGAAAATTTTCTGGGAACCTGGTTCCCAGGTTCCGATACTTTTTGCAGCTCTGCCTATAATCGTCACAATTTGTAAATATTTTTGCAACTAGTTCTTCGATGCTAATACTTAAAGGCGATCCTAAAGAGTTGATCTCAGAGTGTCAGTATCTGAATTAGTACCTGTTTGGTATTATGAATCGAGTTGTGTACTGAAAACAACTACTGTACCTTCCTATTTTCTTTTCTTTCATTTGTTGTTGTTGTTGCACTAGCACCTCTAAGGGGACCATTATGGAAGTAATGTCAGCTTGACCCTTTAATGCTACTCATGCCTCTGTAATTTGGGTATTATCATTTTACGCTTTTAACCTTAAACTTTATATCATGTTGTATTGTACATATATTTCATATGTATTGTCATAACTTGTAATTTTTAATTTATTGTGGCATAAGGATACATACATACATAAATACATACATACATATAATTAGATCAATGAAAAGGCAAATAATAGCGCTTAAAGAATCTGTATGAACCGTTTTTAGTACGATTTGCTTTATTAGAGGTGATTTAGAAAGGTCTTTGTATCTTTTGCAGCTTGTATACATATCTGTGCAAGGGCAGGAAGACAGGAATCAATTTTATCTGAGCATCTGGGACTCGCTATTCAAACAAGACAGATATGATGCGACGATAATGGAAAATTTAGGCGCTAACCAACATGTCAAAACGATTACATCAGACAAGGCTGGGACGTAAGATTCCTTTTTTTCACTATTCTTGTCGTTTCTCGTTTCTTGCTTTAACAGGCATCTGGTTTGGAGATGGACACAAATTTGAGCTTCTAAGATTGATATTTCTACTCCAAAAGTACGACAAACGACGTATATACATCTTGAAGTTCATTATCATGGAACATATTGAGAGTGATTAGCCATTGATTAGAGCTAAATTCATATCGCTCTACCGAACCAAAGCGGTATACATTTTTACAAACTAACGTAGTTTGCGTAGTATGAAGCCTGTATGAAACAGAATCTGAAACTGAAACTTCTTAGACTCATTGCAATCGTCACACAATGGTGGCAAAAATATTTTCCTTCCTGCGAAACAACATCGAACTAAAGTCTTTCCTCCCATTGTTGTTTTTATCGATTTTCTGCGGTGCCAGGTTCAGTTGAACCAATACACAATACGTAGTACCGTTTTCTTGGGCATTGCTAGAGTCAGTCGAAATTATCTTCTCTAACAATCAGGCTGCAGGGAGTCAATAAGTTGATTGCTTTGAATGTTACAAGATTTGACATCTTACAAGTTATCGCAATTTCGATATTTCATAGGCAGTAGATTCCTACAACTAATTTGTTGTCGTGAACTGCAGTACTGTGTACAGTGAGGAAGGTGGTCATTCACTAAGAATTTTAATTAGTCTTATATCTTTGTTGGATCATACAACTGTTAGTGAATACCGGATAATCCAAATATTGCTTTTTATCCTTTATTCCTTCTGTTTTCTTTATTTCCTCTTTCCTTTCATTTGTTCTTTCCTTCCTTCATCTTTTCCTTTCTTTTCCTTCCTTTTATTCCGCTTCTTGTTTTCCTCCTGTTTCTTCCTTCCTTCATTCCTTCTTTCCTTCGATTCCTTTCTTTATTCCTTCCATCCCTATCTATGTTTTCAATCTTCGTTTTCTTTTTCATCCTATCTTCTTTCTATCTTTCATTCCTCCTGTATTATTTATTTCCTTTTTCCTTTCATTTCTTTTTTCCTTCCTTTATCGTTTCCTTTCTTTCCCTTCCTTTTATTCCACTGTCATGTTTTCCTCCCTCTTTCTTCCTTCCTTCCTTCCTTCCTTCCTTCCTTCCTTCCCAACAAGCTTCCAGTGAACTTCCCCCCTCTGTAACATCACACTCATTGGTTTAGTTGCTGGATCTACGCTTTTGTGCTGCGTCTATGTTGAATTTATCACAGATTATTCACAATTTTTTAAATGAAGAAATGACAGTTTTTCAGATAAACCTGATTCATCATTTTCAAAATGGACCTAACTCTCAGAAAATAAATTTGAACTTGACTTTCAGGATATGAATTTGTATGCTTTGCTTCTTTGTCATACAGAAAACAGTTTTGCTCTATAACCAACGTGCAGTTCATGAAATTATGGACCGTTATAGTGATTCGAAGACTGATTCAGTTGATTAGGCTTCCTACTTGTCGCTCGTAAGGCAGTCTCGAAATTTAAGTGATCAGAGGGAAGTTTCCTAATTGTTATAGTCTAGAATATTGAATGACTTCTTTCCCAAAAGAGATTCAAGCCGTAATTAGTTTTTGACCGATATATTAACATTCCAGTTTTGAATATCAGCTGCTTAGTTGTCATTCCAACGCCCTTCAAACATATTGAATCTTTTTACCCACTCTCGAGTAGCGAATAATCGCCGCCCCGGTTATCAATTTTGAAAAATTTTCTAACCTCCCCCCCGCTTTTATTCCAACCTCCCCTTTTTTATCATGTTTTAGAAAATGAAATCATGGTAAACATAAATTCTGATTAAATGCAAGAAAAAATCTCAAGAAGTGCATTCAACAGAACCTGAGTGCATAGGTAAATGTATCAGTAACATCACTGTTCACATAAATATTTAAAAGATGCGTGCTTAACTAAGAAAACGACTATTTTCAATTTCTCAAACCACCCCCTCCCCCGATTGTTCCAATTCCCCGATTATTGTTATATCGAACCATTTCCAACCTCCCTGATTATTCTCACCCCCCCCCGTTTATTCGGTACTCGATAGCACCCAGTATATGAGATATAGAAATAGATCTGGCATATAATAACGGAAGATTTTTTTCCTTTCCAGGTTCAGGTACGAAATCAAGCACGGCAACAATGCAAATCATTTCAAAATCGATCAGTGGACAGGACGAATTACGACCACAACGGCACTAAACAGAGAAGCCATCTCACAATATTCACTTGTTATCAATGCGTTAGACACACAACTGAAATGCCACAAAGGACGTACACAACTTGTCGTGACTGTAGGTGACCAGAACGACAACAGTCCTAAATTCAATCAAAATCCATATACCTTTTATATAAGAGAGGACGCTTCATTAAGCCAACTAGTCGGCGTGGTATCTGCCACTGATAAGGATATAGGCGTTAACGGTAGACTGCGCTACTCCATATTATCTGGCAGTGGTAAAGATGATTTCTTATTGGATGCCAATACTGGTCAAGTTAAAGTCAGAAGAAATTTGGATTTTGAAAGACAGACTGGGTATGTTACTGTTTGTAGTGAGAGATCCTTCAATGGACTTCGTCTCAAACATTTTTTCGAAATGATGATTTTGCAGTTTTTTTAAAACGATTTCACGCAGAGAGCATATAGCTCAAATCTTTATAAGGGTTGTTGTAAAATTCTATTATATACATTTTCTTTGAATGAAGTGCTTGAAAAGAACTTTGGGAGATTTGCTTTAATTGTACTGTGGCAATTTTTATCTTGATTATCCTCAGAAGAGTGGAGTTTATTAATTTTTAGACTGTCACGTCATCAAATTTCTAAGTCGTTAGCCAGGAGAGTTGCAGATTTCTGTTTGGTACCGTATTTGGTACCATAAAATATGATTTTATTGAATATCGTGTCACTTTCCCTCAAGTTAGTTAAGATTTACGATGTTTTCAAGTTTTTAAAATTTTCGTTGAATTTTTGAAAGATAATTAAGATGCCGCTATTTTGAAAATAGTCAAGGTATCCAAAAATTGCCACAGCAGATTCAAAGCAAATTACCCAAAGTTCCTTTCAATTCATTCAGTTCTTTAGAAAATATGATGTATATATGATGCAGTTTTACACCCACCTTTTAGATAAAGATGTGAAAGATTTGAGCCCTTTGCTCGCACAGAGTTGTCAATTTTGTTTCAAAACAAAAGCATTTCTTTTATGACATGAATCCTAATGTTTAGTGGAGGAACAAGTCAAACATTCATATCTTTACGAGTGGTCAGATGTGAATAAGTTTTTGATGGTGTCTTTTTGTTAGTTTGGGTGAAGACATAAAACAAACTGCAGAAAACTATGAATATCTGCTTAGAACAATGATTTTTTACAGATTTATTCACAGTCTGGCGATTTGATCCATTTGAAAGAACTTGAACTTTTTGACAGTGTTAATCACACTCTTTACAGCCACCATTTTGATTATGCCATACGATTAAAAGCTAGTTAAAAATCAATCTCGTCCCAGATTGAGTTCGTTGCTCTACCTCTGCTCTGGGATACAAGAGGCCGTTCGGCAATCTGATTGGCTGTTCATCATTTTGCGCCGCAACTCCGTTTTGTGCGGGGTGAACGACCTCTGCATGTCAAAATTCGACATAAAACCACGTTCTTTACCGATTCCGACCATCATTTGCTACTTATTTCCGAGATTCGAAGAATAATTAGCCGTTTTATTTTTTGAAGCAGCGGTGAAAGTTTCCCGAATTTGCAACTTAGGCCTATTTTTGCGCCAAACAAACCGAGCTTATTTTTACATTAAACACACTGGCCGACGCCAGATTATTGTTTAAATACTTGCAAAAAGGTTCAAATAAGGTCCTCAGAGTGTTTGTTTTCAATTTATCCATTCATCTTCTCTAGAATTAGCGCCAGAGCAACGGCCATTTTCCGTCTCTTGGCGTTGCCTATCCAACGGTGAAATCCATAACGGCTTCCAAATTTGCCCATTTTCTGGGCAAATGTGATCGAAGTATGTGTTCATTCGGCTTCGTGATCAGCGCATGACGCAAGAACACCCTGGGAACGAAGTTGGTTCAAAATTTCACGATTTAGATCCATTTTAAATCGTGAAGGCTCTTATTAATTGTGGTATATTTTGTTAGCTATGCAAAATATCGAATTAAAGTAAATCAACAACGACAACAAAGACCAATAGTATTACCTTCTAAGAGACATTGTCGTCGTAAACCTCTCCTTATGAAGTGCAAAGACCTAGTTGATTAATATTAGCATGGGCGGTAGGAGACTACTGTATTAGCCTATTAGTTGGGTATCCTGTGGGCATCCGATATTCTGTCTCAAAGACGCCCTTAAAGACGCCCACGATAAAAAACAATTTAAGTGTTTTGCTTAAGCAATTTTGTGTTATCGCAAAGATCATGCGACATTTGCAGACAAAGCGCAATAAATGTACCACGTATGTTTTAATGTTATACAGAGAATCGTAGCTTCATTGACTTTTGTTTTCTTTGTATGAAAAATCCTTTGAGTTCTTACTCATTGCGTTTTCCAAGGGAAAAAGCTCCTATTGCAAGCCCCTATGCACCACCCCACAGAAGCAATATACCAATAAACACAAGCAAATAACAAAAGCAACATTGGGAATGTCGTACAATCATGAATATATATTTTCAAATGATCTTCGAATTTACATAGTATGCTTCTTCCACTTTGACTGTAACTACAGACAGACTTGAATTCCTTTCATAACTTTCATAACTTTCGTTACAGATACTCTTTGCGAATCCAAGTACAAGACGGTGGCAGTCCACAAAAATCCGACGTTGCTGACCTCATTATCAATATCCAAAACATCAACGAGCCTCCAAATTTTATCGGTGATTGCTCCTCCGGCTGCTCAGTTAGCATTGCAGAGGGAAACACAGTCAATCGACCAGTAAAGAAACTGTCTGCAACAGATCCAGACACGACAAAACAATGCACACTGAAATACCGCATTGTTTCATCGGATAGCCACTACTTCAAAATCCAAGAAACATCTGGAGAGATTACTACACAGAGGGCAATCGATCGGGAGAGGAAGGAAGTTTATAGCCTTCATGTTGAAGTAAAAGATTGTGACAATCCACCCTTGAAAGATAAGGTTATTGTTACTGTACGAGCTACTGATATCAATGACAATAAGCCTCAGTTCCCTGTGTCCAAGTACACGGCCACAGTTTTGGAAAATCAACCAAGCAATACTCAAGTGACGACTGTAAAAGCTACTGGTGAGTGCCTTGAGTTCTCTATTTTGTTTTCTTAATGAAATACTGCTGTAAAGTATATGGCTAAAATCTGCAGGTCTTTAAAAAGGTGGGTATAAAATTGCATTACAATTTTGTCAGAATTAAACAGCTTGTTGGTATCTCGGACTACTTTGCCGTAAATCTGCCGTAGAAACTTCTTGATTGCAAGATATTTTTCAAAATGGCGGCATTTAATTATCTTTTAAAGAATTCAACAAAAATTTTGAAAGTTGAATTCATCGTAAATCCTCAGTCAATAGAGGAAGAATGATACAATCTTCAAGAAAACCATGTTTACAAAAGCCTACAATATGGAGGTAACAAGAAGTCTGTAGCTTTTCTGATTTTGGATGTAGAAATTTGATGACGTCACAGCCTCAGATATGATAAATGCCGCCATTTTTAGACTAATCAAGATATCGAATAATTTCTTCTGCAGGTTCACAGCAAATTATCCTGAGTTACGTTCAAGCTCTTTAAAGGTGATCTGCAGCGAAAATTTTTATTGATTCAAATGAACAGCACTGTCGAAAGATACGGACTCCTGTTTAAATTTCCTTGATATCTCACTTCGTTTTTAAGTAATCCACTGATATTACGTTTCAGTTGATGATGTCATTTTTTCCGCAAATTACCAGGATGATATATTGAAATATTGCAGTATCCAAGCTTTGAAAGGTTACAGTTGTCGGAGACATTTAGCTGAGCTGAATGAATGTAATAGAAATTGTCTCATGGACTGATATGATGTTTAGAAAGGTATGCCAATTTAAGAAATGTTCTTGGAGTCAATTTCCTTCTGGAAATATAGTCAGCCTCGTACATTTTCATTACTTTTTGCAAACAAAATGACGTCATCAGCCAATCATACAAAGTAGTGGATAAGTTGAAAATGAAACAAGGTATCATCAAATTATAAACGACAGTCTTTATCATTCAAAATTGCTATTTTTTTTATCCATATAAAATGCTTACAATACATGTTTACCTACTCTACATATTAATACTATACAACTGCACAACACTACAGGGACAATAACGTGAGGAGCAAAATGGCATGACTACCCCACTTTCTTACATATAACACTACTAGGACAATACACAAAAGAAAACGAAGAATACTTGTAAACTAATCACTGTACGCTAACTACAACCTAAATCAATTAAAATGAACGCTTGCGGCAAAAGGACTGTGGGAAAGGAGTTTCAGAACAATTTCCCTGCTTCCCACCGAATTATGTCAAATTTGATCAATGGATTAATTGCAGAAAGCCAGGGTTTTCATTTGAAGATTATACCACTGTCTTTTCCGCAGCCGTTCATTTCCAGTAATTAAAATAATGCAACGTAACTACTCTAAATGACAGAAGAAACAGAAGACGAAAAAAAAGTAAAGGGACTTGATGGTTACTTGGCGTATGACAAAGATTAAGATGACCTTAATCAAACCGACCGGTGTTATGGATGAAAGCTAAAGTCAACTTGAGAATCTTTCTGTTAAGATCAGAGGGTAGGTCTTTATTGCCATATAATAAATATTGCGTCAGGACCTTATTTGAAAGGTTGTTATATCCGAATGGTCGTAATATTGCCAAAACTCCAGCGAGAAGATCTCGTCGCTGCAAATCAAACGAGGGGCAGAGCAACAATGTTCAGTATCCTCAATGCCATCATTCGAAGGGCACATTGGATTTAAGGTATCCCTGAAATTGTGTTGGAATTTATGCAAGTTCAGTTTACTCAAACCAACCCTGAGTTGAGTAAGATGGGATAGGCCAATTGGGTCGTGAATACCAAAAACGGGTTTTGCAGGGGGGCGGATTCTCGCGAGTAGCTTTTTCTTAAAAGCAGCAACTGAGGGTGCAAGTCTTATCTCGGGATCCAGGTTGTTCCATTCAGTTAAGCAATTTGGATAAAAACTAGATTGAAATTTTTCTGTCCTTGCCAATATTTGTCCGACCACATCCTGGTTGCGAAGAGAATATTGCGACTGCCGAAGTGGCGGGATTGGATCCTTAGTATACCCAGGAGTCAGATTATTTATGAATTTGTAAAACAGAGTAAGTCGTCTACTCCACCTTCGTAGACTTAGCGATTCCCAACCAAGCTCAGCGTATACCTTCTCTCGTGATGTCCCCCTCCATGCGCCGGATACAGCTAGAGCAGCAGAATATTGAACGGATTCTAACTTTTCCATTTGGTTCGGCAAAATGACGCTATGGCTAAATTCGCATACTTTTGCAGGACTATGGTAAATGACATCCCCATAATCTAAATGTGGTCGAACATACAGCTTGTATAATTCGTTTAAGGTGTGCCTGGGCAGATATTTGGAGAGATACTTCAGCATGCCAATGCCCTTCCTTGTTTTAGAGATAACTTCTTTGATATGAGTGGAGAACGAGAGTTTTGAGTCAAGGAACATTCCCAGATGCTTGTGTTCATCTACTACCTTCACAGGTGTGTTATTAAAGACGATTACTGGATGATCAACTACCTTATTTTTCCTTGAAAATATTACTTCGACAGCTTGCTTTCGCGCATCAGGATTAAATGACATCCTCCAATCATGGGCCCACTTTTTTATCAACTCGAAGTCGTGATTCATATCACTGGCAGCTGTATTCGGATCTTGCACGATCGTAAAAAGCGATGTGTCATCAGCAAAAAGCTTAACATTACACCTAAAGTCCATAGTTAGATCATTTATGTAAACAAGGAAGAACAAGGGACCTAAAATGGAACCCTGCGGAACTCCAGCTGAAATATCTCCCCAACCAGAACACTGACCATTCAGCACAGCTCGCTGTTTTCGATTCTTCAGAAAAGTTTTCAACAAGGGAAAGAAGTTGCCCAGAGACACCACACCGCTTAAGTTTGTAAATTAGACCATCATGCCATACCCTGTCAAATGCCTTAGAAAGATCAAGATAAACTGAGCGAACATCGAGGGGGGGATTACAATCGAAGGCCTTAAAAATTGTATGCGTTATAGAGATTAATTGGTTGATAGTGGAATCACCGGGACGAAAACCTGATTGATTTGGATTCAATAATTCACAAGAAACAAGGTGAGTGTATAATGAATAGTATACTAGTTTTTCAAGTATTTTCCCAAAAATTGGAAGGAGAGAAATTGGACGGTAATTCCCTTTGAGATTTTTCTCATTTTTCTTATGAACTGGCACTACATTTGCATGTTTCCATATTTCAGGAAATAATCCATGCCTCAAGCAGTTTGTAAAGATTATTTTCAATGGTAAAATCAATGCAGCATCACTTAGTTTTATCATCCTTACAGATATTTCATCCCAGCCATGTGCTTTATTAATGTTAAGTGCTCTGATTATATTTAGTATCTTTTCCTCAGAAATGGCAAACCCATCAATCAATGAAGTTGTGACTGGATCATGTTGTGGAATCTGACTGCCTGTATCAATTGTAGTACACTGAAGTATAAAATATTCATTGAATAACTGAGCCTTTTCAGTGAAATCTGTTATGAATAGCTCATTTTCTAAGAGGGGTGGTATTATAGGAATTTTGGCTTTGTTAAGAACGGTGTTAATTAAGGACCAATATGTTTTTCTGGCAGTCCCAGGATTTGCTAAAGTTTCCCCAGCCTTCAGAAAGTAATTCCGTTTTGCATCCTCTATCAATTTCGAACCTTCACTTATCATCCTTTGAATTCCTTCAAATTTGTTTTCTGGTTGACCATTCCTAACAAAATTTTTATAGGCATGATTCTTTTTCGTCAAAAAGTTTTTAATAGTCCGTGTTATCCAGGGTGCTTGGCGAGGCCTAATCGTCTTAACCTCATTAGGTATGAAATTGGTATAAATGTTCAAGAGGACTTCATTAAGTAACTTAACCTGTTCATTAGGGCATGTCAAGTTTTCAAGATGCTTGCGCCAACAAAACATTGCAATACTTTTCCTAATTGCTACAAAATCAGCCTTGTCATAATGCCAAATCCTACGAGTGTACGGAGGTACTGGTATAATCGAAACAGATACTTTTCCATAAACAATTTGATGATGACATTGCTCATGCAATGACGGATGAACTCCAGATTCCACGATAAGGTTGGGCTGATCAGTGAAAATCAAATCAATACAGGACTTAGAATCACCCATCAAATGAGTTGGTTCTGAAATTAATTGATGAAGCCCAAGGTCAGATGTCAATGGCTCGAATTCTTTTTCCTCACTGTTCTCAATATCTTTCGCCCACCATTGTGTTGACCGACAGTTAAAATCACCAGTGATAACAACGCAGAAAGGTTTTTTTGCGTGGATTTTGGACAACAACAGCTCAAAGTTGAGTGTAAAGTTGTCAAATTGCTATTCATTTGGATCAATAAAAATTTTCGCTTCAGATCACCTTTAATCCAGCATAGGTTCGAAATCTTTAAATCTACGAAAAAAGGCGGGTGTAAAATTCCATGACCTATTTCTTTAGTTCAGTTCTATTCAGTTTAGCCACTAACTTGAAAGAAACTTTAGCCACTTTTCCATGATTCTACCGTTGGACTGTTCAGAAATTTGTCGAAATTATAGCCTCTTTTATATTTTAGCTCAATTTATGATGTGACGTCATCAAATTTCTAAATCACAAACCAGAAGAGTGAAAGAGTTTTGCTTGCTGGCCTGTTGTAGGCATCCATATACTATGGTTTTCTTGAAAGTTATTTGATCTTTCGTGAACATATTTATTTGATATTATTTTTGATATTTGATTTTATTTAGGAGGGTTGCGTATCACCAGAGTTGATTTGCAAGGGGCCCTCCACTTAAAAAAACTACTTACAATATACAATATACAATTACCGAATAAAAGACCAAAATTACAATGTAAAAGCCATGATGTAAAAAACGTAATACAAAATTTACAAAATCTAGTATAAAAGAAAAAGAGAAAGTCCAAAATAGATGTTTTACAACTAAAACTAATGCTAAAACTAAAACTAAAACTGGGTTAGAAAGTACGATTGTTGTAAGTTTTTTCGAAAATTTTCTTGAATTTTTAAAAAAGAAGAAAATCACTGTCATTCTGAAATTCTGAAAAAATAGAAATGCATAATAATAAAATATATAAAATTTATAAAGCATAGAAGATTTTAGAAAAGTCCAGCGGCAGATTTACTGTAAAATAGTTCAAGTTTCTTTGAAGCCGTTCAGTTCAAAGAAATAGGTCATTGAATTTTACACCCAGCTTTTTAAAGATTTGAAACCTATGCTCTTTAATCCAAAGAAATATTGATAGAATGTCACACTCACTTTTTTAATGATTTGATCCTCTTGAGCTGTACTGGGTGCGCTGAAAAGTTCGGGCGTTTGAAAGTCTGAATTACCTAGAGGACATCATGCAATTCAATAGAACAAATTTTTTCTGATCGCCAAATGAAGTAGTTTCGTGATTTTTGTCGTGTTTCATTGGCACTGAAAAGACAGGTGATTTTGCGAAATCCTTTGTTCACGAAAACCGGAAAAGTGTCGTGAAACAATCGATCAGATCTTAAAGAAACGCCTTATGCAGAATAATGCAAAAGTAAATTCACAGGCATCCGATATCATCTGCACATTCATTGTCAAGGGATCACCAAAATCCGGTATTTATCGAAAAATTCATTTCCTATGACTCTTTACGTATATTCCAATAATTTTGATTAATTTGATGATAAACCGAGCTCTGAAACCCTTTTAGAGCACTTTCGAACTATTTGCAATTTATAGATCTTTAAAATTCCGCATTATTAGGGCAACATATAACCATTCGCAATTTTACAGTTACAAGAGAACTCTAGCATCGAATTTGATATTCAACCGAGCTCTGAAACTCTTTTAGACCGTTTTGCGATTCAGTTTCAATCGTCAGATGGAATTTTGCTACTTTACTGTGGACAGAAAGCTTGATTTTTCAGTGCTCAAGAAGCAATTTATATTAATTAGAAAATAAAGTGACCCCTGACACTGTTTCGGATTATTTTTTACTGTTTTTGACTCAACATTCCTTCAAATCTCATCTGCATAGAGCATCATTTATTGTTTTGCTATTTGATGGAAATAAAAAGCTAATCAGGCATGATCCTATTTTTCTTCTCAAACATAAACCATCTGCGCGTTATGGCCTCGTCTTCATTTAAAGCACAAAGCACCCTATGCGCTTAAGCAATTCTATGAGGGGCAGTGATAGGGTCTTTGGTTCTGGAATAAAATATGGAAAATGTCAAGCGAATTGGCTTGGAATATATATAGGTTGATAAAACATAACGATTTATTGTCTTATTACAATTTACAGAATCTTGTTTTATTTATTGTATTTAACGGCTGACACGATTTCACTATTTGACTGATTCTGCTATTTGACGGCGGTCAGAGCCAGGGCCGTTTGGAAATTTTCAAGAGGAAGCAAAAATTTAGGCAACAGTGTGTAACTGTTGACTAGTTTAGCCAGGTTTGAAGATTATGTGAAACGTGGCCTTGTATGACAAGAGGTTACTGTTTTCGCTGTTTTGGGGGTAATCTCAGGCTTCTTGCTCTTAAAATTACGGAAAAGGTGAAATTGATATTTTATGCTCGGACATTTTTCCAGGTAGAGCAAGACACTTTCATTCTGATCGAGATTCTTTACTTGAATTTTTTAGGAAGTATTGAGACAAGCAGGCTTGGTCTCCATTCATCAGAGGTATCGATAGCTGATTACTGCTGAAATATTTCAAACTCGAATGAATCTCATCAAATTTGAAATGGGCTGTGCAAGCTCAGCTTAAAAAACCATGATTTCCTCTCCAAAATAAATTCACGTAGCAGAAGATAAATTGCAAATAAAATATTGATTATATGTTTTAACTCGGTAGGATTTTTTATGACGTCAACGATTTCAGAGATTGGATTCCGAAACATAAATTTTTAGATGTTTTTAGCCTAAACACACGAAAAACCCATTTCAGGCTTAAGAATTTCTATGACAAAGACCAATTAGAGAGTAATATCTAGTTGAACTTGTGGCATTGGCTAATGCTTCTTTACGAAAATTTTGCAGATCATTTTGCTGCAGAGTATGTGCCATATGCCTTGCATAATAACAGCTTCATTTTGACACCAAATATTTTCCCATTGATTTTATTTCCAAAATACAAAGTTGGCATTATTCATCATTTTGCTTGACAGATCTCGATGTGGGTACAAATGCAAGGATCACATATGAAATAACAGCAGGAAACTCTGCCAGAAAATTCAAAATCAATGGCGCTTCTGGTTTAATAAGCACGCAAGGGCCACTTGACAGGGAGTCCAAAGATAAGTACCAACTCACTGTCTTAGCAAGAGATGGGGGTTCGCCACAGCAATCGAACTCAGTCATTGTAGATATCAATGTTGGAGATGTGAACGACAATGATCCTGAGTTCTTTGGCAGTACGAGGTTTAATGTGGTTGAAAATGCTGGTCGCGGAACCTACGTTAATCAAGTACAGACAAGAGATCGAGATTCAGGTAACTTATGTTGACATGATGCTCCTTTGTAAACTGATCGGATGGGTCAAGAATGTGGTGAAATTGAACGATTGCCAAGTTAATGCTGGAAAATACCTGGACCGCCGTTTATCGTACGGATTTCGTTGCAAGAAGCTAAGGTCCCTATGTTTTGCAGTACGGCTCGAGCAATCGTTGCTGCTTTGTCCCATTTCAAGTCATACCTTCTTTCAATTTCTTTTGGTAGGGAAACAGGGTGTTTATCATGGCTTAGAAGTTTATGCATGCATGACTATGAATCTAATTGAATCCGTATTTGAGAATTCTTGCAAAAAGCAAGCTTGCTATTGAAATAGCTCGTAATCATAGAACGGAAGGCTCGATTTCGAACAAAGAGGAGCTTTTTGAGTGTTTTTGAAGAAACGACTTTATGAAGTAATTCGCGTCTATAAAAATTGCCAAGCATATCACGTTTTTGTGACTCGCCATTTAGTTAGTTTTCATGATTCAATTTCGATTGATCCAAATTAGACTGAATATATGTTCGTAAACATCGCTATTGAAAGAATGATGGACGCTAACGACTAGTTGATCTTCACACTGAATACTAGGGCGAAAACTTTCTCTTGATTTCATACCCCGATATGGAAACCATAGCAAAACTGTAAGAACAGCTGAATGTTCCAGGCATCCAGCAATTTGTTAATGCATTTTGAAGAATTTTGAAGTGCATATTAGTGGTAGAAGTTCTAAAGGCACTCGCTGGAACCTCACGCATGATCAAGTATAAGAAATAACGCTTGATCCAAGCTCTTTTGTAGGATAGCTAAGACGTCTATGGCGAATGGGGCCTAAATTGCCGGCTAAATCCTTAGATGATAAGATGCCTCAAAATTCAAGTTTTCACTTATGTTAGTCATAAACAAAGGCCAAAAGATGTGGATGAATATTTCCTTGATTCAAGAATCATCAAACCTTTATTGTGAACCAGGATTTGTTCATTTTGAAGGCCAGTTAGCTGCCATGAGCAATGTGAATTTCGAACTGCTGAAGGTTGCTGTGACTACACCTTGACCTCATTTCAGAGTGCACCGACATATCTGTGCCTAGACGCCTCATTTTTTATGTGAAAATCGGTATGTTCCAGTTTTGACAAAAATGTTGTTGTTGCCGTTGTTGTTGTTGCTGTTGCTGTTGTTGTTGCAATTTCTGGGACGATGTCGAAAGTCTAGATCCAGATCGTCGCAGATATGTGTACTAAATATATGTCCTGATTTCTGAATCTCAGTGACAAATGTAAACTAAACGGACCAACCACGTTATTTCTCGTGCCTTCAAAACTGTAAATTTTCATTGTCGACATGTTGATTTTAGATGCACTTGCAACAGGAACACATTCCTGATAATAAGTGAAACCTTGAGAAATGTTTAGTTGAAAATCGTTCTTTTAATGGACCCTTTAGCTATTCTAAAAAAGAATCTGAATAGAACAATATTTTGATACATTTTGAAGAAGTTTGTATTAGCACAATAGGGTTAGATGCTATACACCACTCGATCGAACCTTGATCTAGAGTTGTCGAATAGCTTAAAAGTCTATTCCTGCTTTTCATCCAGGACTAAATGGAAAAGTGCGATGCAGCATCGCAAGTGGAAACATTGGCAATGCCTTCAGCATAGATGTGTCGACATGTAGAATTACGACTGTTGGTATCATTGATCGAGAGTCGAGGTATCTTAAAAAATCAATAAAAAATTGCTTCACAGTTAACTTATCTAAAAAAATTACGTACTCTGAACTTTCTGCATTCTTTCAATTTCAAATTGGGGCTTCTGCAAGTAAAACGTAGAGTACTAACCTGTGTGCAGACCATCTGCCTGCATACTAGTAGAGTACTGGATAGATTGGAATGAATCGAATTTCGGGTGATAACAAATAGTCTAAGACTTCGTTCACACGATGCCGGCACATTGTGAAAACTGTGAAAAATGTGGCGGATATGCTTCTTGTTCACACGAGAACTGGACATTTTTTGCTGGCTTGTTTTGAAAACGATAGATTTTGAAAACGGAACTCTAACAGACAGATTTTGGAAACAGCATCATGTGAACATTCGAAGATGATGAAAACAGAACATTTTTGGACGTTTTGGATCGAAAATGATCGATTCTTAGGGTGTAGGTACATTTCTTTGGCGTAGAATCATTGGGAAAACTGAAACGAGCTTGTAACTGTCAAATTTTCAACCGTTTTCAAATTGTCCCTTTATCGTGTGAAGGCTAGCTCAAATTTTGCTACCGTCACAGTTTCCGCCGTTTTCAAAATGTGCCGGCATCGTGTGAATGCAGTGTGAAGTATTATGTTTTCTTCCCATTTTCACGAGAAAAGAAAACATAAGTAAATTTAACTTTTTGAGACTCCTTTGATTGCGAAATTGCTACAAAGGGCCCCAAAACATTTGATCAAATCGTCAGAAAGCCCCCCCCCCCCGCCGAACAAGATGCACCGGTAGTTATTCCCTCTCACGACTTGTAGAAAATGAATTCTTAAACAAATGCTAAAAATCATTCATCCTCTAGCAATGAATGTGCCGAGCACGTTCGATGCCCCAGACAAAATTTTTTGTGATTATGTCTAGTGTGAGAACTTTCTTTACAGTTCAGTCAAGTGTTTTAGGCCCTTCTTGCAGGTAAATAGCACCCACATATTTAGTACTCCCAGGAAGACAAGAAAGGTTCCAAATATACATCGGTCTTCAACCAACCCAAGCAATGTTTCACACATTCAAATCGATCCAGTATTCCAGGTGCAAGAAATCTTCAAACGTGTCTTATATTTTTTTATGGTGCACCAGGTAAGATTCAATGACAGCTCGTGGTTTGTTATTCGAGCCAGTTATGACTTTCAGATTGTTTCTTTTATTTCTAGGGGCAGCTACTCCCTCTCAATCCAAGCAGCTGACTTAGGAAGACCATCACGTACCAAGAGAGCAACATACACGATTGATATTGGTGACGTCAATGACAATTCTCCTATCTTTACCTCAACAACCTACCGAGCAACTGTAAAAGAGAATTCTGCCATCAATGCAAATGTCGTACAGGTACGTTGTAAACAGACAGGCTAAAATAGAGTAGTGCTATTTAATTAGTCCCAGTTTTTATCTTTCATCACCTATTATAAGTTCCTTCTAATGAGCAAAGAAAGAAGACAAATATTTGGCGGAACTAAAAAGAGACTAACCGGAACTAAGGCAGGCTAGTCTCATGTAAGTAGTCCCAGGTTTTATCCCATGTCTCCTTCTATTGGCCCCTTATCAGCTGTAAAGAAAAATTATGAATATTGGAGGTTACTTAAATGTGTACTAAAGCTTTTACAAGGTAACTATTAAAATTGTCATCATTTTGAGAGTGAGAACTGACCGAAATTTGGTCGTAATTTCTTGTTCTTTTCAAGCCTGCTCAAAACCCTTACTATAACGTTTAAGAACACTAGAGCGATATGACCTCGATAATTCATTGAAATCAGTCGAGAATTCATGATTGTATAGTAAGGCAAATGCCGAGACATTATTTTGGGGGACCGGTAAAGGTGTCAGGAGAATTGAATATGCTGTTCGTTTCTCATCGGAATGCGGGATGTGAAATTTGTTTCCCAGTCATCCAGCCTGTATTCTTTTATAGAAATAATTTAAGAACTGATTTAAGGACTTTTCCTATAATCCATCCTATATATAAGAACAATCTCAGGTTTTTTAGAAAAGCACAGGTTCTGTTATGCTGTTTATACTGTATCTTTTTTGTGTGTCTATTTGTTTAATTGTTTTCTGGCTTAGGTGAGAGCGACGGATAGAGATGCTGGAACAAATGCAGCAGTTACTTACTCTATAACATCAGGAGATGATGCACAGAAGAAATTCAACATTGATCGTAATTCAGGTATTCCCTACCTTAATCAAACTTAATTTTTTTGTAGACATTCAAGGACGATACCTGCTTTGTTTCATTTGGGAGGCTGTTCCACAACTTTGCACTTCTATGAATACTTTTTTGTCCTCTGACGGTTTCTGTTCATATCGTGAGATCTGCTGTATATTTGGTATGTGTTGTCTCGTTTCCAGGTCAGATCAAACTTATAAACGCATTATCATTTGGAGTCCGCAATTCATATCAACTCAAGGTTAAAGCACAGGACGGTGGCCCTCAGCCTCGATCTGGGACCAGTGATGTCATCATCATAGTCGAAGACACGAATGATTACACCCCCGTCTTCAACCCTGCATCATACACAAAGGATGTGGCTGAAAATGCAGCGACGGGTACTAGCATTCTTAAGGTTGCAGCAACTGATCAAGATAGTGGACCGAGTGGACAAATATCATATTCCATTCAAAGTGGAAATTCAGGAAATTCTTTTGTGATTAACAGCCAAACAGGTATGTGATCAATTGGTACCTTCTTTTCAAATGTAAGTTCTCGTAAAACTACATACTTAATTTTCAGAAATCAAGGAACTTGGCTACCCAATAGATGAAAGATAAGAACTTTAAAAGCCATTGCAACAAATTTACTTGCAGTTGATTGGCTGCGCCCTGAATGGCCAGGTTTTGAAGCTAAATAAATTTTGAAATAATGGAATGCGCGAGAACTGGAAAAATCACAATAGAAATGTTCACAATTCCTTTCTCAAAGCTGAAATTAAATACGGTAACTGCACACTAAAGTGTCTTGGTAAATTTTCATCTCAAATGCAAGTCAGTATGGAACGGCCTACTCATTGGCATAGTGTCTAATTTGGACTTACCCCAATGTCATAATATTATAATAATAATAATAATAATAATAATAATAATAATAATAATAATAATAATAATAATAATATAAGGAGATAAGGGAGTAGAAGGTCAGGAAGACCTATAAAGCCCTGTTAGCTACTATCTACTACTAGTCTGCATCTATGTGTACGTGAATTTATCTGCGTATTTTAGCTTATCGTAAGCTCGTTCGAATTGTTGCACTGTTGAACAGTTGACGACTTCAGTTGTTAAATTGTTCCAGTCATTAACGATTCTTTGCGTGAAAAATGCTTTACGAATGCCAAGGTTGCACCGTTTCTTGAACAATTTTAATTTGTGTCCTCTTGTCTTATTCTGGTTTAATTCGAAGAGTAAAGATGGATCAGTATCCATAAAACCATTTAACAGCTTAAATGTTAAGATCATATCTCCGCGTTTTCTTCTGTATTCGAGTGACGGCAAGTCTAATGCTCGTAGTCTATTGCCATACGATTCGTCCTTGATTGTTTGCACTAATTTCGTGGCACGACGTTGTACATTTTCTAGCATTTTAACTTGTTTAATTAGGTTAGGGCTCCATATAGCTCCAGCCGTCTCTAGTAATGGTCGAACTAAGCTCTTGTATAAAGTTAAGAATACCTCTTTGTTAATGAATTTGATTGTACGTTTAATGGATGCAAGGATTCCATTTGCTTTTTTTACACGTTCAGCAACCTGTTTATCAAACTTTAGCTTATCATCAACGACAACACCAAGGTCTGTTACATCAACGGCTATTGAGATGTCTGCTTCGCAATTCTTTTTTTCATCATGAAGATGATATCTTGTTGATGTGTCTGTCTGGTTGCCAAGATAAAGCACGTGACATTTATTTGCGTTTAGTGGAAGTTGCCACTGTTTCGACCATTTTCCAATGTTTGAAACGTCAGATTGGATTTCGATTTTATTTCCATCATTTGATGAATAAAGTTTCAAATCATCAGCAAACATTTTCACTTTGCATTTATTCAAGCATTCAGGCAAATCATTTATGTAGAGTACGAAAAGCAATGGGCCTAATACGCTTCCCTGTGGCACACCACTTAAAACGTTACTCCAAGCTGATTTGTAACCGTTTAGAACAACGCGCTGTTGTCGATTACTTAGAAAGGATGATATCCAATTGAGGACCTTTCCGTCGATTCCATAAGATTTAATTTTAACTAACAATCTTTGATGAGGTACAGAGTCGAATGCTTTCGCAAAATCAAAGTAGATAACGTCGACATATTTTCCTTCGTCTAACATAGAAGTTACATCCTCGAAGAAATGGAGCAATTGCAACACGCACGATCTTTTGCTACGGAATCCGAATTGGTCAGGCGAAAAGAGGCTATGTTCTTCTAAGTGTTTTACGACTGCGTTTTTTATTATTCTTTCCATCACTCTGCATACGATTGAGGTGAGACTAATTGGTCTATAGTTTTCTCTAACGTGTTTGTTGCCTTTTTTGAATATTGGAGAGACATTAGCTATTTTCCAAGTATCAGGAAGAAGTCCGGCGTTAAGACTACCTTTGAAAATTAAATGCAAAGGGTAGGCAATAACATCAGCTGTTTCCTTCAATACTCTTGGATGTATATTGTCTGGTCCAGGTGATTTTGATGTGTCTAAGGATTTAATTACCTCGAGAATCGCTTCTTCCGTAATTTCAACATCTGTAAGCACCGCAGTGTGATTGAGATTGGGTGCGTTCGGAAGGTTTGATAAGTCTTCTTTTGTAAATACTGAGGTAAAGAAATCATTCAAGATGTCGACTTTTTCTTGTTCAGATGTGGTGTAATTAGTTTCATTAATTTTCAGATCGGGTACTTGTGATTTTGTTTTTAATTTGGAATTTGCATACTGCCAATATTTCTTGCTATTGGTTTTTATCGCCGTAGCGATGTTTTTCTCAAATTCCTTTATCTTGCTGCGAACTTTCGATTTTATAGTATTACTATGTTTTCTATATCTCTCATAATCTTTACCGTTTCTGGTCGTAATCCATCGTGCCATCACAATTACATTTTTGGACTCTCCGCATCTCAGAGAACCTAAGCAGGATTTCGAAACTGTGATTATCAAATGGAATCATGGAATGAATAAGGAGCTCTAAGGAAGTTTTTTGAAAATCTAGCTAGTAGAGGAGGGGTTTCCAAGGAGTATGAAATGATGTGGTTACTTTCAAAACATTGATTAATGAAATCATGGAGCTAACGGCAGGGCGAAGTTAGATCGTTAATGAAACCTCTCGCAAATGAAACCCACAATGAAGCATTTGACATCAAATTCAAGATCTACTGTTATGCCATTATCTAGAGCTTTATAAGTTTGACCTTATGACTCATAAGAGCCTGGTATCCAAGGGCGTCTGTCAGATCATTCAGAATCGACAAGCCGACCGGTAGGGGGGGGGGGTAGGTAGACCAGTCTCACCACTCCAAGATTAAACCCGTTGCTTATACACTCATTGCAAGTTTCTGTGATTTTTCTTGATGAATAACCCCTTGGAAGTTGGAGTTGCCAAAAGACAAACTGTAGCAGTACTTTGTATAAAATCCTGAAGATATACGAAGAAAACAATTATTGGGCTTGTAAAACAGTAAGAAATCGAATACTCTCAATCTTACTCTCAACCTTTATCCATTTCTGGTAAGAGATTTTCAAACGTCCTGCACTATAAGCATAGGCAGTACAATACTAAAACAAGAGGACGGAATCTCAGAAATAGTATTAGCAAATCAACTTCACGCGTTTTCTTGCGAATTCAAGCCCGAACTTTTTTGAAACGAAGTTTCTGCAACGCGGTCAAACATGATGACAAACGTTCGCCGACCATCTAGGATGCAGCTCCTCTACAATATTCGAAACTAATTTTTCTAATAGTGACAAAATTGCAGTATTTTGTGTATTTTGCTAATTTTCAAGATATTATTCCTGTGATAAAGTCGAAAGATTCAAGAATTTTGTCTTGCGCAACATCCAGAAACTGGCCTAAATATGCATCAGCAAAGCCATGTCGAAATAAAGGCAATGTAATCTGTAGGTTTTATCATTTTCAGTAATCCTTGTTCAGAGCAGTAAGTAAGATATCAATTTCAGTTTCTGTTTTTGTTTCAGTCCATCAGTTTATTAGTCATACCATTTATCACAAAGATTTCGAATACATTCAAATGACCTGGAAGATTTGATCACCGTTTCAGGCCATTTTCTGGCTGTTCATAAGTTTGAATTTTTAGTTCCTTTGAATTCCCCAAGAGATTACTGTTTCAAAAATGTGCAAAAAATATAAAGATAGCTACTTCAATCTTTTAGTTTTGAGGAAAAAATCCCTATAATTATCGTGCAATGATTTTTTCAGACGACGACACGTTTTCAGACGACAGGACAGATACGCAGTATAACTATTGGTATCAATTTTCGCAGGTCGCGTAAATATTCTTGACACTGCTCGTTGTTGCTTTGTTGGTTTAGACAAGGCAGGTAGTCACTACATAGCAGCACTGACGGTTTTCGTCAAAAGAATTTAATTAGATTCTGTCGATCTGTTGGTCTGTCTGTTTGTTTTTTGAAAATGTTTGCGGACCTAATTGTAGCTGTCAAATGATATCATTGCGGTCTATAGTAACGACAGACTTTACCGCAAATGCAGTATGGAAAGAATTCTAACGATACCTTATTTTTGCATAATTAAAACTGCATTTTTTGCATGATCGATTGACTTGATTAACGCGCCATGATTCAGGACTTTAGAGGATCATTGCTTGCAGGCATTGCCTGCAATGGTTCTGTTGACCACTTTCGTAGAACTTATTCAATTCAGTTCAATTCAATTCAGTTTTATTCGCAGAATACAACAGCCTAATACAATGTAAGATGGAAAATATATGTATTCTACACGACCCAAGGGGAGCAAAGCTTATCTGGCTTGGGCCTTAGACAAAGTAAACATAGTATGCCTTGCATAGCATTCCCTGACATTTGTTATTGCTAGTTTTAGTTTAATAATTCTTTACTTTCATCATCCAGGTGAGCTGAGAATAAACAGAAATCTTGATCGTGAAGCAGTCGACCGATACAGCCTGAAAGTCAAAGCCAAGGACAATGGATCCCCATCACGTGAGACAATGGCTGATGTCTCTCTAACAATAACTGACATTAACGACAACAGACCGGAATTTACCAAGAATCCTTTTCGATATTCAATTGATGAGAATGCTGCGAATGATGCCAGTATTGGACAGCTTTCGGCTAGAGATGGGGATATAGGAACAAATGCCCAATTAGAGTACAAAGGATGGACCAGTGGGAAACCGATCAGCGTCACAAAAAGTGGACTAGTTAAAGTCAGTGGTGCCATTGATTACGAAATTACAAAGCAGTATACTATAAGCGTGCAAGTCACTGATAAAGGAAATCCCCCGCTGACTGCAGATTCGCAAGTTGTTATCCAGGTAACAAATATGATCATTTTAAACAAAATTGTCTGCCTCAAAATATACCTGTTGTCATGGCAGGTTTTATGACAACTCTTTCCAGAGCTTTATTTGACTAAAGGCCAAAGCTTTAGATCAATACAGGCTGCGTCACAGCAGTAAGAACCCTCTTTTGAAAGGTCACTGGTTCCTGGATTCCATTCGTTCCAGGATATTGAAACGATAATATTTTCTTGTACCCTGTGTTATAGCTTACAGGTTCTTTTCTATTGCCAAATTTACTGGGCTAAAAATGGCCAGTTCATGATGACATTCTGAGGGAATTTTCGAAATTGCCCCTTCAACAAACACACAACAACGGTTGAAAATGAGGATAGAATATCGTTGGTTATCCTGCCTCACATAGCCTGCGTGCAGACAATACCCAGGGAAAACGTATAGTCTGCGCAACGCCGCTCAATACCGCGTATTGTGCGAGTCAGCATTTCATTTCAATAGCATTTTGAATAGCATTTTCTACTTAGGGTCTGTTTATTGCCTATCGTAGGGTACTTTAAATTCCAGAGCATTGTGTTGTTAACGTAGTCTGCTTGGAGAACAAAGCGAAACTTTAGATTTAATCACATGATAGCCGTTCTCAAATCTGATTGCTTCCTTGTTTCGCAGGAAAGCGATATTATTGGCTGTTACAACAATCCATTTTCTTTGTCATTACATAAATGCTGAAGCACGCACTTCACAAAAGCGAGCGGCGTTGCGCAGACTTTGCCATTTTCTTGGGTATAGTCTGCACCCAGGCTAGCCTCACGATGATGATGGTTACACTTGTTAGGACTGATAGCAAAATTTCCTAGAATACCTTTTTCATGCATTGTTATCCTTCCAAACATGTGCGCAAGTGTGCTCAAGTTAGTTCTATTTTTATTGCAGTCTGTGATTTTAGACAATTTTTTGGAGGAGATCCCTCATTTATCCAGAGTAGAGTGTCCTGTTTATTCAGTGAAAGTTTGAACCTAACTGAAGATGTCCACCACTAAAGTACACTCAGTCTCAGATTACGTTCACAAGGTGGCGGCACATTTTAAAATGGTGAAAAATGTGACTGTAGTAAAATTTGAGCTAGCGTTCACACGATGCTGAAAAAATGCGAAAGCGACAGGAAATTTGACAGTAAAAATTTTTTGTAAGACATCGATGCCAAAGAATGTATCTACACCCTAATAACTAATATGTCTTGTTCCACAAGCGTCGAAGAATGCTCTGTTTTCATCTTTTTCGCGTGTTGACATGATGCCGTTTCCAAAGTGCTTGGTAGGATTCCGTTTTCAAAATCTACCATTTTCAAGATCTGCCGGCAAAAATGTGCTGGTTGCGAGTGAACGGAAGACCTATCCGTGACATTTTCATCGTTTTCAGAATCTGCCAGTAGCGTGCGAACGCAGTCTCAAATTAGATGTCACATGAATATTCCTGGGAACAACAACAATGGAATCGTTTTGCATTGTAATTTTTCGTTGTCACAAGTCTCAAGAGATGATAATTTGAAACAGACTTTGAGCATATGTCAATATTATTGCTCTGATATCCAAGAATGGTACCCATTACCACAAATTGATTGAGTCTTTTAGGGTTTGTTGTAATGAGTCCGGCCAACAGACTGGCTCGGTAGTGAGATTCACCTTGTCAAGAAATCAATGGGAAATTTGAAGCTCGGTTATGTTGAAGCGAGCCAGCCCAGTTTGCGAGATCTCACTTGATACTGGTGATATTTTGGGTGGGAGGATGAAAACTTTCCCATGTAAACACTCTAGCCCGGCCATTGAGATGAAAACATCTTACTGCTCATACGCTTCTTATTTATACAATGGAATTTTTCAGTTATTGGCCCATTTCCAATGTCTGAGCAGGCTGAAATTTCTCCATATAAACACATGAGTGAAATCTGCTCGCTTGCCGAGGCAGCCCATTTGCCGAGTACACCTTAACTCACCTGGTACGAGTTCATAAAGTCGCTTGTGACAAGGATTACGTTTGTGAAGAAGTTTTTCTTTGTCTTATAACTTTGAAGTTATACTCATATCTTTGCAAACATAAATTCTTACTCAGAAAGTTATGCCAAGAAAAGATTAATACTAGAGAATGTACGTCCTTGATGCAGATCTTAAATCAACAAGTATTTTTCCTTTTCAGGTACAAGATAAAAACGACAACAGGCCACAATTTGCGAATTCATACAAATGTGAAATTTTGGAGAATTCTCCTGCCTCAACCGTTGTTTGTTACGTTGTTGCAACAGATGCTGATTCTGGTAATAATGCAAAGCTACGGTATTCAATTGCTGCCGTTGGCGGAGGAACTTGTCCATTTTCAATTGACTCGGTAGGTATTCTACATTACATTTTAAATCGCTAACAAAACGACGTAGCGTGGTAGGGGCGCTACCAGGAATGTAGCTGAAACTCTCAAATTTCCCTGGAAGAAAGAAGGATGAAGAGGAAAATGAAACGGAAAGAAAGGGAAAAGAAGGGAAAGAAATGAGGTAAGGTAAGGAAAGGAAGGGAAAGAATTAAAGAAGGGAAAGAAAGGGATAGAGTGGAGCGGTTTTTAGGGAAAGAAGAGGGAAGTGTGTTGCAAGACACAAATGTGCTTGGTTTTCTACGAGGAAGAATAAATTTTTTTGAGCCCTGATACATCGAATATATAATAGGTACTACTAATGTAGACTCCATACTTGGTTCATATTATCCCAACAACGACACTAGTCTTACAATCTCAGTTTAACTGACTTGTCACTGCTCTAACTGAGACTCAAGGCCTATTGCTATCAATCATGTCTAGAAATAGGTCAGTGGCCTTACCTTTTTGTCGCGGGATGCAGAAAAAAGATGAAAGTGATAGATTCCTTTGTTTCTTTATGGGGAACCTGTGCTGGGAGCAGCTCATCTAATGGCCTATGAATTAGTTTATTTGGTTTAAGAGGAAATAAGCCTAATGTTAAGGAATTCATTTATTTAAGTGTTTAGTTTTCATAGAAAAACATATCTAAGTACATCTGAGGATACAATACAGATAAGAAATACTAAGATTTTGTGAAAACTTAGCTTCGATATTTTTGGAATACATTTGAATTTGAATTACCTCTTATATTTTGTAGACAACTGCAAAGGTTTCAAGCACACAGAGATTGGATAGAGAATTGACAACCTCATTTAACTGCAAGGTAACTGCCTCTGATCTCGGCGCTCCAAGTCAGCAAGCTGATAAGACCATTACTATTACCGTCAAAGACGAAAATGACAATGCTCCCGTCGCAAATCCTTCAAAGTACACATTTCGCATAACAGAAGAGCAAACTTCAAGTCTAAGCCTCGGTAGTATCACAGCAACTGACCGAGATACAGGAGATAATGCAAGACTGAGCTACACTTTGATCGGTAATGCAGATGTCAAGGGAAAATTCAGGGTTGCTGGAAACACAGGCGCCGTCACAGCGGCTGGTAAACTAGACAGAGAGCAAATGGCCTCGTATTCATTCACTATACGAGTATCTGATAATGGTCGACCATCTTTGAAAGTGGATGCACCAGTTACAGTGACGGTCAATGATATCAATGACAATACGCCAGTGTTCAGCAGACAAGAATATTCTGGCCGCATTGCCGAGAATTCCGCGATTGGATCTAATATTGTTCAGGTGAGCAGATCAAAGAATCTGGATTACGTTACTCTGCAACATCATGCTTGATGATAGAACACTAGTACTTACAGCTATTTCGCAAAGAATTGCGCTCGAACAATATTTTGTTCATTTGAAGAAGTCCACAAGTATGAATGTGAAAGAAGCGGTAATGCCACTGAGCCCAGCATTTTGTATAAATAGTATAGAAATTTCGCTCAGTCCATAGAACAGCTGGAAAGTCTATGTCTCAGTCGGCTTTTCTTCTCCAGTCCATTCATAAACAAGACAAAATATTTCTGAAATATGACGACTCGACCAAGTAATTACAATTCGTTTCATCACCGTCAAATTTGCGGAGAGTAAGTAAGGCGATTTAAAGTTTACTTTTGGCAGTGTCCTAATGCTGTTCAGTGCGAGCCCAAAAAGATAAAATTTACCTAAGATCGAAAAGTTAAGTTTGGAATAGATTCTGAGTGCACGATTTTTTAATGGATACCATACTGCATGACAAGGGTAATATAAAATCAGCCGTTAAGTAAAGATAATGTGGCCGCACGGGAAAACTTTGTTTAGGAAGGTATTCATTTTTTACAAACCACGTTTCTTTTAAGGATTGTTCTTCTTTTGAAAAAAAGGACGATTTAAGTTTGTTTTAGTCTTACATTGTAGGGTGACAATATTTATGCACTGTGAAATTTTCCAGAGACGTGTCCCTATCTTTGAAAAGCGGAGTCCCTTACTTTCTGTTGCATGGTATTGCTTCAATGCCGCTCAATTTTCTAACTGAAACAATAAGCCTGATACAGCACATGGTTTGGTGAATTCTAACCGACCCCAGAAAGTCAGAGCTTCCAGCTTGGGCCATTATCGAATCGATAAACATAACAAAGGAAGCATATATTTAGTCTAGACGTACTGAATATGTGTATAATAATCGAGTTTACAGGAGTAAGATAAAAATCAGGTAACGAGAAATTCAACAGGTCAAATTTTGGATGCAGTTTTGTTTTATGCTTTACAAGCAAATACGGTTACGTTAGATTTTATACTAAGGGATTTGGAGTTTGGAACTGGTTTTTCAATCAGGTGTGGAAGATTGTTCCAGAGATGGTCTCCAAAAATTCTTAGCAATATTTCTGAACAACTTTTCCCAGCAACTTTCTCAGAATGCGTATTTGTTTCTTTTTAAACAAAATGGAATCAATTATTCGATTTGTCAAACCAGGTGATGGCGACAGATTTAGACGCAGGAACTAACGCCGAGATTACGTATGAAATCACTGGTGGGATGCATAAAGGAAACTTCTCAATCAATGCAAAGACTGGCTTGATTACCACAGCTCGTGCCCTAGATTACGAAGCATTGGCTAAATATGAGCTAACTGTCACTGCAAGAGATGGAGCAACTTCTCCGAGATCGAGCACTGCCAAGGTACGTAGCTGGTTTATGTACATATTTTCTGCAAAAACGTTATCTGGTTTTCAGTGGAAAACTATCCACAAAATTATTTCCTTGTGCTTTGGCTGCAAGATAGTTATTTTTGACTGTTTTGAGGCGCTAGTAATCCTTGGAAAGGTAAAAGAATATTCATATGCCATTTGGTATGACTTGAAAATGTCAAGAAACCCAATGAAATGTTGGTGGTATCTCCAAACACTACCATGGACAAAGAAGAATGTTACTTTTCAAAATCTGTATTGATTATGCAAGACGTTTTCGATTGTGTTGTAGCGCAGTGATTTAATCCTTTGACTTTGCAGCCAGAACTGTTGGGTGGAATGGTTTCGATACCCGGTAGGGCTCCACCACTTGAGCGTCGCGAGGAGAGGTCCCGGACTCGATGATCTCTGCTCTGTTCCTGCGATTCCAGGGCTTGACGCTAAAAGCCACAACTTCACCCTCACCTTCACCATTTCTTTTAAACAATCCGAGGGAAGTGATATTTGGCAAAAGACTGATTTGAGAGAAGCTTTCCAACGTTATAAGAGAAATCTATAACAAATCTTGTTGAAGGTCCTTTGAGGCGAAGGAGTTAGAACTTAAAGAACTAGATGAATAGTTTTTCTTACCATGTTCCACGGAAAATTTAAGTATTTGAAAAATTTAGAACCTAAAATACAGGTTGGATTTGATTGAACCGAAAGTCGTTTGATGAAAATATGAATTGATATTTTTGTGATTCTTGAATTTTCATGAGCAAGGAAAACAACGTCAAAAATCCAACAACAAGAGTCGTGAATTCTCTAGATACTCAAGCTATCTAAATTAGAAACAATCTCTTTTACTGTACAGCTCTTTCATAATATCTTAGTTTAGCCAATGTCCGTTGATATGGATCATTTGCGGAAAAGTTGCTGGTAATGATCTGAATCTCACGTACCCAAGCAGAGCTCTTTGAATTCTATTCAACGATTTTACACCCTCCTTTGATGAGTCGCTACAGAGAGGAAAGGAGTGCACTATTCATCCAAAGAACTTCCAAAAGTTGATGCTGGAAGTTTATAGCAGTTTGACACAACAAAATCCTTCTTTTTTTGTGGGTTGTCCCGCGAAAGGAAACATAACTATAATTTAAGATAAGAGAATCTGTTAATGTTGCTTCGAACTGAAATAACTACTTTTGGCAGCCTCTGGCAAAAACCATGGCAACATATGGCAACCATAGTTTATCTTTTCGTGGTAACATATCATGGAGTCCCCTGCCCAATTATGCGAAGTTTTCACTTCCGTCTATTCCTTCAATTCATACGTGAAAAACTGGAATGGAGGGAATTGCCGTTGCGGAATATTAAACAGGCTACGTAAAGTACTGCATCAACTGTAATTTCTTTTGTTTTTGTAAATAGTTGGTTTTTATTTATTCTTGTGTTAGAGTGTACTTAAGACTGCTCTTTGTGTAAAGTTACTTTTCAATTTGATCAAGCCTTTTAGGCCCTTTACAGACTTTTCACAACCGAGATATTTTGGTCTAATCCACCAATATTTTGAGTACTCATAAACATAAGAAAGGAATCCAAAATACTTCGGCCATATGGATATCAGACATAATTTATGTCATTCCAGTCCATCAAGTACTGTAACTACTATGAAATTTAAATTCCTGAAGTTTATTGGTTCACTTGAATGATTTTGCAAACATTTTTTACCGCTGGGTTGTTCATTGTTTTTGGCGCGTGTGGTATCTATGGCAATTCATTGCAATTAGAATCAATTGCTAACTTCATGTTCGTTTGCTAGGTCACCATAAATGTGATAAATTTGGATGACAATGCTCCCGACTTTGGTACAATCAGAGAGGCAAAAGTATCAGAAGGGTCAGTAGTAGGTACACCTGTTGTGAAATTTAACGCCAAAGACGCAGACGGTGGAACGTTGACTTATTCGATAAAGGGAGGAAACACTGGAAATGCATTTGAGGTTCATACTTCTACTGGTATGTCTAAGTGGTTTTGTATTTCCTGAGAACTGTTACAGTTGATTTTTGTTCAGAATTTGATTTAAAGTATGACTCATTTTGGATGATTCGTACTAAAATGTATTCAAGCATGAAATTTTAGGCCATTCTGAAATTTTCTCTGAAATTTTGAAGGACTCTTCTCTAGGATCCGGAAATCGGACCTAAAATCACGAACAGATTTTTCGCAATATTTCTGCCTTACAGCAATGGCATAACAACTTCCCTAGTAGCATAACAAAATTGTTCTTAGTGATTTCCTCCTCCTTAGAGGTTAAGATTACGCGCTAAAACGTGTTGGAGTCATGGCTGCTAGGCAGAAATGTTAGGAAAATTGTTCGAGATTTTGGGCTGGTTTGAAGGTTCTTAGATTGGATCTCTCGAGAAAATCCCACTACCTTTGAAACAGAGTGGCCAGACTAAGTCAAGGAAGTTTTTAATCTAACTGGACGTGTTGCCTACTTTATTGATTTAAAATATAGTATGTCCTGTATGTCCTATCTAAGCTCATAATTTCAGATCAGACTGTCTTATCTCTAGACAAGATCTTTAAGCGAGGCTAGCAAATTTCTTGTATGTCCGGTCAGAAACTTGACTTTCATTTGGGATGTTTTCCTGTTTCAAGAGTATTTTCCAAATTCGAAGACCACACTGAATATGGTAAATCAAGTGACTTACGGATATCCCAATCTTGCAAAGGTCTAATTGTCCCAAGGTTGAAAGATCTAAACGATAATGATATACAATTTCATATGTTAAATTTTCAAAGATGAAAGATTGGAAAATAATTTTAACATTGCAATAAAAGACTATTTCACTATTTTCGCCATCAAAAACAAAGCTAAGAAAATCGGGCTACCTCGTTTTTATAAAAGACACAATACTCGTTATGATTGCAGGCTACATTTTCCTAAATGTCTCTTTCTAAAATGTGGAGACTTACTGTAACTTGATTATTAAATTCATCGCTTTGATATTTGGGGAAAAACAGCCATTTTAACAGAAAATTGTTCGCAAGGTTATTTCCAGCATTATGATATCAACTCTAATTTTAGGACAATTGAGAACAAGAGCATCACTCGATAGAGAAACCACTGCGAGCTACAATTTAACTGTGGCTGTCAGAGATCAATCAGGCAAGGAAACTATTGCTCACCTGCCAATCAAAATCACTGATATTAATGACAATGCACCAGTGTTTAGTCAAAAGGAATACAAAGACAGCATTTTTGAAAATGCTGCTGCAGGTAAGGTATTTTCTGCTCTTTATCGGACAATGGAAGATCCATAGCTGACATTGCCACTTCACGCACCTCCAATGATCGAAGTGCGATGCTTCCTATCTGCTGCAGAAAACTTGTTTTATTTTCGCTGAACTTGGTCTTCTGGTGGTTGCAATTGTGGCCAGCTATTACGCTTGAATACTGTTGCCTCGTGTGGGGCGTGCAGTGCTCCCGAAATAACCTTGACCCTAATCAATAAAATTCATTCATGACCATTTGTCTCATAGATGACAGCAGCCTTGCTGACAGTCTTGATATTCTTGCTTCAAGGCACTGTATCTCTTCTTTGAGTCTCTTTTGTTGTTACGTTCTTGAACTTTAACGGTCCTCTGCTGTTAATCATAGATACCGCGTTTCACTCCCTAACTCGCATTGTATCCCGTTCTTGCAACTTCGTTCCCAGAATTTCTTTCCTTTGGAGCAATCTTCCGAGCTCTTTCTTCCCCATAGCTTACTACTCAGGCTTTCGAATGGTCAATAAAAAAAGTCGATCTTATTTCTCTCAGCTAAATCCTCCCTCTTCCTGTCCCTAGGGTATTAGTACAATAGATGTTGTCACCTTTCCTGGAGACGATACACTGAAAACAATTTGAACTTATAAGGCCTCTTGCACAAGCATCGACGGCTGGTAGACTCTATTTCATTAATAATTATGTAGTCAAGTGCAAGACAGCCCTTTTTGCACATCCTCCACTCAAACAGTTGGGCAGTTCATATAGTTTGTTCATTCAACTCACGGAGAAAGTTATGAACTTGTTTCATTAACCAAAGTGCTAATTATGGCCTCGTTTTTCATGCAGGACAGGTTTTAGTGGACACCATTCTTGTAGTCATTATTTTAGCTGCTCCTCACTTACGAAAGAACATTATGTGTTAGAGACCATCGAGATTGATCGGTTAATTTTTTGGTGCAGTGAAATCTCTTAAGGGACCGTTCATTATTTACTGAGGGGTTGGTGCCGAAGAGAAATGGGTTGCGTAAAAGAAATGTTCTGTCATAAAAAGGTTGGGTGAATATTTTTTCGTGCAATTTCAAGGTTGTGCACACAAAATTTTCCAACCAAGTAATGTTAAATTTTTAAACTTCTAAATTGTCAACTTCATCATCAAAATCATCAGCACTTTCTATTTCACTTTTTTCATATTTGTCATGAATATTTACAATTTACATTATTTAGCATTTACACTTAACATTTTTGACATTGAAATGATGTGTATAGGTGGAAGTTGGGTAAAATGTCTTTCAACCTGAAAGTTGTTGGCTAGATGTTTTTTGTTTTTTCAGTCACCTATTTAGTTGGGTAAGAAGACTTTTGGATTTAGAAAACGTTTCTCTTCAGTCCCAACCCCTCTGTAAGAAATGAAGGGTCCCTAATGGCTACACGTTGTGGAAACAGAGCCGGTAAAATTGCTTGGATAGCGGCATTCATTCCTTCATTCATTCATTCATTCATTCATTCATTCATTCATTTTTATTTATCTAGGCACTGTAGCCCCGTCACTTCAAGAGAACTGCTTTTCAGGGGGCCGTAGCACAAACATTACCAGTTTACGATTTGATTCTTCTCTTAAATGTGGCAAGAGATGGTGCCTGTTAACATCAAGTTCAAGGCTATTCCAAAGCTTAGGTCCACGAAAAGATATAGCCCTCTGCCCACTGTTAGTTTTTCTAAAAGGTATCGAAAGATCAGTTTCTGTGTTTCTGAGTTTTCGAGTCGACCTTTTTTCAAACAAGCTGAAAAGGTACTCCGGGACAAGACCGTTTAGCGATTTGTACACTGTAGTTGCGGTTTCGCCTCTAATGATGTCGCTTACAGTAGGCCAATTTAAACTTTGTATCAAACCTATAGAAGGTGTATCAAAACTGCTTTTCGTAACGATTCTAGCCGCTCGATTTTGCAACTTTTGTAAGGTTTGCAGCTTGGTCACCCCGCAGCACCCCCATACCGAACAACAGAACCGAAAATGGGGTTCGACGATACCCGAATACATTTTACTCAATGTCTTTTGAGGTAAAAATTTCCTGGAGTATTTCAGAAACCCAATTTGCGCGAGAAACGTTGGTACGGACATTGCTAATGTGCTCTTCCCAATTTAAGTCCTTATCGATTATCACACCCAGGTATTTTGCTCGGTCAACATTTTCAACTTGAGAGCCACCAATAAAAAACTGTGGATGATCAACAATTTTGTCAGTAATTTTCTTAATTTTGGGCTGGGAGCCTACAACCATAGCCTGAGTTGTTAGGACATTCAAAGAGAGTTTAACAGACACTTACGTAGATGATGACATATTTTGCAGTCCTTTGCTGAAAATGTGCAGTGGCGAATCGTTTGATTGATGGCAGTCTGTCCCGGCACAACAGAAAAGCCAGACCCACGACCGGTTGGACCGGACCCTAACGGACCGGACCCTTGGGGGGAATCCATTTACTTCCTTGTTTCCAGGTAAACGATGGAGCTTGGTCTTGTCCTCTGTTGGAGTGAAACTTTCGTGTTACCATGAAGAACGAATAAAAAACGAATGGGGTATTCCCTGTGGGACTTGTCCGTTAGGGTCCGGTCCTACTGGTCCTGGGTCTGGTCATTCCGTTATGCCATTTGTCCCCTCGGTAATTTGCTTCACCCAAACAAAGCAAAGTCATTCAGGCATAATTTCAATGGCCATGAAAATTACGCATGAATGACCCTGCCGTCGTTGAATAAAAGAGATAGCGCAAATTTGTAGAATATTCAATGGAAATCGTAATAGATCTTTTTTCATTCATCAAGGGGCAGACTGCCTTTAAATATAGAGGAGTATGGATCTTTTTGCCGATATTGGCCTATTTCCTCACCGAGCAACCGAATTCGTTTGCTAAGTAATTGATCTCCACAATAGTAATATCCAGGTACTTGACTTGCTGAAATTGCTCTTTGTAGGACTCGGCTTATATCAAAGGGTACTTAGTAACACACTCTCTGCAAGCTAAATGATGGTTATTCAGACCGTGAACTGAGAATTTTCAAGGAGTAGAGTGGACATACTCTAGTCCATGTAATCCAAAGCTCTTATTTGAATATTTTCACTGCTTACATGTCATCCAGTACTTGAACTGATCTACTGGCATCGATTTTACACTCGTTAAAGTGTGCTGTAGCGCAAAGCGTTAGATTTGGTTAAGATGTTTCTTTTCTGTTTTTCTGTTCTTTGTCGCGCTCTCAAAGATTAACTAACAAGATGGTTGTTTTTCTGCAGATAATTCAATACTCAGAGTCTATGCATCAGATCGAGACGAAGGAACCAACGCAGAAATTGAATACGAAATTACATCGGGACAAACGAAAGATTCATTCAAAATTGAAGGTAGTGATTTGAAAACCACGCGGACATTAGACAGAGAAAAGCACGCAACACATCGACTGATTGTCACTGCGAGGGATAAAGGAACTCCGTCATTGCGAGGTACAGCAGTTGTCATCGTAACAGTCAAGGATAAGAATGATAACAGCCCAGTGTTTGATCAGGTAATGATCTCTCTGAAATATGGTCCTGCCAGGTATCATCAAATGTCTTTACAGTTGACTTCTTGGCAGCAGGGGTGCCAAATTCATAAATCGGCGTAGAAGAGTGGGTCTGAAATTCTACGACCTGTTTTTTTTATTCAAGGGCTTCAAAGAAATTTTACCTACGTTGTTATAATTCTACCATTAGACTTTTCAGAAATCTTGAACATTTTAAGAAATTACAACGTATTTTGTTTCAAGTCATTTGAGGGTGAGACGTTATCAAACTCCTAAATCGTAACCAGAGGAGCGACCGACTTTATCTTGATAGCATATTATAGCCTTTGAAAATCATTTCATGTTTTGCCAAAAAGTTCACATGGCGTTAAAGGTAATGCGTCCATGTAAGTACAGCAGCTTTACGGGGGGCATGGCAATTTCACGTGAAATTTCATGTGATCACTGAAGCAAACAAAGTGGCATGTTAGTATCTGTGGATTAGCACGAAATTAATTTGGCATAACACAATCATCTAGCAGCTCTCTTTTCTATCTTCTATACAGTTCCACACCAAACCATCCAAATGCTCTAATAGTGCTTTACGTCCATTGTCATTGTACCATCAGTTTCGATGTGATGGTACAAAATTGATGTTAGACCTACGATATAACGATTAGACACATAGCATGGTTTGAGTTTGGTTTGGAACTGCAAGTCTCTCTCTCTCCTTTAATTTTTGCTTCATTTACCTGTTTTCTTTCCCTGTTCCCAGTAGTTTTCGTTACTTTTGAAGTTGTATTTGAAAATTGTAAGTGCCGTTCTTGGTGTAGGCCAGATGACCTTGTGTCTTCTTACACCAAGGGCGGTACAGTATTAATGTATTTAAGTTTAATTTTAATTTATTATGAATAGAAAAAAAAAGCAAACAAAATTTTGCGATAACCAGTTCTTATGCAAGCAAAGTGATGATTTACTTGCGGTTGCTTTTCAGAGCTGAACCCCAGCAGGCAGCCTCGCTTTGAAATTTGACTTTGAGTTTGCATGTGATCAGTTAAATTCTCTACAATCACAGTCTGCTGCTTGAGGTTTCTTCGTCAGCGTCTTGTCAGCATATTTTGACAATGTGTATACGCAACTGTACTTACATGGACACATTATCTTTAAGTTGTTTTTCTGAATCGTGCTACAAATTCATAAAAAAGAAGGAAAATACTAATTCTGAAAATATTGAATCTTCCAGAAGTTTCCAACGGCAGAATTATAGCAAGCTATTTAAAAAATTAATTGAAGCTATTTTGTTAAAAGGAATGGGTCATTAAGAATTTTACACCAATCTTTTTGAAGATTTGGGACTTATCCCCCATTCACATTTACGCAGTTAAACCAACTTTATCTAAACTAGGTTAAATTTCAACCAGTCAAATGCATAGGCTTATGCCTCTTCGTCCCTTCTTTCCCTGCGTTCTTTGATTTGTTGATATCACTTGGTCAACAGGGGCTCATGATAGTACGCCTAAAAAGTGGGCCCACTTTTTTAAATGGCCTAAGCGAGTGGGGGTTCTCGTACAATCAACAAAATCGCTTCAAAATCTGGTTTAAAGGGCTCGAACATTGAAAAGCAGGTTCTTAGTACATGGAATGATTAGTGTCTTCCTTCTTCTTTACGTACAAATTGCATAATGAATACCTTTCAAGCAGTAATCTTCCTCTGTAGAAGCAAAATAGATCCATTGAAGCTGCGAGAACTCAAGGCTTCATCAACGGTTGTGTGTATACAACAACAACAACTGTGTTAACACTGAGTCCTGATTGGGTTGAAAGCTAAATTCTAGCAATTTGATTGGTGCATACGGATTCTCTCTATGCGAGTCTAAAGTGGGCCCACTTTTTAAGCTTAATATAGTGAGTCCCTACTGACCAAGTGATACCAGCAACGCATGCAACAAGGGACAAAGAGGCACAAATCAATCAATGCGCTCGATTGGTTTGATGGACCAATCAGGAGGCCTCATTCGATAATCTGATTCACTTTAAACTGGTTTGCCCTCTTCTTTACCATTTTCACTCGTGCAAGTTAAGCCAGCTTACCGTAAACAAAGTTTCGAATGGGGCTTTCTAATTGGTCAATCCAACAATCGATTGCATATGATTGGCTGACAGTGTTTCAATGAAGCTGCTTTAAAGGCACTCTGTCCCCTTGATGCATGAAAACAGATCTATGTATATATCCATTGAATATTGCAAGAATTAACGCTTTCTGTTTTATTTAACGAAGGAAAGATCATTCATCCGTAATTTTTATGGCTATGAAAATTATGCTTGAATGACTTTGCTATGTTTGGATAAAGCAAATTATCGATGGAAAAGACTGTCTTTAATTGTGTCCGCTTGAAAGTGGTATTTAACGAAAGATTATTTCAAACTCTACTCATCTCTTCAAAGGAGTGGATGAGTTGCTTTTATATCTATACTTCCACTGCAGAAGAAAATACAGCCTACTGGCAGATTTTGAGTACTCTTGAGTTTCTTCTGGATTTCTCGCAAATTCGTTTGCTACATCCATGTTGTGTTTTTCCTGTGCCGTTGTGAACATTTCTAAACGCTGTTCCTTGTAGCCTTTAAAGTCTTTATAAACGCAAAATTGAGATAAGATCTAATAACCTTGATATGAATTTGACCAAGCTAAATAGCTGTCAACTCAATGTTTAAATGTTATTCAAGTGCTTTCAGACTGGTAAGATGCAGGAAACGATTGAACATACTGCAAAGATGTGCTGAATGTTTTCTTTACTGGTGTAAATAGTTGCTTAAATAATTGTATCCCAATGCTGGAGTCTCTTTAATACGTGTATCGTGCATGTTATAAAGAATTCTTGTTCTCCTGATGTATCCCATTGGCTGTCAAAACAGCAAACAGGATCGGAGATTTGTGATGTCAGAAATCTTGCTCCTTATCAATGAAAGGAAATTTGTGTTCCTCGCAATGAAGTGATACTTGATTTGTCTTTATTTCTAGCTTACGGCAAAGCAGATCACAGAAAACTGTGGTGTAGGTGCCACGATAACAGTGGTCAGTGCTACGGATCCCGATGATGGTACAAACGGGCAGGTAAAATACAAAATCAAAACAGAAAATGGTGGAGCACCAACCGCAATCCAGATCGATGAAGCCAGTGGAGTTGTTACAACGAAGACTGACCTTGATCGGGAAGCGACGGCCACTTACACATTGATAATTACAGCTTCAGATAGTGCCACCGCAGCAAAATCAACCGAAGCAACACTTAGCATCACAGTAATCGACGAGAATGACAATTCACCAACATTTAAGTCGCCGGCAAGCATACCCCCTGTTAAAGAAAATATTGCTGTAAGCACTGTGATTACTACGTTTGTCGCTGACGATAGAGATACGGGGGTTAATGCGCAGGTTGAGTTTGAAATCATATCTGGAAATGTTGGTGGTGCTTTTGGTTTGAATAAAGGTACCGGTGTGCTGACTGTTGTGAAAGTATTGGATAGAGAACAAACAGCGTCATATCTATTGACGGTAAAGGTTCAAGACAAAGGACAGCCAGCTCTAAGAAACATCAAGAAATATAATATCACTGTGGAGGATGTCAATGACAATGGACCCATTTTTTCGATGTCTAAATACAAAGGTAAGTCAAAACTCTTGTTTCTTTCATCTGTTGAATGAACAAAATGGAATCTTTTACTGTGAAAGGGGCATCGCTCAGAAAAAACTGGCTATCGGTGAACAGCGTTGTTTGAGTTTTGAACAAGCATTCATATCATTAGCAAGCTGTCCCAATATTTCTCCAACTTAAATAAGGCTCGAACTGGCCACAGACGACAGACTATGAACTCGGCCACATCCTTGCATTTGAAGCCGAGACAGAAAACGAGAATTGCATGGAAAGCCAATCAATTCTCTTGCCCATCGTCAACCGTGGACACATGAGTAGACGAACACGATATGGCATTCAAACTTTATTCAACCACCGTAGCGAAGTTCAAGAATCCCATCAAGACGTGCCTCTACTCGCCTACGACCACCGACGGACAATATCGAAAATATGCAACCTTTGTTCGCCAACAAAGACCCGTAAAAATAACAAGGTGGTAAAACTGAAATTAACCCAAAATGTTGTCCTCAATATCTCGCGTTTGAGAAGTGCGATCTACTATAAGAAACCGATTTCCGAGGACTGACATATGCGTCTCGATGTTGCTAACGATATGAATCTTAGCAAGCCTTTAATTTTCGCAGAATGCCCCTTTAAATGAAATTCGTAAATTGTTGTTGCCCCATCCATTCAAATGAATTGCTTAAAAGAATCTGTTGCATTCAGCATTCGTTGAACGTGTCGTCTCTTAGTTGACATTTGTTGTCGCCATTTTCATGGCCCTTGAAAATGGCGACAAGAAAGGCAAACCACGAAACTTTACGTGCAAGGAATGCTAAATGAAACAGACCCTTTAAAGTGAACTTGTGGTTCTTTGCTATGATCCTAGGATTATCATCTTGATTTCATAGTTATGTTGGGAATTATGGCGTTTTTAAGTCTTATGAAAAGATGTATGAGAGGTTGTATCTGAAGCTTTTACTAACATTGAAAGCACCATAAATTCTAAACCAATTGAGGAAAATATACCAATATACCAAGGAAAAAACCAATTGTTTTACGTGATAATACAAAGTGGTGGAAAATTTTGCCGACACATTTTCGTACTGATCTCTCAAACAGGCTTACCTTCCCGCGGCAGACTACCAACCCACGCGCAATCGCGATAGCGATTCCGCGTGGGCCACAACTGCACAGAATGAATTCGTTGAGATAATTTGCAAGAATGAAATCCAATGGTGAATTGCGCACATTTTGCTCATTCAAGTATGGCATTGCTAACTCACTTTGATATTTTTTTGCAGCTGCTATCGATGAGAATGTCTCAACTGGCCAGCGCGTCCTGGTCGTAAAAGCAACAGACTTGGATCAGGGAACAAACGCTGCTATCACTTACCGATTTAGCTCCACAGCAACAGCAGCAACATTTTCAATTGATGGATCCTCTGGACTTATTACAACGAAAGCTAATCTTGATTACGAGACTAAGAATAACTATAAGTTTAAAGTGACTGCGACAGATGGCAAATTCAATAAGGAGGCTGACGTTGAAATCGATGTTCGTAATTTGAATGACAATGATCCAATATTTGAACGGGTATATGTCACAAGTATCTTAGAATCAAAACCAGTTACATCGAGTGTTATCACTGTAAAGGCAACTGATAAAGATTCATTTGGATCGCTTGCCTACTCATTGCTCAACAACACAGCAACATTCTCAATTAATTCACAGACAGGTCAGATCGAGACTACGGTTGGCCTCGATCGCGAGAAAGTGAAGTCATATATTATTGGGGTCAAGGTTGAAGATGGTGGAATACCTATCCGCGCGGCTCGAACGACGGTAACCGTAAACGTTGGAGATGTCAACGATAATGCGCCATATTTTAGTAACACATCAGCGAAAGTTGATGTGCCTGAAAACAAGATTGTCAACGCGTTCCATGCTGTCAAAGCGATGGATAAAGACATTGGAATCAACGCACAGCTCACATATGAAATCGTTGCAGGTGTCGGCAGTGATAAATTTTTGGTGCACCCTACCACTGGAGCAGTTTCCACAGCTGCTAAACTTGACAGGGAGACTTCTGCTTCGTACACAATCAACATTGTTGCGAAAGACAAAGGAAGTCCTTCTTTAACATCACAACCTTTTGTTTTATCTGTCAGTGTGACTGATGAGAATGACAATGGTCCATTGTTCTTGAAAAGTCATAATGAAACGATCTCTGAAGGGACTGCTGTTGGTACGGATGTATTTGAAGTACTGACGAGTGATCAAGACATTGGAATTAATGCTGAAATTGTTTACTCGTTTGGTAGTGGAAATGCTGGAAATGTGTTTAAGATTCACAACACAACAGGTTAGTATTTCAAGTACTTGCTTTGTCGATTTATGTATGATTACTTGTTTTCAACATGTCATCCTGATGAGAGTAAATAAAATCATATTTTATAATGAACCTGTTCGTCGCTACACTGGTTATCAAATTTATCATCTGGTTTTGTTTCCCAAAACATATTCCAATTACTCCTTTTTGAATAATATAAAGTAAGGTCTCGAATTTAAGGCAGCATTTAGATGCAGATTTGGCAGTAGTGAAACGACAAACCAAACCAAAAGATATTTTTGGTGTAAGCACGTTTTAGAAACAGACAACAGTTTAGAAAAGCTGATAATGCAAGGCAAATTGAAGGGAAAAGAGGCAGAGGAAGACCTGCAACAAAGTGGTTTGACAACATTAAGACAATAACAACAAGAAATGTTTATCAGCTCAACAAAGACACTAAAGATAGAGCTGAATCGAGATGGCAGGTTCATAGCATTACCAGGGGTCGAACGACCTGAAGGACAATTACAACAACAAGCACGTTTTTGATATCTGAGTACTTAATATCTTGCAGGTTTAACAGCTTTCTCTCCAGTTACAGGTTTATCCTATATTATTGCTGTTCTTTTACAGGAATTTATAGTATTTTCTTACAGGATACAGTTTATTGTGCTTCTATGGTTTATTCAGATGAGTCCGCTACTTAAGGCCATTTTAAAATTTTGTACCACTAATCATTTGTTCAAGTATTTTAGAAAACTGATCATGATTACCGTTGCTGAAGTTGTTTTGTAAAAGTTATCTGTTTTCTGAAAGCTTCCTTTCAAGGAATCGATGCTTTGTGTCCGTTTTATTTCGCTTTAGGCCTTCAGAGAGGCCTGCCCTGTCACTTTTCATCATTAATATGATACGTTAACTTTGCCTTTGAGGTGTTGTTTCTGTGAACAATGCACTAGATCGTGAGACTTTAGACAAATATTCATTGGAGATCATTGCTTCGGACCGCGGCACGCCACCAAAGTCAACTTCAATGAAAGCTTCCATCAAGATCACTGATGAGAACGATAATGCCCCTAAATTCATCGAGTCTACCCTGAAGGGCCAAGTTTATGAGAACGAGGCAGCTGGAGCTTCGGTTGTAACTGTGAGGGCCACAGACGCAGACTTGGGGGAGAATGCCCGTTTGAAATTCAGTCTCAATTCAAATGATGCTTTTTCGATCAATGCCGTAACGGGAGAGGTATGAAAATTGTTTATATGTGCCTGTGTATCTTACCTTTCTTTCTTCCAGAAGTACGTTGCATCAAAACTTGCACAATGAACGGATCATTTTATGACCAGAAAATGGCTATAAGTATTTAGGCGTAACATTTAACAAACATTTACATTTTTGAATCTATAAAGCTGCCTGAAATTAATTGGCTGCTGTGTAACAAGAATTTTCTTACACTGGTTAGTGACAAATACGCAAACTGCATTTCTTCTGTATTATATGACCATTGATGTGGAAGTGTATCGTATGTTGCTATCAAGTCAATCTAAAATTCCTAGCCGAGAGAATTGCGGAAAGATATTTGATAACGTGACACCAGATCGGAATTCAAAGGCTTGTTTCCCATTAATAGTATCGAGCAAAAACTTCTTACAAACGTTAGTAATTACTATACTTCAGTACACAAGATGGTTGCAAATGGGTATTGCAGCAGACGATTACGGAATAGAAGGATATAGGGAGCATTTTCTGATAATTCTTTGCTTTCTACGATAGAACTTCATTGTATTCATATAGCCTTCGAAGTCACCGCTTCGTAATCAACTTTTGAAACTCTGTTTAGAATGAATACATTGTCATCTTCAAGTATTCAGGTCTGGACGCCTATGTCATCGCTATTAGAGCCTGTTTATACGAGGAAAAACGCCTCACCTGCCAGACCATGGGCTGAGAGGTGAGATTCCACCTTGTCGTAGAAGCCATGTATTTTCATTTCGCTTGTAGATGACGAGCGTAACACTACCGGTATAGTGAAATCCCACCTCACTAGCGGTGGGATCTCACCTGGGAAAGATGAAAATTTTCCATATAAATGAAACACCACCGGTATGGTGGGGTTAACTGAAATCATTCGTTGATTTTCATTGGTCAGCTCGTTCTGATTTCACGGAAGAAGGACTTTGCTGCACCTCGCCTCTCAGCCCCTGGGCTGACAGATGAGATGAAAAATCTCATATAAACAGTGGCTGAAATTTATTTCTCTGTCAGCCCCGGATCTGGAAGGTGATGTGCTTTTCATCAGATAAACAGGGCCTTTATCTGGAATCAATGAATTCATAGCTCCATTTCTTCACAACTTTACTTTAAAGACCTTTAATAGACCGAGGGAGACGAAATAAACGACGAAATATGAAGGTAATATGAAGGTAATATGAAGGTAATATGAAGGTAACATGAAGGTTTACATTTTCTATCATATTTGCAGGTTAAGACGTTAAAATCCCTGGACAGAGAAGAGACAAACCAATACACATTAAAGGTAACTGCTACTGATCATGGAGCTGTTCCACTTTCAACAACGAAGCAATTGGTCATTAGAATATTGGACAAAGATGACAACTGCCCTGTATTCTCAAAGTTGGTTTACACTGTCAAAGGCGTAGGTGAAGACTGGCCACGTGGGACTATCATTCTAAATGTAACAGCAACAGATCGAGATGAAGGAACAAATGCAGAATTGAGATATGCTATCAAAGCTGGAGATGATAAGGGAGCATTTACTGTGGATTCGCAAACAGGTATGTTCTGACCGAAAACTGTCGACTCAAATTTAAGGGTCAAAGTCGATCTTGAACTTGACTTTTTCAGGTGAACTTCTGCAGATGTTTCCGTTATCTAACATGATTATCAACTTCTATGCAATATAAGTATATACTTGTCTAATTTACCAGGTTGAAACTTGATTGTTCCTTAGAATCCCAAAACTTGAACTTTTGATTCATTTCACTTCATTTATGATAGTTATCCGCAAAGAGCCCGTCAACTATTAAAACCAACGACAAGAATACAATGCGATAGGTGCGGTGATGTCAATAAGTGAAATATAGTGTACAAACTTAATGCTATCTTTTCCTAGTCATCATGATGTGGAAGCTATTAAAGACTTGCGAAAAATCTTTCACTGACTTGCAAGAAAATTTTCAATTTCATTTTGAAAGTTTAAATTGTAGGCCAGCACATATAAGAACAGTCTTGGTAGCATTCTCGTTAGTTATCATGTTGTATTTGTTGTTCTGTAGGTGCTGTAAAGATCAATGGGGAGGTGGACAGGGAATATCGTAGTGTATATCACCTGAAAGTACGTGCTGGTGAAATCGATTGTGGACTAAAGCCAGACAATAACTCTAATGTTGGTAAGTGAAGTGTCTTCCGTTTTTATTGCATTTTTGATGATATCTTTTTTAACCTATTCAATTTTTAGATTTCTTAAAAGAATCTTAAGGCGCATTTTGGACATTTGGACTTTAGAAGTCCTGTGTACCTTTTAAAAAATGAAAAATTTCAATTATGTAACCTAATCGGGTGGCGTTTTTTTCCCACTTCAAGTCATGTAAAATGCACTTGGTAGGTTTTAGTGTCAGTCTACTGTTTGAATTCATGGCATAAATTTTCATGGCAAGAACTATGTTAAACAAATCAAAAGCGGATTTGTTCGGAAAACTACCCAAAGGAAACCTCTTTTAACCATTATCATGGTGGAAGGCAAAAATAATTGCTACAAAAAAGAAATCCACAATCCATCTCTCATAAGATATGGTGCAAGGAGTCTCTACCTTCATCCTCATCAACGACGAAAGGATACATTTTTTGCGTTGCATCTTTCCCAAAAGACAGTTTTCATAAATGGACATTTTTTGTGAACAAAATTCCTGGAAAGCTATGTCATTCAAAGATCGCTGTCCTTGGTTGCTCAAAAATCGAAGTTCTTTCTCTCATTCATTCACAGTTCTATTTAAAGTTTGTATTTGCACAGTTTCAGGAAAACTTGTTTGTACTATCTACCGGAAGCCCAATCTAATAAATTATAATTCAAAATCAAAGTAGTCCATCGAGGCTATTCAAAAATTGTGCAAAGGTAGATAGTGCTATTCCATTTCAAATTTTCTTTTTTGGAAGCTGCAGCAGACTCTGTGCCCCATAGATCATCACCTATAGGGTATTCCACAGTATATATCCTCTAAATCTTTTTTTATATCCAGTAAAAGATTACAATATAAATTTACAAGCCACACTACTTTACAAGATTACTGTACTATGCAATTATACTAGACTTATGACGATGAGTCCCTTGTATCCCTGCGGTAAACCTTGCTCAAGAGGGACTCATAATGAAACTGTGAAAAACCCGGCCCTGTCTCCTGCATTCGATCAAGATTCGATCTATCGAATCAGGATCGAACAACTGCCGTAGCTCTGCTCAACAGTCACTCCTCGGAACGAAAATACAAGAAAAACCACGTTAAGCAGGCGTTTAATCAAAGAAACTTGGTATAAATCTGAAGAAGGATGTTTACTTTACCTGGTAAGTCCAAAATGAGTCTTTCAACGTTTCATTTTCCATGTTTTTAAGGCCAAAACAAACCAGAGAAAACTTCAGCCACCTGCCGTAGCAACTTTGTTCAAAATCTAGTCAACTTCATCATTCGAATTGAGAATTCGACATCATTGTTCGCTGCCGAATCTCGCAATCTAATTGGTACGTTAGGAATTGCGAAGTTTGGGCCTAAATAGGGCCAAGTTTTTCATAGTAATACCATGAGTCTCTATTGCCTGAAGCGCCCTCATCAAGTCAAAGAGCACAGGGCAACAAGCAAGAGACTCATCGTCTTAAGTCTACAACTATACAATGCCACTAGAACGATACTCGAGGAGCAAAGGACTATGACTATCCCGAGGCCAGTTGAACATAGAGATTAAAACTACAGTCTGTCTCAAATGATCTGCCACGAGTCCGCGATCGAAACAGCTTAAGTGTTTGGATGGACAGTTGAGACATAAATGTTGCGAATATTGCGTGGCATTTAATTTGAAACAGACTTTGAATATACAATTGAAAGATAAACAAAATAGAAAATATAAAAAAGAAAATATGTTTACTTAAATGGGACATGGTGGTTGTTTTTGTGTGGCATATAACGTGTCAGTGTGAGATTTTCTAATTGAATCAATCTCTAACTCTCAGGAACCTTATCATATATTTTATTGTGCAAGAACTCTGAGCTAGTTCACCTAAGACTAAGTTGTGTTATTCATAAGTTATAGCTTTTGTCTGGAAATTCTCGCAAGCTTTGCACCTTGTATGAATAAAACAGTACTTATAGAATTGTTGTCCTCGTTTTAGGTGAAGGGGGCAGTGAACGGACAAGTAATGGGTCATTAGCTGATGTTTATATCCACGTCACAGATGTCAATGATAATGCCCCCGTCTTTAAGAAAGACCTTACATACGACTTCAATGATTTTAAGTTGAAGGATCTTATGAATATCACTGCAACTGATCCAGATACTGGAGCTGGAGGTGAAGTCAAATTCAGGTTCCTTAGCTCCAAACGAGTAAGTAATATAGCTTAGCAAAAATAGTTATGCTGTGGTAAAATAGAACTCTCATTTGGCAGGAATCGTTGTGTTAACTCTGGAAATTTCAAAAAGATTTCAGAACTGTTATGCTGCTAGGATGCCTTTCCATTATATTTGGCATCAGGCATTCCATTGTGAAGTAACAATTTTCTATTGTCCCTCAGTTCTGCTTCCAAAAGGTTTACTTGTGATGCGAAATGGAATGCACCATGATTTGGATGCTATTGAAATCTTGTTTGTTTTGCTTTGCACTTGATCAGAAGGAACAAGCTCAGTCTGGCTCCAGTTTGTTCACTGATTTTGTAACTGTCCACTCTGCACTGTAAACTAGACTATAAAGCGTTTCATGTGATCCAATCCAGAAAATATCTGCATCTGATTTGATTGCCACAAGATTAGAATGGTTTGCAGATCTGTCCTTGATTTCGAGGACATCTAGGCCGATCTAGACTATTCAAGGTTCCACTTCTAAACCCTTGTTTAACTCGCAAAAGTTCTGGCTTGTGACTTTAGGCCACCATTTTGTTGGTTCAGCTCCAACGCGAGAAATCAGCCATCATTTGCAGTAAGTAGTGACATTCCAGCGATTGTGGTTCTCCCATTAGGCAGCTGTTAACGAGGCCAAAATCAATACCTTCAGAAAATCTTGAATTTCTTGAAATCAGGAAGATGAATAAAAAATCCAGGCGATAGATTTGTAGATTGGCTTTGACTTCGAAGATTTCAACTTCAACATCGATTGCAGAATGTACCACGTGAATGCCCCAATGGGAATTAGCCCTACACCCCTCGGCCGCAGCTTTGTCCATTGACTTCTTATGGTGCGAGGCTAATTTGCATAAAATCAACAGGGCGCTACTTCCGGTAATTTCAGCCAATCAGAAGATTATTCCGCCCTGTTGTGTAGTTAAATGTAGTTAGGGGACGTAGCTGTGTTATAGTGTGAGTATTATGTATTCCGTCTTGGGCTAAGCCTTTTGGAGATTAATATTGTAGTTTGCAGATTGTAGATTTTAGCCATTCTGCAAAGATTCTACATCGAGTAATATTTTTTATACAATTTATACTAGGTGCGTTAGAGCTTTTGTCATTCTTGCACACATTCGAAAATTCGGTAAATTACTAAATAATCTATTAGCGCTTTTCAATATGATATATTACTTAACTCTACTTACAATATACTTCACACCAAACTACAAGGACAATGCCACGGAGGGCTAAGGGCTGTGACTACTCCGTGACCGTTACATGAAACACTAAAACTCTTGCAATGAATTTGTGAAGCTACACCTTATGTCTTCGCAACATGCATTCTAGGAAAGCAAATTCAATCAGTCTTAAACCAAAATTGTCGATTTTAGGCCGTCATTTTGTATTTAATTTTATTCCTAGTCACTTACCATCAATTTCCTTCTTAACATCGAAGCCATTGAGGTTTGCAAACCTGGCCCTGTTCTTTGTGGTAAGTCCTCGGCACTAAATAAGGTATATACAGATTACATCCCCAGTAATTTTGCCTTATGGGCCTATACTTTTTAATTCGTTCTTTTGAATTTACCACTATTTTCATTCATTTCAGAGTATAAAGGCCGGAAAAGAAACTCGTGAGGTATTGGTTGAGGCAAGTGATAATGGAAATCCAAGTCTGAACTCCACTGCCACAGTTCTTGTTAGAAATAAGTAAGTTAATTTACTTTAGCATGGAACCTTTGTTGCTTGTTTCGCATAGATCTTGTTACACTGGTTCATTGATTGAATATCGTATACTTTGCAAGGCAAGCCATTTGGTTTCAAATTCACGAAGTAAAGAATGTATCTTTGGTACTTCTTTCCACTCTAACTAATCGTTAGTTTTAAGTTTTCAAGATATTACATTTCGGTATAGAGGACTGAGGCATTTTGGATTTCGATTCTTCTTAGTTTAATGCTTTCCTTTTGTTTTTGTCTAACCAGGTCGGTTTGAAAAACATGTCATATGAAACATATTATCCCGTAGAGATATTTTAATATGAAAATGATGAATGTCTGGTCTTTGTGATAAGATAGACTTGAGTCTCATGGGGGGATGTGCGATGTACCATTGGCATCGAGAATGAAATGATCAGTAGAATCTCTTTCAGCCTTTATGAGACTAAGGTTGTGATGGAATTGGAAAATGCGCCCATCCCAGAAGACTATCTTCTTCCTTTTCTCCTTTTTCATCATCTCCACTATCTTCACAAGCAACCAGCAATGTGTTTAGTCGATCGGCGGTTTATTTAATCTACAAAGTCAGTAAGGAATTTGTTATTCAAGGAACCAGAGAATTCAGTTTGGTAACTTAGGATGTCTTTTTGGTGGTATTGCACTATGAATTGTTTTGGTATCGAAAGAGAAATTCAGTGAAAAGATTTATTTGGCGGAAAGTGGTCATGTAAATAGTATCTCTTTTTCATTTCATTTAAATGATTTTCAAAGTATTTAAAGCAGGTGTTGCAAAAATCTTGTATATCAAAATAAGTATTTTGTTTTTACAGAGAAGTCTGCCACAAGATGTCCTTTACAGTCTCACCTACTGGTCTTTTATCAGCGACAACATTGTGCGAATTCAGAAAAACTCCTGTCGGGGAGCACAAAAAGCTTGTCGGAGATTCATTCAAGGTAACCTGTCCTTACTGACCCATCTTTCATCATCAATTGAACTGAAAAACGAAAGAATTTACTGCTTAATTTGTTGCCATGCCGTTGAACAATTTACTTCCATAGCACTTTCGATGATGCACAAAGTGATCTTGTCCAAGACCAAGTGTTTGAAGCTTCGTGCTACATAAAGTGCTGGTTGAATATGAGGGAAATGCCGGTCACTCGATAGCAGAAAGGCGGAGGTATTTTAGGATTTTTGTGGTTTTGATGAACAGGGCAAGCACATCTAAAGTGAGGTTTTCCAAAACCCATTGGTTGCAAAATGGCTGAAAGACGGCCTAAAACACTCGATCAAATCGTAAGTTGTCTCTGACACAGACCACTTAAAAAAGACCTTCATTTTCTCTCAAATGTTACAAGAAATTGATTTTAAATAAATGCTGCAGTTGCTCGACCTCATGGCAATTACTTTACCTACACCCGCTAAGAGTACTCTAGGTAAGGAGTTTCTTTATGATTTGATCAAACTTTTTAGGCCTTTCTTCAGGCATTTTGCAACCAAGATATTTTGGTAAAGTCAGATTTACCTGTCTTTGAAGTATTTATAAAAACATAAGAAAACTCAAGGAGATGCTTCAGCCGTTCTGCTATCAACTGAAATTCGATTCATTGCAACCCATACAATGATCTATTTCTTTTGATGCACCCAATTGTTTTTGTGAACTCCAGAACAAGTGTACTTTGGACTACAGATGGTTCTCAAGATTTCCTTAAAATCGAAAGGAAACGGCGGGGCATATGTTGGTTAAGAATTTTTTTCCGAGAAACGCTAGGAAGAAATTGCACTTTGATTCGAATAATTGTAATTTCATTTGAATATGGAGTCGGGAGATGCATTTTAAGCGAAATTAAAGGGTATTTCTTCAATTTTTCCTTGCAATCTAATTTCATAGGATCACTGTCACACAATCATCACAATTTCTTTATCGCTAATGGCAAGCACGATGTCGGGAAATGCATTCTAATCCACAGTGACAGAGCAGAAACTGCGCACGCATGCGCGAAAACTCTTAACTTTGAGCCCTTCAAGCTCCCTGCAACAGATTCCAACATATGGCAACACTTGATATTTTGTTCCTTTGGCCTTAAAGTATTGGTTTTATCATATCAGAAAGCTTATCTGTCCAAACACTTTCCTTATCTCAGATTGCTCGATGATGTCATTTTACGCAGTTTCTGCTCTGTCATGCACAGTAAAGGACGTGGCCCCCTATCGCCCGTTACGTGCATCTTCTGAGTGTTCCCTATGAGGATGTTTTTCTTCCAACTCTTTTAAAGACTCACCTTGAATTCTTTTGGCTCAATTTTCCCTCCTTATTCAGTTTGAATGTGAAGCAGTTGGAAATGAAGATGTTTTCTACAAATGGCAAAAGGATGGTTCAAGCGTCCAAGCTCCTTCCAAAGAAACATTCCTTAATATCAATCCAGTCACAAAGAACGACGAAGGAGTTTATGAATGCTTGGCAAGTAATGGTGCTGGAAACGCTTTTGCTCCTACGAAAGCAACCCTGCTCGTCGAAGGTAACATCATTTTTGTCATCACTGGGACACTTATGTAGCGCCATTTATCCACACTAAAAGTATATTCAAAGGTGTCTTGGCAGGTTAGATTTACCAGCAAATTATTTCAGAAAGATCTTGGGAATGCAATTTCAAGTAGTTGATTCTTCAATTTTGACTTGAGTTTGAGATGTAATATCTCGAAATTATAATGTCAGGTAGAAGTCGTCGTCTCACAATAAAACGGAGGGCAAGCACGACGACAAAAAGAATCATGTTCTCATAGCAATTTAAGCAAATCATTTTCAAAGATGAGAAGTTCGAGTGAAACGCATATCAATTAGGATGAATCCGTTTGACAAATTCAGGTGATATAACTTAAATGCAATGTCTATAGCTCATCGTAGTTCAACAAGGAGTGAATTCTGGTCTAAGCTGAAAGCCTGTTCTGCTAACTCATAGCGTTAAAGTGAGGTGAATTCAGAATTTGGTTAGATTGCAACGATTTACAAGGGCTGTAAATGAGGTGTTTTGAAGGCAGGGTCGGCGCCAGCCCTGAAAATTTTCGGTAGAAAAGAGAAAGAATTGATGGCCAGAAGGTATACCTATCGATTTTTTATCGTTTTTGCTCAATAAAGTTGGGAGGACATGTCCACCGCATTCCACCCCGTGGCTCTGCCCTTGCTTGAAGGATCTGAAATACAGTAAGGAGAATTACATCGAGGTATGTTTTTGCAGAGTAGCTTATCAAGTAGGGCAGATGTTGATATTATTGCTCGTTCTTTTTCATTTCGTTGTACTAATAGTTTCGAAGTATCTGCTAAAGTTTAAAAAATTTCTGTACTAGGTTCTCGTTACAAAGTGAAAACCTTTTTCTGAAATGAGAAAATCATGCCGAAATTTAAACTGACTTCAAAACCTCCGGTCATGGAAGAAACAAGCTTGCGCATAGAAGCCTTTCTTCATCTATGTCATTAGTTAGACAAAATTAATGTCATGATTTTTTATTTTCAGAGAAACCAAAAATTTTAGGTCATCCACAAGATCAAACAGCCGAGATAGGAGGCGACGTAAAATTCTACTGCAAGGCCACAGGTGACCCAGCACCGAGATATCAATGGCGCAAAGATGGAGAGATATATCAGGCTGGTGAAGGGTTTGAAACAGATACATTGTTTTTGCCTAACGTTATTATGAATGACAAAGGAGAATATGTTTGCGAGGCGGTGAACCCTGTGGGAATAGCCACATCTCATGCAGCTACACTCAAAGTGTTTGGTAAGAATCATATCTTTTTGCTCAAGTTTATTCTTTTGTGGCATAATGGCTCTCTATCAAGTTAATCTGCGATGCGCAGAATTGAAATGATGCAGTCGTAGGAGAGTTAAGGACAGAAAGAAACATAGCACGCACTATAGGAAGGGCGGTAATTTTGATGCGTTAATTTCGATGTGTTGATTAATAACTGTATTCAAAGATACCTTAATTAGCACATTCAAATTAACAAACCAAAATTACCTCGTTTCCTATAGCGCATGAGCATGGATGATAACTATCTTGATGTATGAAACACAAACTTTTTTAATGAAAGATTTGTTTATTTGATGAAATCTAGATTAATTTAATTCTACAAATGCACAGCATCATTTGGGGAGTTTTATTTCATTTTCATAGCAAAACTCTTTTTTTTCCTTGGAAGTATGGATCAATGATTTTTAGCTGTTGCAATGGAGATAATTTTGATTATAGAACTGCTCTGCGTTGCTTCAACGGCTTTATTTCATTTTTAGAACGTAACACTGTAGTGTCCTTGAAAGTAAAAGTCAATAATCCAAAGAAAGATGGGAGTTGCCATTTCTTTGATCCAGTCAAATTTCAGGTAATCAGTTCTTAAAGTTCTTAAAGTTCTTAAATTTAAAACTGTTTTCCTCTTTTCAAAGAATATTATGTTCAATATAATGTTGAAGATGGTGTTTAAAGCAGAGTTTTTTTTCTATCAACATCAAAAAGATTAAAACGCAAATTCGTTACATTCTACTGTGCCATCCAAAGGGGGGGGGGGATATACACAAGGTCATCTTGTCCCCACTTTGGCTGACACTTACTAAAGCAGAAACTTTAGAAATTTGAGAAAGACAACGATATGTTTAGTTTTGTAAAACTGTTTCGATGCTTTTATCCAATTTTTATTTACAGATAATCTTTATGCAACTATGGACTTTAAAAAGAACAAGTTATTACAAAATATTGTGACATTCTTAGCGAAGAAAGCCACGTGGTCACCGGGTCCTCTCTTCGAATGCCACTTACAATGTTCCAAGAGATAATTACTACAAATCACCACAAAACCACTAACTTGAGGCAAGAATGTGACTCAAATGAAATAGAAATTTTTAGGAAACCCTTTCTATATTCAGACTTTTAAAAGCTTAGCTTTAATGGGGTTTCATGAGAAAATGTTAAGAGTTTTCATGCCATTTGAAAGCAATGTTTTAGCTACGAGAAGCATTATTTTGCCATTTCAGTTGTTGCGGCATTGATTCAATTGAACCAATCACATAGGTATATTGTCGGGAAAGGCAAATGGAACCTATTAAAGCCATGGATGCCAAATTATGAATAAATTCTTGAAATAAAGGGAAACCCTATGTTTGGCAACGGAGGTTGTAATTTTCCACATCAGCTTCATAGGTCTTGTATTACAATGCCCAACCCAGTTCAGTTCTATTCTGCTCTGTTCTGTTCATTGGTTTAAAATTCCACCACTACATACAAAGTCTGTGATGTTAAACAACGTTCAACTGGTTTCTAACCTTTGCTTTTCTATCGCAGGAAATTATAAACAAAGCAACAAAGAAGAAAGTGTCAGTCACAGATTATGATAAAAGTAAGCTTTGTGTACCAACAGCTTGTGAGCCAAGCCCTTGTGGCGTAAACGGAGAGAAATGTGAGATAACTAATTCGACAACAAGAGGTTTCTTTTGCTCATGTAAAGGAGGCTGGAAAGGGGATACTTGTATGGAGGATATCAATGAATGTAACACTACGAGTATGTATTTGCAACTTAAATTCACCCACTTCTTTTTGTGTACTTTGTAACTCATTGATACTCATTTCTTCATTTTCTTCTTTGAAGAATACCGTAAAAGCTCTAATAAATCTCTAAGGGGCTTCTTCAATTGGAAGGCTCCTTCAGTTGGAAGTGTGCTGGGTGGAAAGTGGCTTATTCAAATAGCAACACTGTAAATGATACCGTTTTACGTCATTTTTGCCTGATATTATCGGAATCAATCAAGGGCACCTACCTTGCAGAAACCTTTTTTATTCCCAGTCCTGTTTCCGTGACATAATACACAGAGTAATTTGCCGTCATTTGGTGATTTTCAAATTCTAGCCTGTGTTAATCAAAAATCGTGGTTTTTGGTTTTCCGTGTTCATTTAGTATGACAGTTGATATCGCATCACATCAACATCGGAATTTGAAACCATGAAATTATTCGATGCGCCCGAGTATCTTACATGGCTGTTCCAAAGGTTATCTGAAACCTATGCTAGGCAGCTTCGTAATACCAGCACTGACCTTTATATACCTAAACCGCATGTGGCCAGACATGCTTCTTGCATAGAGGAGCTAAACTTTGGAATGATCAAAAAAGCGAAAGTAAAATGGCCAAACCCAATTTAAATCATCATTGGAAAATGACAAATCCTGAGCATTGTGTCACCTTTACTTTACTATTGCGTATTTTGAATAGTTTTTTCTTGAACTGTAACTTTCTAGCTTTTTCCTTGTGAAGAGGTCTTTTACGGTATACTAGCAAAAGTGATTGACCTGCTGAAAAACAATGATAAAAGAAATGATTAGATCACAGAAATGTTACTATAGAGGTATCTAATCTTCATAATTATTTGTTAAGGCTCTCAACATTTGTTTTATGATTATGGAATGTTTTGTTTCCCATTCAAGTTCAAGTGCTAGATCTCATGAAATTGCTTTATCGAAGACATCATTTGCCGAGTTCGAAGTATTTATGTTAAATGCAAAAGATTTTTTCTACAAAATCTAAAAATTTACAATTTAACAAAACATATATACATGAATGATACCATTTGAAGCATGATAGGCATGGCTACCCTAAATGATCTTTGACAAAAAACCAATACAGATACCAAAGGCTTTACCAAAGTTCTAGTCCCTTCATAGGAAGAAATGGATCGCAGAGATTTGATGACACTTTTGCCGGATCAAATTTTAAAGTTGGCAGGTTTTGGTACTGTCTTTACTTACGTAGATATATTCAAAATAAAACAAAAATAAAATAAAATAAATATTAAAACAACAAGATTAAAGATTGATAGAGAAGGATGAGATAAAAGATTTATGTCCCATGTTTGCATTGGTCATTACAAAATCACTCTGATGAGTGGATGAATTCTCGCGTTGATTCCAAAATTTGTCTATTTTGATCATGAGTAAAAATTTTATAACCATACAACAATATTTGCACAAGGGTTCGATTTGGCAGGTTTAAGATGTTGTGTAGTTGGAATACTTCGTTTACAGTGCCAAGGAGATCACGTCTCTAACTCTCGTATGCATGGAATTGCCGCAAGAAGTGTTCAATATCCTCTATTCCATCATTGATTAGACATATTGGATCAGCTATGTCTCTAAAGTTATGGTTGAATTTGTGAGAATTTTGCTTACTGAGGCTAACGCATTACTGGGTGAGGATGGCAACGCCTTTTGGATCATAAATTCCATGAATAGGTTTTTGTGTGGGGCGAATGAGAGAGGAAAATCCGTTTTTGAATGAGCTTACTGTAGGTAATTCTCTGATCTCAGAAGCAAGATTGTTCCACTCTTTGAAGCAGTTTGGATGGAAACTTGACTCAAAGCGCTCCGTCCTTGCATTTATTCACCCAACTACAGCCTGATTTCTAAGGGATTAATTTGACCAACGAATTCGTGGAATAGGATGTCTTGTATTTTCAGGTGCAAGTTCGTTGATGAACTTAAAGAAGATAACGAGACGCCTGCTCCTGCTTCTGTCATTCAATGATTCCCAGCCAAGTTCCTCGTATATTTTGTTTCTTGAAGTACCTTTCCACGCGCCAGTTATAGCTAAGCCAGCAGAATTCTGAACGGATTCGAGTCGTTCCATCAGGCCATGTAAGATGACTTCATGGCTAAAGTCACACACTCTCTTGGGGTTATGATAAATGACGTTACCATAGTCGAGATGTGGACGAACATAGAGTTTGTAAAGTTCGTTTAGAGTTTGCCTAGGCAAGTAGTTAGATAAAAACCGAAGCATACCAATCCCACGTCTCGCTTTATTGATAGCAGATTGAATATGACTAGAAAACGTCAGTCGACTATCAAGAACAACACCTATATTCGTCAACCTTCATAACTGTTACATAATTGAAAAAGATAGGCAGATGGTTAACAGAGATCTTTTTCTTAGAACATGTCACTTCGACTGCTTGCTTTGTAGGGTCAGGATTGAAAGACATCCTTCAGTCACGTGCCCAACGTTTGATAAGATCTAAGTCATGAATCAGATCCGCGGCGCATTCGTTTGGGTCGCGACAACAAACATGATGTATCATCGGCAACCAACTTTACATTGCCTTTAAGATCTGTTGCCAGATCATTGATATAAACAAGGAAGAAAGGGGGGGACCTAGCATCGATCCCTGTGGAATTCCGGCCAAAATTTCGCGCCATTGTGATGTTTAGCCATTTAATACCGTACGTTACATATACGATCCGCTAAGAAACTCTAAATCAGTTTCAAAAACTGCTCGGAAACGCCAAATAGTTTGTAGCTTAAGCCATCGTGCCACACTCTATCAAAAGCCTTTGAAATATCTAGATAAACTGAACGTACATCTAAAGGATGCAAAAGATTGTCAGTTAACTGTCGTAGATAGGTGTTTCTCATACCGGGTGAGCCAGAAAAATGTTACACTTTTGAAAATTCGTAGCATCAAGAGTACATCACGAATTTGAATGATCCAAATACTAGTTAAAAGCCAAAAGATTGAAGAATTTATGTGATTTTTCTCGCTGTCTCAAGTGCTTTTGAAATATTGATAAATTCAGCTTTACTAGAATTTCATGGTTGCAAACTGATTGATAAATGGCCTAAAACATTGATCCAATAGCAATGGACTCCTCACACAGATCAATGAAGAAAAAGCAATCGTTCTTGGATGAGAGATATCCACTGTGCATTTATTGCCCTAGTACTGGAAATCTTTTGTAAATTTTAATAACTGATGTCGTCTTACTCTTGAGAGAGGTGAAACTCCCATTGCGTACTATTCTGTGTAAGGAGAGTCCACACAGTTTGATCGATGTTTTGGCCCCTTTTTCATTCACTTTCCAACCATGAAATTTTATCTAGTTGAATTTGCTTATAATTTTCCTAGTTCTGGTAAAACTGGGAGAAAAATCTCAAGAATACTTCGTTCTTCTGACATTTAACTGAATGTAATCATTCAGTTCCGTACAGTACCCATGGTGCTATGAATTTTTAAGAGTGGGACCTTTTTCTGGCTCACCCGGTAGTTGTCCAAAATTCATTCATAAACGTCCCAAGTTCTTTGGTAAAAGTCTTAGAATTCGTTACCTGAGATTCATTAGCCCGATATTTTTGTATTTAATGTGTAATTCAAAACATGGTAAATCGTAAGCAGACATCTATCAGGAATTCCAGCCACTGTTGAGGCTTCGCGGTATTCCAGAATTCCAGAAATGTAGAACAGAACAGAGGGGAGGCTATTCTATTCACTGAGATTTAAACAACAATTCCTCTTCACAGCAACTTGCCAAACTGGGACATGCAACAACGTCAAAGGTTCATACTGGTGTAGCTGCCCCTCAGGAAAGACTGGTCATGATTGCAAATATGATACCTCAGCCTGCGCAGCAAGCCCTTGCAAAGCTACTGAAGTTTGCCTACCAAACGATCAAAGCAGTGCTGCTAAATACATCTGTGTACCCAAAGAGCATAAGTTCAAAGTTACGATGAAAATGGGAAAGAAAGCGAATGGGGAACATTTTGTGAAATATGTGGTTGCAGAGAATCTGAATCAAGCTTTGAATAATTGGAAACCATTGGTAAGAACATCTTGCAAGTCAATTTGTTATTCATTTTTCTTCGTTTATTAAGGAAGAACCGAAAAATACCAATGTCTAGATTATTGATCCAGTCGAATTTTTCATCACATTACGCTTTATTTCTGTCCCAAGGCACGGTGATCCAGAATGTGAAAATAAATGTAGAAGATGCAAACTTTTGCCAAATCAAATTTTATTACAACATTAATCTTGATATATGGTCTTAAAGAGGATATCTTAAGGATTAAAATAAAGCAAAAGATGACTTTTGTAACTTCTGAGTGCGGAGATATTTGCTTGCAATGTAGAATGAACTAACATAGTTTACTAACATTATTCTGTAGAAATCTGCCAAAAATTACATGCAGAGTAAACAATGTTAGTTTCATTCGGCTTCGCGAGCGAATATCTCCAGACTCAGCCGTCACAAATTCAAATTTTGTTTTGTTTTCATCCTTAAGATATCTCCTTTAAGACCACATATCGTGATGAATGTTTTACTTAAATTTGATTTAAGCGATATTTGTGTTTTCTTCCTCTATTGTCACATTCTTGATCACCGTGCCTCAGACTGAATTACAGCGTAATGCGATAAAAAGTTGGATCACATTGCGAAGCTTTTTTGAAGTGAGATTTACCCATATTCCACCATCCTCAGGGGAATCAACATTCGTAAACTGTTCCAAAGCATTTAACATTGAGTAGATATAGTTTAAATCAGTTTTTCCCATTATATCGCTTAAAACATAGAGAGCCAAAAGGCAAAGAAGGAAAATGTTTACACGGAACTTCTAAGAGCTGGTTGCATTAAGTCCGTATAAATAGCGCTCTCATGACCAATATCAACTTTTTGTCAGTCATGAAACAAATGTTGTCATTTAATCCTTATTGAAATTAAACCAAAGAAATTCCTTAGAAGAATGCAAGGCTTAAGACGTCTTTGGTCTAACACCGCTAACAACTTTAGCACTATTGGGCGATATCAAAGGGCTGTCAGCAGTTTGTCAGCAAAAATTCGGGACAACATTAAGGCTTAAGTATTTATATAGACTCAATTCCTTAAACGTTGGGAAACTACTAAAAAGTTTAAAATTTGACTCGACAAGTCTTTGCAGACTGATGACAAGGTACTCATTTTGCCAGGTCTGTAGTGTTTTTAGTTTTGTTGTCAAATCTTTGCAGAAAACAAGAAAAAGACGCAGTACAAATATTGTGGAGTTCAATTTGTGTACAGTTCGTGCTACCGATTTTAAGGAAGTCGGAAATGGTCGCGTAGAAGTAGAATATGTTTTGATATGCCCTAATGATACGAGCAAGAGAATACCAGCGTACACTGAATACTTGTGTAACAGTATGTTAGAAGCAACGGGAGGTGCAGAAGTATGTGAAAGAAATGGTGCTGTTATGACTACAAAGAAGCCTACGAAAGCTGTTCCTTCCGTTGAGTAAGTTGTCAGTGTTATCTTTTTATGCTTTGTTTACTCTGGAACAAATGCAGTCGATAAGTCCTTGTGTGTCGCTAATCGATGTCATGAATCAATTGTCTTTTCAATTGTCATGAATCAGGTCTTTTTAGTATGTTGCTTGTTCGGATGGACCCCTAGTAGCCCATTAACGTAGGCGAGCAGCTAGCTCCTGTTTAATCTGACCGAAAGACATTTTCCATGTCGATAACTATTTCAAGTTTGCACGATGAACCGTGATGAACCGATAAAAACCACGTTCAGCAGACATTTGATCAACGAAACTTGGCATAAATCTGAAGAAGGACGCTCACTTTACTTGGTGAATGCAAGATGAATCTTTCAACGCTTCATTGTCCATCTTTAAAGACCAAAACAAGCCAGAGAAATCTTTAACTACCTGCTGCAGTAACCTCTTTCAAAATCTAGTCAACTGCCTCATTCGAATTGAAAATTCAACAGCATAGTTCTTTGTCAAACTTCGCTATCTGATTGGTACTCTAGGAATCGCAGAGTTTGGGTCTGAACAGGACCAGTTTTTTTAGAGTAATATTGTGAGTCTCTGTTGATCGAAGCACCATCATTAATTAAGAGAGCACAGGGAAACAAGGGACTCTAGGTCTTAAGTCCAGAAGGTCACAGAGTAGCCTCTTTACACACAATTCCTAGTATATGTTTTAGCCATGAGATAAGCAAATAGGATTTGAACTGCGTTGCCGTGAAAATTCGATTAATGATTTTGGGCCATTTTTGAAGGATTCTAAGAACATTGGTAGAACTGTCTGTAATTTGAGAATGGCACGACAGAGTTTGGCCGATTTAATCTTCTGTGTAGGCTGATATGTCAGATGCACAGGTATTACAGGTTTACGGGAATTAGAGAAATGATTTAAAGGCTTAGGGCCTTGAAATGTCTGAATGTCTATTTAATGGTCAGTTGGTGTTCTAACCAAACAAACGCTTCATTGTCGAACCAAGGAGACGTATTTTCGACAATATTCCTTATCCTTTATCTTCTATTATCTGCTTATCCTTTCCTCTTCAATTTCAGGATTGATCTAAAGCTGGTTGTTCGCAATACAAAAAACAGTGACCCACTTGGTGCTACAGAGGCTAAAGATATCATCAATAAGAGAGATGTTCGTGATGCATTAGCTAACAACAAAATTACCGTTGACAAAGTCGAAGAAGGTTTGTTCATATGTTTACACAACGTCCCTGTTTTGCCTACCTGACTCCTTTGATTCATTCAACGTTTACGTTTGTAAAGACAATTGACGTTAGAATCTACCATACCAAGCATACCTCATTGGAAACAGCAGGATGCGTTAATTCGAGTAGGGTGTATCTTTGTACGTTGCTGGTACAGGGGCGTGCAATTTTTAGGGATACTTTTTCGAAGAAGTTGTTGGATTATAATTATCTTTTTCAGATATTTTAAGGAATTGTCGGTTTTGTTCTGGAGAAGAAGTTACTAAAGCTTTTATATTTGCTTAGAAACACAGGAAAGACATCAGTCCCAAACTCCTCGACAGCAACTTTGGAAATGTCGGAACGTTTTCTGAGGGGCTATACTCTATCTGTTCAATAGACCTTGTAGCTATTCTGCGGATGAATTTGGATCGAGTGATATTTGCATACACTTTGTAGATATCCGTGAATTCTATGGTGAACAACAGTGATACAAGTTATAACTCCACCCAGTCGAATTTTCGCGTAAAATGTATGAACACATTGCTTGATCCAGACTCTTCTCTAGAAAAGCTGAAAGATCTATTGTCAAGAGTTCCATTCCACATGAAGCAGGAAGGAGAAGAAAGCTTATCTACCAAGGGAAGTTTATAAATCGTTATAGCATTGGGTTGGCTTAATGATATGCACTCTCGCCTGCTTTGCAGAGCTTTGCGAGTTCGAGCTCTTGGTCGGCCGTTTTTGATATTACCACCGCTCGTCCCAAAAGTCAATCATGCTGTGTTCCTTGGAAAAGGCATGAAGTCCTCAGGATAAGTTGCCTGTACGGATGGTTTTTTCGCTACTTTATTTAAAGTTGGCTGGAAGTGTTTCTAGCTATTTAGAGCTAATTTAAGCCAACTACGCATGCCGCATCCAGATAAGGGACCCCCAATTTACAGGTTTCGGTATGGACGCCTGGTATGGTCGGCCACGGTAATGAACGCCTTGAGTGTCCTTCGTCCTGACGATGTACTAGGAAAAATTATGATTGGTGAACTGATATTGACGCCAAAAGAACAGAGACAGCCAGATGATTTATTGAAATTTTCTTCAATTTCAGCATATGGTCACAAGCAACGCAAAAGAGAGGAAGGATCAGTATCTGTTGGATTAATTGCTGCCATTGCAGCCGTTGCTTTGGTTGCTCTTATCATCTTAGCTGTGTTGATAGTTCGTAAACGGTATGCAATCCTTCGCTTAGACTGCGTTCACGGTACTATTGGAAAACGAAACAAAATTATTCCGGATAGACTTCTGTTCACACGAATATGTCACAAATAGTTCTTTCAGCTACTCTACAAAGGAGTCTTGATCGAGCGACATCCTCTTTCACCTTTGTGCAACCCTTTATCACCATTTTTCACATTAGAAAATTCTACAAAGTATATGAAAATATCGATCGATTTAAATCATTTTTCGAAATAGCTAAGATGTCTTTCGTTCTGGAAGAATTTGAAATCGTAGAATTTTGTAAATGAAGAAGGCCATTACTTTTAAAAAACGAGCCCGGTGAATTCTTTAGACCCAGAGATACATTTGATACATTTCTTTATCACCAAAATCTAGCCTCTTTGTCGTTAAGACTGCAGTGGGCTTGGAAACATATTCGTTGACGCTTAGCAGTAGACGATTCCGCTAAAGATGGTGCAAAGGAATTTTACCATGACGTTTTGCGTGACATTGATTCTCGATTGATTTGATTGACTGATTTCTTCGATACTGCAAAGGATCTTGCCGAAAAGTTCCTTGAAGCCATCTTCAGTGCAATCGTCTTTGGGACTATTTTGTTTCGGATTCAGAGAGAAACCATTATTTCCTCTATTTGGCTTTGTGCAGTAAATTCCCGCATATAAGAACCTACCTTTTTGAGAGCCAAGCGGAAATAGGTTCTTATTTTAAAGGGATCAAGACTAATTTCAAGGTATATAGGTTCTTATTTGAAGGGTGTCTTTTGAAGTCTTTGCAAAAGATGTTCAGTCCCCTTATTTGTTTTCGCACAGTTCTTATGGACTCAATAACTAATTGAGGAGGAGGTTCAAATATTAACAGTCATCAGGGCCAAAGATTATCTGAATAGAGACAATGAGAAATCAGCCTTGCTACCCCTGCAATGAAAACCTATGTTTCATCGAACTGAAACAAGTTCTTAATTAAAATGTGCATAACTTATGAATAACAGCCTCTAGGCTCTTATTCTGGTAGGTTCTTATATGCGGGAATTTACCGTTTCAAAACGTGCAGACTTGCAAATATGGCGGTTTTCGGAGTTGCGTGATTTTCAAACATACTAAAGGATGCTTCAATATTTATCAAATTCCCACAGATAAGAAACTCTGATACTAGATTATGACAACTGCGAAGGTGTTGTGGCACAGTGTTGTAATTTTCTGACGTTGCAACTAGAACAGCCAGGTGAACAGGGATTAATCCCAGGTTCCTCCCCCTAGTACTTGAGCGTCATTACAAATGGTTGCAGACTTGATTGGGTCTTCTCTAATTCTGCGATCCCAGCACTTTGCGCTGACAACCGCAACCCTTCACTTTCTCCTTTGATACTCAGTGGCTCAAACTATGGTTTTTCATTTTTGAAAAATTGGCTCAAATCACAAGCAGCGTGGGTTTTCCTATTTTGCCGATGCCTATTGCAGTTAAGTAAGGATCATCGATAGATATTACCGTTGTTAACTGCATGGATTCATTTTCTGCTATCTCACGATTTCAGACGTAATTCTGGCAAAGCTGGATCTCACATCACCATGACAGAAAGGCTTGCTCAAAGAGGACAAAGTAAACAAGATTTATTGCGATCAGATATTATGATGACTTCTGTTGTAAGTATGTTTATTTCTGCTACATGTCCCAAAAATCTTATCCGCGCTCAATACCTGGTGACCCAGAAAAGAGTGACCCAATGCAAAACATCATCGAAAAAAGTAAATGATCAATTGAAGTGCCTCAAACGTTGTTCTGTCGCTAAAAGACTAGCCTAGACATTATTAGTATTTTTCTCAACTTTTGGGTACATGAAACCTCCCGAAGTAAGGATTCACGAAAATGGGAGTTCTTGAAATCCTCAAAAGTTGCCAAATTCAGGAGATCGATTTAAGTACTTTTCAGATTTCAAAACAATGAGGAGCCTGCTTCATATAAGCTTTGGAACGTCTTTAGGTACCTAGGAATTGTAGAGTTGCTCTGCGAAATGTCGAATGAGTTGCCTGTTCCCAGCATGGACTATAGGAAACGCTGAATTTGGAAAAAGATTTATGTATGGTACATCAGAGGTGGAAAAAGTATCGGAACCTGGGAACGTAGTTCCCAGAAACTTTTTTGGGTTTACATTTTCACAGAAAGTTTTCAAGAAAACATTGAGGCTTGAAGAAAATTTCTAAAATTTGAAATTATATTTTTAACATTGGGAATAAAAGTGAACAAAAATTGGTTTCACAGAAAATATTCTTCCAGCTGCCCAGGCTCTACTTTTGATACAATGTAAATCGGATCTGAAGTTGACTTTGATAAACAGCTCTTATGATGTAGCAAGAAAGTTGTGTTTGATTGGAAAATCTGTCTTTATTTCCAGTCAGTGTAAGGCTTCTATTTTTGGAAAAGTCCTCAGAAATTTTTTGGCAGTGACTAATTTGATTTGAACAGAAAATGTTATAACATGCAAGCCTTGCTCACATGAAAATTGCTTTCCTTCCTTAAAAATCCTTGGTCAGAAAATTTATAGTCAGTCATATGGCACAAGAATTCTCACCTTAACGTGCAGAATTATTCAAAAATTTTTTAAGTATTCTTATTGTGTGCATGTTTCTAAAGCCTGGACTGTATGTTATTGGTTGTGGTGCTGGCAGTTGATTTCCAAAAGTTTAATCTGGCTATAAAGACTGGGCCTAAAGAGCCTAAAGTAGCATTAGAGTCTCTTTCCTATCTACATAACACCTTGATATTATGTATTTCACCATTTGAAAATATATCAACACTTATGCTCCTGCTTTCTTTGCAAATCACAATTGCCCTGACTTGTGCCTTCAATTTGGTGAAAGTTGTTGAGTCAGTGCTGCCTTGTTTTTGCTTGTGCATGAGAATTGTACAGACATTTTATCAGCATTATTCTGTGGCTAGATTAGTTTTGTCTTCTAAAAAACAATTTTCTGGATACATGAATTAAGCTCCATTCTCAAAAGTCTTTATTGTTTGTGCATGGGAATGAATTTCAAAATAAAGCTTGCCTGCTCAAAGAAAACAAAGGTTACATCTTTTTAGCTTTGTGTCAAAAAGTGCCAGGGCATGGCATGCCCGTGTGCCTCTAGATGGTGCAGCTTGAACCGTAATGTGAGTTGCACAGTTTCATGAAGCAACATTCTGTATAAGCTGCACAAATAAGCAATCAGTTTAATCCACGGCAAGGCTGAAGCCCAAGTTGTTGAATAAACTTGATGATAAGGATGCTATGCGTTAACATTGCTTTATTATGTACATTGACCTTATAGGCCTAGTAGTGACTGTTTGTTTGCGGATAAGTGCATCATCACATCATAGGACAGTGCTTGCTTTGATCTTATCACAATACATACTATCTCCGTTCAATGCATTAAAGAGCAAAGAACATACTTCTTACATCCTTTCTGCCAGTTGCAGTGTTGCTTATCAAATATAGATAGGTCTTCTTCAGCACATTTGATTTGGTTTGACGGATGAATCCACCACTTTGAAATCGAAAACGAGACTTTTGGCGCGATTTTTCACCACTGAAATCAAGGCCACAATGCGACAGACATATTCTGATTCCATTTGTTACCACAATAAATAACACATAATTAAATACAAATTATTTGATATTTTTGCTACTTGCAAAATTTTGCAGAAATTTTTCAGCTGCAAAATGTAGGTTCCCAGAAAGGAAAAAATTTTTTCCACCTCTGTGATACATCGACTTATTCCTATCTCAATCTATCATTTCTATATCGAAAAAAGACGTGTACCTCTCCTGTGAAGTTGCAATTTTTAAAGGCCATGCGTGGTGGTAGACTGAGATGACCTTGAGAGCCCATATGCCTCTTAATTCGAGGATTTTCCATTTGAAAGACATAATTTCTCCAGGGCCCAGGGGTCACGTCCATCTGCCGCCACGCGCGGGCTTTATGATGGTGCCTTTGACGGAGAAATTTATTAAGTATATTGAGGGTGGACAAAATTTATGATATTCTTATAACAAGGAGTTTACCTTTGTGAAGAAACTTAATAACTTCAATCTTGTTCAATCATATTTCTTACAGGATTTACAATAAGTGCCCAGGCTTATCAGAATTTCTAACAAGTAAATGCATTTAAGTCCTAAAATTGCAATTTTTCACGGAGTCAATTGTAGGAGCACATTTTATTTTGCTAGTTTTAAACCTGTTGTAATTGAAATTGAAATGTTGAAATGAATGTCATTGACCTGTCTTACGACCTGGTTCAACGATATAGAAAACTGAGGTTGTATTTAATTTCCTTTTGTATTTTTACAACTGCAGTTGGCGTAGCCAACTTTAAATAAATTGAATGAAAAAGTAAATAGGAAAATTTTCTTCTACAAAGTCATCTTTGTGCTGTGTAACTATGTAACATTGTCTTTGGTTTTTTGATTAATTTATTTGTATCAAGTATTAGTTTCTTTACTATTATTGTGTCTTTGTGGTAGTGGAATTTTAGAATGATAATGAGCTGAACTAATGAACTGAATTGTTCTGAAATGGCGATGAATCAATCCCTTGTTTTTGACGACTTTTGGGGGATTTCAGGCATGCCCTCTTCCTCAAGGTCCTTGATTCGAGAAACTTACCTCACCAAAAAAGATTGCGAAAAGTGATCATAACATTACCTAGTCTTTTAGCGGCGGAAAAACGTTTGAAACAGTTGAATCGACCACTTCCTTGTTTTTCTGTAACAGATTGCGTATGGTCATTTTTACGATTAATCTCGTAAATGGATGAGCCATTTTGGTAAGGCTAGCAGTTCTGTTTGAAACAGTTTCAGCGGGTTTCATGTAACAAACGCAAGTCCTAAACATGCCCATTAAACGTTGCCTAAGATGTTCTTCTTGACTTCAGTTTATTTGGAGAGTACCAAGAATTACGCAGTAACTATTCGCTTTCTGTTCTAGGATCATATGGGTTCAAGTAACAATGGTTATGCTGCAGACCGTTCAAGTCACGTGCCTATTGATGAGTCATTTATGATTAACGTAGCAGGACAAATAAAAGCGCCCGTGAAAAAAGCTGAGCAGGTAAAGTAATTGTATTCACTAAGTAGCCAAAAAAAACCAGCTGAGCAAATATTTTACACGAAAATAAAGTAATCGGGCAGCAAGGGTGAATTTTATGAAACAACACATACAGGTCTCAGAGAAGACAATGTAATTTATGACACTTAAGGATAGATTCCCACCTTCCTGTGAACTCGATCAAACCAAAACAAACAACGGGAAGCGCTGAAATTGTGAAATCTTTTCTATAGGCACTGAAATTGCTTTGCTTTGGTCATGCTTGAATCACTGGTTTTCAAAATTTGCCTTTGATTGATTGATCAAAATCAGTGGTTCAAACGTCCTTTGATGGTTAAATTACTAAGCTGCAACACTACTGTGTTTTGCTAGTTTTACAGCAATTGCAAACAGGCGCAAATCATGATTTAGTGGATACAGGCAATTTGTCGCAATTCATCATCAAAGACAGGGGATCGATTCTGATCAGCTGCAGTGCAGCGACATGATGAGAATATGTTATCCTAGGTATACGCAAATCAGAATGCATCCAAACAATTTTCTCGTGGTATCTGAATGTTCTTTACTTCTTTGTTTTCGTTATTGAAGATTTTTTGCCTACGCTAAGAGTCTTGATGCGGCATGCCTATTCGCAAGCTACTGCAAAGCATGTTCGTTACTCGTTACTGTTTTGTTATCACATTGATCGCATGTTTTTGATGACTGTCGACTTATTTTAGAACTGCCTGTTTACACGAAATCGTTGTTTTCTCCTTATTGCAATGTCTATGAAAATAGCAAAACATTATACGGACGTAGCTAAACATTTCACCACAAAATAATGTTTGAATCACTGATTTCTGCTCATTACTGCTTTGCATAAATTGTTATCTTGCTCACTTCTTAGAAATCTTTAGAATTCTTGGGGAGAACTTTGCTGGACCTGCCTTTGAATGTACCGTAGGAATGAAAAAGCATCAAAATCTGGGAAACTTCTCATTTCATTACCGCAAGATTTGGCATATATATTCATCCTAATATCTCGTCATTCTGTATGATAGTGGCTCATAGATTTCATCATATTTTCAGCTGGTTTTACGACCGTTATTAAGAATGTGATGTGTAAAATCAAAGCTACTTGAGGTATCTCCCAATGAAGGTAGCCGAAATTTGGTGCGGAATACTTCAACCCTTTAGCTTTTGCACGAAATTGTTTCGATGTAAGTTGCTATCAAAGGACAAGGAAGGGCGAATTCGTGGGTTTGATACATTTGGATGCACTCGAATGGATGAAAATTCAGTCCGTTTACCCGAAGTGGAAAAAGTTTTGCATTACGTGGAAAAATTTCATCCTGGGGTAATAAGCTATTCCCTTGATTATTGCGTCAATGCACATTACTTTGCAAGACGGGTGCCCATGAAATGGCAAATGCCTGGACCGAAATCTCATATGCAAACTAGCCTTAAGTAGAGAGACCTCAGCTAAGTTGCAGGTGTGATTTTTAGAGCTCTAGATAACTTTTTGATGTCTTGATCCTGGTCCCTCTGTCTTACAAAATTCAGTCTTGTTAACAGGATGGCTCTTCGTAAGTCACCCCGTATATATAATACTTAAAGTACGTAAAGGTTACTCTTATGTGAATTTCATGATTGCAGTATGAATCCCTGCCTTGGTACAAAGGTCAACTTGAAAAGAAGCAAGTTGAGTCCAATTTTGAACAATGTACCAAACCTGGTTCATACATGGCATACAAAACATCAGACGAACAACTCAGACTCGCTGTTAAATGCCCAGACGGAGGCCATGGTATACTACATTTGGATATTTCGAGGACATCAGCAGGAGGCTTCAGCGTCAAATGTGGAAACAATGAGCCAGTAACACGTGATAGCTTGATCGACGTCATTGAACATTACCAGATCTCTGCCATCAATTTGGGTGATGGGTCTCCGGAGATTGTCCTGACAGAGCCATGGATGAGGACCTCGATTTAGGGAACAGATTTTGAAAGAATTTTAAGGACTGTCGATTGAAGTTACAGGACTGAGACTGTAATTCGTTTTGAAAAGCTGGACTTAAACGCCGATTCATTCAGTAATTCTTTAAGCATTAGTGATGCAAACAAATAATCATATTTGTTGATTTTCTAATGAATGGAATTGAATTCATGGCCCTTGCTTCCCCCTAAGGAGGGACAAAGGGTAGATGGCCACAACTTCTTGCTTATGAAGAGCCCCAAAACACCACTATATACAGAGAGGGTACTTAAAGAGAGCCCTCTTCTTCTTGGCGCCAGAAGGGTTTGTGGATCAAAATTGCACTAGAAAGTCATTCTTCAGTCCATGTCGGTATTTCTAAGGCTCCCAGTTTGATTCTGTGTAGCAGACCCCTCAAAATCTCTCAGCTGATCTGCATGTTGGTCATGCTTCATATCTATGATTCATATACCAATGTTTTTTTGGCATAAACACTTGATGAAAGCCCTCTTTAGAGATACTTGCCATAACCCGTTTCTACTCATTTTGGTTTCATGTGACGAAATGCCAAAAAGCATATACAGAAATTTTGTGAAAATCACGACTAACTCATACGCTTTAATCCAATCATCAAGTTATACGATGAAGCAGGCGCATGACATCACACAGCACGATTTATTTACTACGAAGGAAGCATTTATTTCTAGACTCTTAGGACATCCACGTTAGAACTGAAATGCAGCTTCCTTTTTTTGATACAAATCTCTCTTTGGTAAGGTAAATCATACTCCAATTGATGTACCGTCGTATTTTGCATAGATCAAATCATGAAGCCCTAAGCGAATCTATACCACATTAACCAGCGTTTACATGATACGAGATGCCTGGTACATTATTTTCATGGATACAACATTCAGAATATCAGTGTACCTCGAAATTCGAGATCAATTTAATTGCATCAGTCAGAAATATCTTAAGACTGCATTCACACGATGCCGGTAGATTTTGAAAACGGCGAAAAATGTTACGGATATGCCTCCCGTTCACACGAAAACGGCACATTTTTTGCCGCCAGATTTTGAAAACGGTAGATTTTGAAAACGGAACTGTAACCGGCACATTTGGAAACGGCATCGTGTGAATACTCGACAATGATGTAAACAGAACATTTTTCGACGCTTTTGGAATGAGAATGGTCGATTCTTAGAATGTAGATACATTTCTTTGGCATCGAAGTCTTACAGAGAGTTTTTACCGTCATATTTCCAACCGTTTTCAAATTGTTCCGGCATCGTGTGAACGCTAGCTCAAATTTTGCTACTCTCACACTTCTTATCGTTTTCAAAATGTGCCGGCACCGTGTGAACGCAGTCTTAATTGCATCAATTCACCTTCAGTAACTAGATTTTTACAAACATCTTGTCCATGATCATAGGTATTTTAGATACGATTTATGAAGCGTGAAATTGATGAATGTTGCTAACTTCATTGTTTGTATTCAATAGCATCGCCGTCTGCCTTTGCCTACTTTCCTAATTTGTTATGGCCTAATCTTGAAACACTTGCCTTGATTTGGAAGTCTTGATGAAGACAAAGAAGTTAACTAACGACATTTATTTCCATATACCAGCACAAATACTATCTCTATTACACATGCTGTACCAGGGAAGCATTTTGCTTTTCATTTTCCAATGAAATACTGGGTGAGTCAAAAAAAGTTTAGGCGTTTGGAGGGCTGTGGAATAAAAAGTATGTGGCCGATGTTCAACACCAAAGTGTTAATCTATCACTCAAAGGTTAACTTAGATGACAAAATTTTGTTTGGTAAAATCAAACATCTTTAAGACCCAACAATAATCAATATGCTTGTAAGGAGTTTGTATGATAATCGAGAATTCCACATTTCATTCTGGTCCATGACTTACGTAGTATTGAAGTTTACATTGCTAGTTTCAGATGCTGAATTCTAATTTCAATAGAATGTAAATCATGGACCAGAGTGGAATGTGGAATTGTTGTTCCCAAACATGCCCTTTACTAGCATTTTCCTAATTTCTGGGTCTGTAAGATGAGGGATACTACCAAACAAAATTTTCTCATCTAAGTTTGACTGATAGATGATCATTTCAGTTTTGAATGTCGGTCACATACTTTTTATTCCACAGCCTTTCAAACGCCTAAACTTTTTTTTGACTCACCCGTTATACTCACAAGATGTTAAAGCACCTCAAATTCAAGGTTTCCACTGATAACTTGCCATGAACAACAGCCGTGGGTATCCAGATGAATGTTTTCTTGATCCAAGAATCAACGAACTTTTCGCTGTGAACGAGAAGATCCTCAATTTTAGGCCAATTAGCTTCCATGAACTACCCCACAGCAATGAGAATTTTCAACTCTCGGGGACTGCTTGCCTCACTTCTGAGACTACACCTTAGCCTCGGTCCAGAGCGTATACACGAAAGTCAATAAGTCCCAGTTTGAGCAAATATGAAAAATTTTATTGTTGTTGTCATTGTTGTCGCTGTTGCTGTTGTTGTTGCTATGACTGGAACTCTGTCGTGAGTCTAGTACCAAACATCAATCAACAGGGAATTAATTTGCCCTGCATTTGAGGCCCGAGCAAATAATGAATTTATCACGTGATACTTGCCATGCAGAAATTGAATAATGAATTGCCACTACTTGCCATGTATTGCGAAAACAGTTTCCAGAAGGTAGATCTGACTCCTACTCAAAAAAGGCTTGTGATGAAAACATTAATATTCACTGCATAATACTCTTTCTGGAACTGATGTGTCGCGACTTAAACAGGACCAGGCAAACACAGACATTAGTCATACGCTCACTATTGCAAAGATTATTCACGCCAGTTTATGTACTAATTAGAGCTGGATTCATTTCAAAATAGTAGAATTGCATACTTTGTATATAATTTGTAAATGTTAGCTAATTTCTTAAATTTTGTTAAAAAAATATTATCAAACATTTTTTCATTGTACAAGATTTTTTGAATCTTCCGGGCTAGACCCACATCATTCACATTGAAAAAATCACGCAAAGACATCAACTGTAAATTGTATTGGAATATATAGATGTTATTTGGATGAGTGAAGTGTGTTTGCTTCTTTTCTCTTCTTCTTTTACTAAGAACGAAAAGGCAAGCTTTCTACCCTATGGAACAAGATGATGAATTTTGAAGATAGCTGATTTTAATGAAAAACGCAAATCTGTAGTAGGTTTATATTATGGTCAAACAGGAGGACAGACAGAAGCAAAATTCTAATCAGATTTGAGTGAAACAGTTTTGCGTCTAGCCTTAGTTTTGGTTTTTGGTCAAAAGGAGAGCATTTTGAAACAGCCGATTTCAATCATTTAACTTTTTGGCCAATAATGAGCACTTTCGGAAAATGTTGTTCTGCAGAGGGGTCCCAGAAATCGATAACAATATTTGGGGTTCTTAAAGCACGAGACTCAATATTTGGGGTCCAGCAAAGAATTAGTGATGCGGACTCCGCATTGAAAGTTAATGAGTACCCCTTTGAGGTAAACAGTTAGCTTTAATGTGAAGTTTCTTGTTCAGAAGCAAGAGTTGTCTTGAATGGAATATGCTCCAATTGGAAAACCATCACCTCACTCTGCACGCAGGCAAATAGATTCCATTTTTGATCGAAAATAAGCATTCACAAAACCAGCTAATTTTTGCAAAAAGAAGGTACTGTAAGCATTCATAAGATTAGCTGATTTTCGCAAAATGTAAGCCTGTACCTTCCTCTTTGGTGAAAAATAGCCACTCTCGAAATTAGCTAATCACGGTGAAAAGTTCAGCTCAACATTTTGAAGCATACACATTTATCCTTGGCAGAAGGAAGAACAAGAAATTAGACAGATACAATGGAAAGTGAAACCTCTGATCCCAACAATCAAATGAAGAATATCATAAATAAAAAGTCCATATAATTGATTATAAATTGACCGAATTACATATAAATATGTGATGTAGTTAAAATTGAAAGAGTTTATTAAAATACAGTTTATCTTGTGTCGTTCCAACATAATTTAAACATCTTGTGAAGGTAGTAGTGATCTAATGTTTATGCTTTTGGAAACTACATAGGTTGAGCTATAATGTCATAGTGACAAGGGGGAATGGTGAAAGACCACGTAAGAGAAACATTACCCCACTTAGGACTTAAATTTATCGATTCATTTTTCATGTAAGAATTGTTATGACGCAAAATTGATGTACAATGTTGCGCGTTATTCCTGAGATAGTGATATTTTCATGTCGATACCAAGACTTTGCCCAAATCTCTGCCGAAACTACCAAAAATCATTAACATTTGAAGTAATTTTAGCAAGGTCAGGAACAAAGATTTACTCGCGATCCGGAGGTCAATGCGTGGGAGAGAAACAATACAGTGACTAAAACAGTGACACAGTTTGGTTCATGATATAGGCCGCATCAGCAGTTCATTATTGCCATGGTTGTAGGACTCGAACACTGTCTGGTCGATAATACATTGATGCTTTGATATTGCTTGAGAGGGCGGGATTCAAGGGTTGGGCTGGGTTTCTGTTCTCCTACAAGGGACTCAATCACCAGGCTACAAGATAACTACATATTTCTAGGCTAAACTAATAAGACGGAAGAAAAGGTTAGATCTAAGAGGGTAAGACTAATCGAGTTAAACGGTATTTTTATATATGTATATATTTATTTATGAAGTCCACTTTCCATCCAAAACTAATCTTAAAGCTGAATTGGTACTAGCTTGTCTCTAAATTTATTGTTCATTATAATGCGGCCATATTTTGAGGGCTATGGAAATTACAATATTTCTGGCACTTGGCACAGTCAAGATAGGGGAGAGAGAGCAATTTCCAGAAATGCGGGTACAAGATTTCCCATTTTAGGGAGTCGAGACACCTTTACCTGGGGGAGAGAAAAACTAAATGGCATTCTTTTGCAAGGAGAACGTTCGAATCATTAAGATTAGTTTCACCTCTTTGAATGTGGGAGAAACAATCGAATAGAAAATTTTGCGTGGCACAAGATAAGCAATACTCCAAGCCTTGAAGGCGCTCTTTTGACTGAAGAGCACACAGTGTATTTTGCAGCCAAAAGTGCCATCTTTCCAAGGTCGTCAAGTTCTGTTTTCTGTTCAAAGCATGAAAAATTTCCTGCCAGTTATCAAGTACCCTCCAAAGGGTTGCCTCCAAAGTATGAACAGCTTCTTTATAGTTCTTATTTGTTTCATACCCTGGGAAGGAACCTCTTTAGAACTGGATGGGCAAAAGAAGGCCGAAAGGGGTACGTTGACGTGTAGGGCACCTTCAGAGGACAGGGATGGACAAGGTGCCCCCGAGCCCCTTGGCTATTGCGTTTCAGGGGACGTAAATATAAATACTGTCAATATTCACATTCAAAATTGGTTATAGGAGTAGGCCTAACTGGAAGAGATGTCTAAAGATTATTGATGTGAGTAGGGCTGGATCTTGATAGGGTACTGGTTTGAGGTACAGCTAGTACCGATCAGTTAAGAGGAATAAAAAGATACTTTAACTCGTCACTAACACCTTGAATATACAATACACGGTATTAAAACAATATTCCTAGCCATTCAAAATAGTTTCAATTCAAGGCTCTGCTTCGTCTGATAATAACAAATGACCTTAAGAACAGTTCAATTAAGGTGGAGAGGGCCAAAGTGGGTAACTTAGTTTTTTGCTTTAAGTCGCTAACCCTCTCGTACTGTTCATGCGAAGATGGGAATATTGGTCAAAGAGTTCCATTATCCAAAAGAGTATGATAATTGCCGCTGGATTGCAGTACTAATGCAATCACCATTACCGTATTTCGTACAAGCGTAGAGTAATGTTGACTGCAGGAAAACAGTTAGATCATGCACTGATAGATTAACATTCGCTATGTCAAGGAGTAGTTTAATAGGTTGTACCTAGGGTCGTTGGAGATGCTGTAGTGTAAGGAAAACTATAAACAAAGAGTTTAGCTAATGCTACACAAATCTCTTCCTTCTTCATTTTCCTTAAACTTCCTGATATTACCCCTCAATGGATCCTATTTCATGCTCAGCTCAATGTTCAAGTATGTCGTCACAATCTTGTTGCAGGAACCCTTGCCTTGGCTAACGTTTTTGGCCCACAGTAGGCGAAGTGTTAGACCCTACATACCCTTAGACATTTTCTTCTAATGCAGTTTTTGTTGCAACTACGAAAGACTCCGGTTGAAAGGTCCTTCAACAAGACTATCCATCAAGCTTACGGCAAACGCTCACCCTGTGATTCCTTAACAGGCTAAAATGGCTCCCATACAATTATACATTAGCTCTTTTATAGATGGTACTTAAAAGTGGCCCAAAATCAGCGTGGAGATTCTTAATCTGCAGTTTCTGTTTCTGAGGTGCTTACTGAAAGCGTGAGGCATCTTCCGAAAAGTACCCTCAATCCAATGTCCAGCTCACTTTGTTTCAAAGATGACAGTAACCCAAGATGGTTGTAATATCTGCGTAAGAGATGGAGATATTGGAAAGATTCCCCTCTCTCTGACTTACCCTTTACGTACCTGCATAGGAAATATCCTTATGCAAACCGGAGAAGAGAGCCTTAATTTCAAACATAAAGCTTAAGTCACATATTCTAACAAGTAAAATCGAAGCTTTATTGTGGCGGTATATGCTTACCACAGGCATTGAACTACATGACATCAAACAGAGCTATATTATATCATACGCTAAATGCTAAATCGAGAAAAGATATTTAAGCACGCATGCCCACTCACGAACAATCCTATCGTTCATTGTGAGCAACACGCGTGCGTGCACACGACTGACTACAGTTGTGTTCTTCTACCACAGAAACAGCCCGAGCTCCTGAAATAGACCACTTTACCATGTAGAAAGTGAGGCTCGAATGAGCGGTACTCGAATGAGCAAACGATGGAAAATCATTTCGTTCATTTCTGTTTTCAGCCAATAATTTGATGAAATCCAGCGATCTATACTGTAAGGCTGGAATACAGACGAGTTACCAGGCTGAACACTTCGATCCAAACCACAGATCTGGTGAAGTACAAAGGTCTATGAAATTTCAGGCTTGCAAGCTTGGATTGACGGGAACAAAACATGGAGGTCATCGAACCCAACAGTTTCAACTCCGTTTTTATGCTATCAGACAACTGTTAAGAAGAAATATCTACACCAAATGGCATGCTTTTGAAATGGCAAGAACTCCTATCAGATGCCGTTTAGGTCTCAAGGTAAGTACATTCAATATTGCCTAACGCTATGTGCGAGTGAAATTACCGTTTTCAAGTATCAATCCTAGCAGCTGAAAGTATGCAAAACGTAATCAGCATCTAGGCCTGGATCTGTTTCATGAGATGAGTGTTTGTTATGAAACTATACAACTTCGGGTTACCCCGAAAATCCGAAGATTTACATGTAGAAAACACTGAAATGGGTATGGTTCTTGCAAAATGCACACGGATCGACAAGCAAAAGACGGACTGGGGTTGGTGGAATGCGTAATTTTTTTTGGTATCGTATAAAGATACTTGTACGAATACTTTTAGCTTGCATTGCCTGTTGGTAAATCAATCAAGAGGCTCGGGTGTCTCTTCTACTACGTGTTGGAGCCAGTAGATGTGGGGGAATACTGCCTACTTCAAATATTGTAATTAAAAATGTAACAAAGAAGTTTGGGCATAGACGTGGGAACCGAGATTTTGCAATAAACATAGAAGTAACCTTTTTACTTTTAGAAAATGTTCCTTTTTTCTAAAGGAAAAAGTGCCCTCGAAGTGTTGTGCCCCCAACTTTGAGATGCTTCCTACGTCCCTGAGTGTAGGATACCTTTTTACCCCTCCTCCAGACTCTAAATGCTTTTCTCTTCACCCCTCACTATTTTTGGCTGGCTCCGCCACTGTTTCTACTTACGGCTTTACCGAACTACTACTGGGTTCTATCAAGGCAGTGGCCAGGAATCTAAAACTATCATAGTTTTACTACTCTACGTGCTAAATTATAGCTAATGACTACTTCGAGTATCAAATTTTCGAGTACACACGACGTCTTGAATATTGAAGTGACGAATTTAACGTGCGGTAGAAGCCCAAGCCATATTGTCGATTAAAAAATACCTTAGATATTATTCTGAAGTGCATTGGCAACTTCGACGAGATTTCGTTGAGATAAATGAGCAATGTATGCACTGGCAAGGAGAAACTTTGGTATACGGCTTTCGCATCCACATTTAGCTTGATTTTGATGTGATATTGTTTACTAGATCCATTTTCGCACGCCTTTAGCTGGTGTGGAAGAGCATTTAGGCTTCTACTGTACGTTGTGACAATCATGGTGATTTAAAGGTACGAAAGTATCAAGGGTATTGTAAACGACAAGAAAGGGAAGGAATGAAAGAGACAAGGACGGAGGGAGAGAGATAACGTTGTAGAGCATAAATTGATGCGACAGATCAGGACCGCAACAGTAAACTTTTGCACAGGAATTTCCCATATTGTGCGAAAATAGTACAAACTTGACACTGCAAAGCATGAGTGATGTAAAATATGTTCAAATGAGCGGCATGGCAAGCATGATATGCAAGAGCATTACTCCTTGCTCATTGGCTAATTGATCATGCAGCTCCTTCAAGGACTGTATACAAAAGTTTCTTTGCAAAAAGTGACCATAACAGTAGAGCTCTGTCGATCAGTTATGCTTGGAGGTTCGACGTCATTAAAACTTGAAAGGATACAAGCTACAGATCTACTTTATGTAATTGCAGTCGAGTGGTGGATACGCACTTTCAACGGATGTACTCAAATTCTCTTGTGGTACATTAGCTGAAGATATCTGTTGTTAAAGATTCCCATAGAGATTGGTTTGGGGGAGTATTTTAGGCCAAATAGCAGGATGGTCAACTCGTAAGAGATGGTCAAATATCGTGAATGCATGCGATGAAGGACTTCAAATGGAACAATGGCAAGAAAGCATGCTTGCAGTCTTCAAAAATTTTGACAAGATTTTAGCTTTCTTATAATAATAGGTGGACCGAAGCCTTGCGCCCATCTGATATTTCACTTTTCGGCTTACATAAAGAATCTTAAAGGTAATGTGTCCATGTAAGTACAGCTGCGCAACAACTAGCTTTCGCAAGATTTTTTTTGCTTCATTGATCACATGAAATTTCACGTGAAATTGCCATGCCCTTTCTTTGCTTGAAATTTCAATCACTTTGAAATATTCAATCACTGTGCTTGAATAACAACTAGCTTTCGCAAGATTTTGTTTGCTTCATTGATCACATGAAATTTCACGTGAAATTGCCATGCCCCCCGCAAAGCTGCTGTACTTACATGGACACATTACCTTTAACAATAGATAGCCATTAGATGATTCAGGACACATTTGAACAATTAGCTTGATGGATTTTTTCCTTAAAAACAGACTTCAGCTTCTCCAGTATGTGTTTCTGTTCTCCAACTATTAGCATCATTTTTGCAAGGTCACGTCTGAAAATGGCATAATAAACATCGACAATCGCCCCCTGCAATCCGCTCTACAATCTGCATTGTCTTTCCTACCAAGGCAACAGCTGCTTGGCTACAACCCCTGCCCCTCTATATCACAAGCTCTGTCACTTGTTAGGAATCAAAGATCATTGATAGAAAATCATTGAAAACTGATTATTTATGATTTAGATGAAAGTTCCTTGGCCAGTGCAATATCCACCATTCGTATGGAGACGTTTTACGGAATTAACAAACTTAAAAGAATTTAAATATCCTGATAATAAGGACAATAATTTATGTCACAGTACAGGACACTTGTGTTGGGGATCAGACAAATTAAAAAGAATTGGGATTCGCATTTCGACTCATGAATGTCATTAAACTAAAATTTGGCATCCTTCGTGAAATATATCTTCGGGAGGAGCAACGTCCCAGTAAAAACCATTGTTTTGGGCATATATCCATTTTTTCAGCAACTCTTTTGGTGGCTTCACCAAAATCAACTTATTTCCGAACAATAGTAAAGAAATATCAATATTTGGTTTGTTCCTCTGTGAAGCAAAACAATTTATCTTCAAACAACGCTTGAATTTTGAAAAAAGATACCAAATATGCTGTGATACTGCCTTTCAAACAACTACACAATCACAATTTCGACAAAGATCTGGAGACAGAGTCAATTTAAGGAGAAATCTTTGTGCATAAAATAGCGTAGAACTACGGCTCCCCTCAATATTGTGAAGATTTGGCTGCAAGATGGCTTGTCAGACAGCAGATATTAACGTGCTGGTGAATTTGGTCCCATCGAAATAGCAGCATGTATTAGGGCAAGAAGTTTAGCAGATTGCCAGATCACACTGTTAGAAGTATTTCAGTGATTGATTCTTACAGAATCCAAAGTAAATGTGTTTACATGAGCTTTGAATCGTTTCTAACCCCAAGCAAATTGGACATAAATGCCCTGAAAGGTACCTTCTATTCGTTGTGCAGGCATGTGGATAGAAATAACAAGAGGTAAAGTTTACCAAAATTAGGATCTTTTTAAGTTTGTTCCACTGATAGGAAGGAAATTTAAAACAGCTTATATATGGTGAAAACAGCTCTCTGTTAACAAAGAAAATCGATGCCCTTTTTAGAAAAAGATTCCTGCGCAAAACTTTGCATCCAGCATGTCTGACATTTTAATAATTTCATATTTCATCGAAATGTGAATCCCAAATAACTATAGTTCTTATAAAAGAAAACATACTTTTTGGTAAATTGTGGGCGATTTACAAAGAAGGTATCATACACACTTTAAATCTCCATAAAAACATTTAATCTCGGAATAAATAGATTCTGTATTCGTAGCGTATTTTCATTTTTCACCGACCCTGCTTGATAAAAACGATTAGATTCTTCAGGACTCAAATCTGTAAACTGATGCATGTAAGGCTGGTACCTGTTTGGTATTTGATAGTTAAGTTATTGAAAATTTTGTATTTTCTGTGATTAGGTATTTGGTATGGGATCATGGTAAAAACAATCGGAATTTCTCCAAAATTTCTAGCTGCAATTTCTAGGGAAAAGAACATGTCCTCTTCATAGCGTCCAAAGAAATATGTGGGAATGAACTGTCACCTGTAGCCTTCGACAGTAACTTTCCAGTTTTCTTTCCTGTTCCAACACTACATATATATATATATATATATATATATATATATATATATATATATATATATATATATATATATATATATATATATATATATATATATATATATATATATATATACACACATATATATATATATATATATATATATATATATATATATATATATATATATATATATATATATATAAATTGGATACTAATAGTGCGGATGAAAAACGAACGAGAAATAAACAAAAAAGAGATGTTTTTTTAGCACACTAAGGCCATCAAAATAATTTTACACGAAAACAAATACATTACAACGGATATCTATTACAAAGAAACCAACCCACATAGATACCTAGATTATCATAGTGCACACCCTTCCCACATTAAGCAAACGATTCCGTTCAACCTCGCAAAAAGGATAATAGTATTTGTATCAGATCCCGATTTAATTGAAATGCGTTTGAAAGAACTTGAAAAATGGTTGATAGATTGTAACTATCCAAAAAGTGTCATTAAACAAGCATTCCACAGAGCAAAACTTCAAGGACCTGCACCTGATAAAAGTGATAAACACAAATTACCATTGGTAACAACACATTATCCCGATCTTCAGTTCAGTCACATGATGAAAACAATTCACTCGTTGCTCGTTAATCTATCGCCAACAACAAAAGAAAAGTTTCAAAACACACAGCCCGTCTTAGCACTTAGACAGCCCCCAAATATTTCATCAATATTAACAAATGCTAGATTCTCGTCATCAGCTGTAATATCAACGACAACATCAACAACAGCCGCATTTGGTATTACCCTTTGCAAGGATAATCGATGCAAACTTTGCAAATTATATCTACAAGCCGTTGATTCGTTTAAAACAGCAAAGAACGTAACTTGGAACATAAAATGCAATATTTCGTGCAAGAGCAAAAACGTTGTCTACTTCTTATCATGCAATTCGTGTCACGGAAAAGTCACCTACATTGGTCAAACAACAAACTTTCGCCTCCGCATGAACAATCACATTTCAGAGTCGCGGTCTGGAACATCTTCGTGCACTTTCCCGAGACATGTTTTTCAGTGCGGAAAGAAACATAATAACTTAAAAGAACCGTTCTTTAAAGTCTTTGCATTCATGTCATTAAGTTCCTCGAAATTATTAACCACATACGAAGAAAAACTATTTAAAGCAGGACACGCAACCCTCAATTGACATCTCAACCAATTAACACTTCTATCGTCTGTCATTATGTAAACATGTTAATCTCCGTAACATATTATAAAAAGTTCGATTCAGATTGTCAGTCACACTCTGATGATAGCATTAACTTGAAAGGCCTTAGTGTGCTAAAAAACATCTCTTTTTTGTTTATTTCTCGTTCGTTTTTCATCCGCACTATTAGTATCCAATTTATTGTTTCTTTGTTGCCAATATATATATATATATATATATATATATATATATTTTGTGATTTCTAGAAATGAATTTGCAATGATAACGGGTTTTAAAAACAAGCTTGAAGCATAGTAGCCTATAACTTCAAAACAAATGACTGTAGCTGGGGGCTTGACCTATCTTTATCTAGATTATTGCATTGCACTGATCAAAACAAGGAGACAAATAGGGGACTGCGGCCTTCTTTTGTTCTATTTTTAAACTAGAAATCTAGATCTAGAACACGTCATAGCCTATTCAATGGAATTTAATTTTCACATCTAGTAGCCTTTCAGCACTGAAGTATAGCTTGATTCACGAACAGACCATTTAGAACGTTTAGCATTCCTTCGACTTCCTTATTGGAGCACTGAACTGGAGATGCTTGTAAATGGTCATGAAGGTTTTACCCAGACCTACTTGCATCAATCAATAAACAAACCACATAAATGAGGATATGTCTTATATTTAGATATATATATATTTTTGATACCAATAAATACAAAAGAGATTATGAACACTATAGTATGAAACATTGTTATTGAAATTTATTGACAGTACCCTGTTGAAATAACCTCACTTCATCACTGTTGACTCAATTGTTAACTTATAGGCTAAGAAACAAGAAAGCCCTAGAGAGAGGTCCCAATCCTACTTTCCCCGTCACGATTTGAAGAAAGTCCCTGTAAGGTTGTGAATTTGGAACCAATGACGAGCTCTCTTTCTCTTGCCACTGATATTCCCATTCATTCAGAGAGCAGAGATACAGTCTTCTCGCTAGTGTCAACGATAAACTCGAAGCTTGTTGACATTCTGAGAGTGCTGATGTCAATATGTTGCAACTTCTTCTGTACGGAAACAAAAATTTGCCCTTAGAAGCCAACAAAATGATCTTCAATTTAAGTACATTTTTGAGTACATTTTTGAGACAGAGCACTTTGGTTGAAGGTTAGTGGAATCCCTGAAAAGAGCACCCAAATCCCTTCCATATGTTATGTCTTCAATAGTTATGTGATGTCTTAAGGACGCTTGCAACCAAATAATAGACGTTTTTACACTGCCTTTCATGGTTCCAAACTTTTCAAATCTTCACTTGTAATTATTTGGTTGCAAGAATCCTATTTGTCTTTTTATTCATCTCCTTTTCAGTAATCCCCTGGGTAGACAAAATGTTTTGCTCCTTGGGGTATCGTCTTCGTAGTAGGGTAGTGTTAGGTGTAGGTATAGTAAGTAATCATGTACCGGGTGAGTCAGAAAAAACGTGGGGGTGTTTGGTGGACCGTGACATCGCATTTAGCCACCCAATTTTCATGAAGTAAGTTTTTCCGTGCAGCCAAGAGTCTAACTTAGATTATAAACCTTTCCCATCGAAATCAGCCATTTAATGCATTTTTTAAGCACATTTTCTTCATAAGACGTTGTACGGGAATCTTGCAAACTGATGAAATCTTTCCCTGAGCCCTTGCCGCATTTTATCTTGACAAAAGTTACAGGTACACGTGTTATTATCAGGGGAGAATGAAATAATAAGGAGGTAGCATTTTCTCCCTTGGGATGTTTGAAAGATCTTAATAATGTGTGCTTCTTCGTCTTGCGAAGAGGTTTCTTTCGCGCAGATAAACGCTCTGTCTCAATTGGACTTCATACAAACAACAATTTTTCCTGAAGCCTGATTCACAGAGTCGTGCAGAAAGACCAAAAGACAAGGGATTTAAACTCTGAGTCTTTGTCTTTGGTTCTTTCTGCACGATCTTAGCGACTTAAAATACCTAGTGTGAACCAGACTCAACTTTTTCCGTTTCCCCTGACAATACATCGTGTACCTGCAACTCTGGCAAGGCTAAATGGCTGCAGGGGCTTGGTGGAAGATTTCCCAAGCTTGCAAGACTCCCAATCAGGGTCTCACGAGGAAAATATTTTTTAAAAAATGCATCAAATGACCGATTTCCATTGGGAATGGTTTATGATCTAAGTTAGACTCTTGGCTGCAGGTAAAAATTAGTTTAAGATTAATCGAGTGGCTAAATGCGACACCACAGTCTATCAAACGCCCCACACTTTGTCTGACTCACCCGTTATTTTGAATTTTTGATGGAATATATAGGAAAAAAATTCCCAGTATCAACGCCCCTGCGTGAGTGCCCCGGCAAGAGGTCACATATTCAACGGGGTTCTAATGATTGAAAAATATGGTAAAATTTTCACTGTGGCTTTTAGATACGAGGTGCAAATGAATTCATCAAGACCTGAAATGTCTATGAAATTTCATCAAGGTAAGATATAATTAAAATTTTCTGGAAGAAACAAATTTGCCTGGTGTAGCGAGTTGCTTTTGCAAAGGATTGAATTAGCTCTTGTTGGCTTGAATTAGCTTTTCTACTTATAGCTATGTAAGTTGCCAATTTAAAACAAATTGATAATGACAATAATAATAATATTGCAAATTCAAAGTCGTACGAAGGCTTCGGGAAACTTCTTTGTTGTGTTTACGCATTCTGATTGGTTGTAGCACGCTATCAACAAATCAAAATCTGAGGAATATGCCATAGGGTCACCGTCGATTTTTGGTTTATTCATCTACTGCCAATATTTTCAATAGCAATGTCTTGAAAAACTGTATATACAATGGAGGAAGTATTATCCCAACATTATTTACGTAATCATTAAATTTGAGATAATCAAGGGAATGCACTCACTAGCTAGCTGACATTTTGAATTCATCCGGTTGAGTTCTATAACCATTTGCCTTTTCGAGCGGCGAATGCGGACTTCCAGTTTTGGAATTCAACATGCTTGGCTCAACTGACCCAGAAGGGCTGTATTTATTAGGACTAGGATTCTGCTCTGTCATCTCATATCTGTTCCAACCATCTGGCACTCTAAGATGGGTCCGTCCTTCTCCAGGCAAGGGTAGACTCATTGTTGGTAGCATCCTTTCGTCCAGCCGCGGCCGGGACCGTTCATCTGCGTCACGGTGCCGGTTCATATGAGGCAGCATCTGATCACTTGTGGGTGGCGCCATCCTCTGAGGTGATCGCTGGAACCTTTCATCTTCGCTAAATGGTGGCCGCTCCTCAAGCCCTCTTTGCATTCTCTCATCAAGGTGGTGATGTGCTGGCGTTAACTGATGCGAGGGCTCACCCAGTGAACGGGTTCTGTCTTCAGAAGAACGTACTCTTTCCTCAGTGATACGACCACGCTCATCTAGGATATGAACAGGCCTTTCATCCATACCTCGTGGTGATCTATGCTCAGATGGATGCACAAACCTGCCATCAGGCGTTCTCCGTAGAATATCAACATGAGGGGGCACCATAATCTTCTCTGAAAGATGGGACATCTCACTTGGATGTTGCCTCAGCCGATCAGGATCATGCTCAACCCTTCCTTGCATTGACACAGGCAACCGATCAGGGCGCATGTCATCAGTTGCTGCCAACAGGTCAGAGGAAGTTACAATTTTGCGATCATCACTTCTTGGACCAACTTCAATGGGACGCTCTGCATGAGCTCCCTCTTCTCTGCATTCAAATACACTTGAAGCACCTTCTGAGGTCTCACTTTGGAAGCGCTCCCGGTTAGCGAGATGTGGCACATCACTTGGAGATATCAGGGCATGCCTTGGAGGAGACGTCCAGTACATTGGTGGCAAGTCACTGGGAGGCCTTCCAAAGTACGGACGATCTATAAATCTATCAGACATAGATCTAGGCTGAAAAACCATAGATCCAGGGTGATATCGAGGAGGCGGTGGGGGTAACCTTGGAGGTGGCGAGCCCCTTTCATTCATGGGCGGTGGCTCATATAGATCATGGGGCATCCTTGGGAAGGGTGGCATTGATGGGCCGTGAGGGAGGAAACCCATTGATGCTGGGCCTGGTGGTGGGAACTGATGAGACGGGACAGCACCCATGGTTGGTCTTGAAAATGTATCGGCTGACTGTTCCAATCTCCTTTGCTCATCTTCCATTGATGGTATCCTGTCTCGGCGAACATTGCGATTGGTTCGGCTCCCAGTTCGACCAAGGACACGTCCACCATTCTTTTCAGTTTCATTAATAGCCATAGCGATAGCTACCTGGAAAAAAACAGAAATGAATTTTGAAGAAAAGAAATCTATCTTTATGGGCGGGGCTTGATGAATCTTAAATGAATTTTACTTCTGTCATTGTCTTCTGAAGCTAGGAGTATCATAAAAATGCAGTTTCAAATGTACGTTTATTCTTTCAATTCTTAGTCAAAGTTGAGACACTACCACCATTTTCCCATCCATGTTAACAAAACATCTTAGCACAAAGCCGAATTCAAATTTTTTGGAGCACGGCAGAATAAAATGAACTGATATCAGACATTTTGCGAGAAAAAGATTCGGCTTCAAATGGCTTCAAATGGTTCTTATGTTGATTCTTTAGAAAATGTGGACTGGAAAAAAACGGCATTTTATTTCACTCTGAATGTTAGAATGGAAATAGAAGAGAGATCGGTTTATAGGGTTTCCCAAAACAATTGTGCCCCGTTTGTGTGGCTACTGTGGAGGAGCTGTAGACTCAATTACCTCGGTTTTTATCAGTCTGGCTCCCTGACGTCATTTCCGACTGGGGAATTGGGCTCCACGGAAGGTGTCCAAATAACGTCTGGACAAAAACCGTAACCACGCACCGTCACTATGGCCCAGGCTTCTGTTTTTATTGTGGCACGCGTAAAATCAAGCATGCTTTAAATCTTGCCCGCCATCAGAACGACGCTTAACTAACCTGCGTGCAGTCTTTTTTGTAAAATTGAAAGAAGGTAAAGTTCTTTCAATTTACACAAACAATTCAATTTTACACGAAAGAAAGACTGCCCGAAGGCTACGCTTAACCGGTTTTCCAAATAAGGATTGAGAAGTTTGAGAAGTTTCGCTATTTTTTCCAGGCGTCAAGAAATTGCTTCCCTGGCCCCCAGTACCCTTAAACGAACGCGGTCAAGTTGCCACAGGGAACCAGGCTGGGTTTATATGCAGTTGCGTAGGTCAAGCTTCAACTTAAAGTTTGAGGCCTTGCTTGATTCAGTCTGACATGTGGTTGCAGATTTATGGTAAAGAAAAGGCAAAGTAAGAAGTTGCTTTAAAACAGCGCCTCTATTGTTTTCCAGCAATGTCAATCAGGTAAATTTTCAAAAAAGGGGATCTGGCATCGCATTATAATTGCCATTACATTTTTTAAAAGGTAGAAAGTGCTATATTATGAACAGACAACACTGCTAAACCTTTGAGAGATCTAGCAAAGATTTCATACGACGCTAGATACCTTTCTTTTAAGGCTAATTTCCAGTCAGTGGAAGTTTCCGAGCGGGCGGAAATTCTTTTATTTACGAGAGAATATATCGCCCTGAAATTGATTAGATTGTTACGGCTGAGCAGCATTTCATTGTCTAAAATTCCGCCCGCTCGGAATATTCCGCTGACTGGAATTGGCCTTTAAACTCACTTTATTTTGACATTGCTGGAGAACAAAAGAAGTACTGTTTTTGAAGCGACCACTTATTTTGCCTTTTCGCTGCCATAAACCAGCAACCACATGTTGGATTGACAAATAAATGATCTCAAACTCCAAATTAAAGCCTGAACTATGCAGCAGTGTAAAAACGGCGATGATTGGATCTACGGCTCCTCCACAGCATCCACACAAACAGGGCAAAACTTCATTGGGACACCCTGCATGATTTGAAACTTCCTTCCAATTCGGTCTTCTGACAGGTATTTGCAGGCAAAATGTCTCATGGAGGATCTCAATAGACAGCCTAGCATTTCACTAAATCGTGATATGAACCCAGGGAGTGTGCACGTCTGTATACCCAGGATAGGGATTCTGAGGTTACCTTATAAGGTCTGCTATTTGGGCAAAAAGTTTCTCTGCGTGTAAGTCATTGGAAAATTACTGCTTTTGACTCAAAAAATCTTGCTTTACGTTTTGGATCTCAAATATGAGAAAAACATGATTTACAAACAAAGCTAAAGTCAAGCAACGTTATAAAATTAAAAATTACTTCTTATTTTTCTGGAAATTATTCTCTTGGGGCTGATGTTTTGTACACCGGTCCGAGCATCCCTATCCTATTCATACTGGAGAAACCCCCTAAGAATACAATGTGTGTATCAATCATTTTCTATCTTTTTTTTTTTATTCAAATATAAATATTTACAACATATCCTACATTAAACTATACCTTTCTAATTACTTTACGACACTACAGGTACGATACCATGGGGAGCGAAAGACAATGACTACCCCATGGCCAATATAAAAAAGAGACACGCAACGCTAAACTAACATACAACTACACTACAAACGATTAAAAACTAATTGATACTGCATTAGATTCTTTTCCACATCAGACGTCAGTTAAGGGTTGCAATTTGGTGTCACAAGCGCAACTCATTTTTGGATAGTTAGATAAAATGCCTAACATCTGATGTGCAAAAGAATTTACAAGTGAAACGAACATAAAAAGGGGCTAGGTGGTTGCTTAGTACTGAAGTCCTAAAAAGACTTAATCAAGCCGACCAGTTTCATGGATATAATGTAAAGTTAATTTGAGTATTTGTCTGTTTAAGTTATAAGAAAGGTCTTGATCACCATATAGTAAAAGCTGTACCAAATCACCAAATTTTCTATCTGTGGAAGCTCGATACGACCTAGCTCAGTAAGATCTTTTGGGTCAACATGTAACGATATAGAAAAACTGCCATTGTAATTATTGGTCACCCAAAGTGTTGATGAAAGTCATCGACATTGATATTTCATGGCCATTCGCCCAAAAGATGGTACATAAAACTAGACAACAATCTTGTTCCAACTATTCGAAGGAATTCAGTTTCAGTTTCATATAATTGCAATTCATCTACATACAATTTATAATCCCAACTACTACTAACTATACAAACAAATAACTAAACTACAAAGATAAAGGATAAATTACGGAAAATTAATACAATAATACAGAAAATTAATACAATATACAAATACAAAGGGGAGCTAAATAAATTGTATGCAGGGAATTACTTAAAGGAGGAGCTCTCTCAATAGGTAAACTAATCGAGGAGAGAGCCCCCCCTCCTATCCTAAGATATTATCAGGTGAATTTAGATGAATTCAAATAATTATGCATTTCTTTTCACAGGTTAATAGAAATTGTGGCAGTGCAGATTCATCTGTTGACCTTTTCCAATAAATGAATTTTCAGTCTTGTTTTGAACGATATTTTTGATGGAGCATTTCGAATTTCCACTGGTAATGTGTTCCAAAGTTTAGCACCAAGATAACGAATTGATTTTAGACCATACTGAAGACTATTTTTACGGGACATATATAGATCACCTTGACTGGCATGTCTTGTGTAATATTGATGAACAGATGAACTAAATAAGAAAAAGTCATGAAAGCAACTAGGTGAAGTTTTGTTAACAGAATCAAAAACAAAAGTTAAGAGTCGGAGTTCAAAGATCTCAGAAAGTTTCAGAAGTTTAAGATCATTGAAGATTGGAAGAGAGGGAGACATGCGAGGCTGAAATGAGATAGCTCTAACTGCTTTTTTCTGTAATTTGAAAACTGGATCAGTGTATGATGCATATGTTTGACCCCAAACAATAAGACCATATTGTAAGAAAGACAGAAACAAAGCATTATACAAGCAAACTAAAACATCTAATGGTAGTAAGTTCCTAATTTTGAAAAACATTCCACATGTTCTAGATAACTTTTTTGAGAGTTCACTAAGATGGTATCTCCAGCTTAGATGCTCATCCAGCAGGAGACCTAAGAACTTAACAAACTTAACTCTTTTAATATGTTTCTTCCCTATTTTGATATCAGAATCGGAAGGAACTTTGACAGATGAAGAATGAAAGATAATGTAGTTTGTCTTATCAATATTTAATGATAGCTTATTAGCATCAAGCCATTTTTTTACTGATCTCAGTTCTTTGTTGACAATTTTAACCAAATTAGATAAATCTTTGGATTCATAATAGATATTTGTATCATCAGCAAAGAGATAAAAAGTAAGTTTCTTAGAAGCAGTTGGTAGATCATTGATATAGATTTGTGTGATTGTGTGATTTTCAATGTAGTATTAGAATGATGATGAGAAGGACCCAAGGCTACTAGATTTGCAAAACATGTTTCTTTATCAAAGAAAATGAAGGCTTATGAGCAGTTAGGGCACAAAATACCTAAAGTAGAAATGACGATTAGAATGAAATTCTAATCGGAGTTAAAGCAACGAACATGCTTTGTATTGTTCTTGTTACAGATTTACAAATCTGGCAATTTAGACTACTTTTGTTTTAACTCTCTAGAGATGCAGCGTTTTTCATCATCTGCGTGCTCATAGATGGTCGTGCATGCGGTATTGTTTCTTACATGCAGTATAAAACAGAGTTTGGAATGAGAATTTAGTAAATTTTGCACACTCGTGCTGAGTGGTTGCAAATCAAAATCTCCCACCCACCTGCCTCTATCACATTTTCATGTTGGATCTTCTTTCTTTTGCAGATACATCTGGAAAGTTTTGTCCAACATGGACGAGGGGATTAGTTTTGCGGGAAAAATGCAGGTTTTCCTTCCAACCCCACTTTCGGGAGGGTTATTTGCTTTTCGGGAGATGGGCTAATTCCCTCAAAGCCCAAATTGCCCTAATGATGAGGAATGCAGCCTTATGTTTGTCTGATGCTTATGAGGAAAGATTTACGAAAAGGTTGAAAATATCTAAAGGGCAGCCAAGTCCCAGCAGCATTGGGCAGATTTATGGGAGTGTAGCTTTAAACCGGCATAAAAGAATGTGTTTTTAAAAGAACCTATTGAGGCTGAAATTTAAACTTTTGGACCCCGTAAATAAGAACCCTCTAAAGGCAGAAACTGGGAGAAGGTTCTTACATGACAGGTTTCATGTGTTCAGAATTCCTCAGAATTTTCAAGAATTCTTACATTCTGATCAGAATTCTTTAGTGGCACAAAATACTGCATGATTCTTAAAAAAGAATTCTAACCTAATACTGTTCTCATGAATTCAAAAGAATTCTTCAGGGTTCTTATGCTGAAAAACAGCATTAAAGTTTGCAAGGTGTGTACTGTGTATAAGAACCATTTTAAGAACCTTCCAGGATGGAATTTACAACAACAGCCATTTAATTAAGAACCTACACGTTTTTTTAATATGAAAATAGGATCAGGCCATGGTATTAAAAGTTTCTTAATTTAACATGAAATTTTGTCCATTTCAGTACTAAAAGTTTCTCAATTGGTTTCTTATTTTTGAATGTATGAATTGTCATTGTGGTCGCAAACTTTGCTGCAGATATATTTCTATGCACATATGGCATTCAAAGCATCATATAGGAATAAGCAGTATTCTATCTTGACGAAAACACAAATGGTTAGTTAATATTGAAAGAGAATAAAGGTTCGACGATATATTTGCTATAATATCCATGCTCTTAACTTTTAAAATTTTCTTAGTACTTCTCAGAAACAGCACTAGAGTCTCTTAAGATTTTGGCCATTTTAGTATTAGTTTCTTATAAACCAGTTTCTTATGAAAAGGTGTAGTCAGGCTGCCCAAGAAAAAATCTAGGTTCTTCTATGCGGTTTCTACTGTATTTTTGTAGAGAGATAATAAATGTGGATTTGGGAGGAACAATGCAGAATACACCATAGCACAAGATTTATCTCGACACATGTGAGTTAGGGCAATTAGAGGTTGAATTGTTATCATTACCATGAACAGTTATCATTGGATTCAAAAGCGAAAATTCTCACAGCAATGCTAGAATATATCGAGGCCTCCAAACGTTTTGAATAAGTTGGTAATGAAAACCTGTCCTCAATTTCTCCCCTCTCCTTAAATAGTTTCCTTTTCGTTTATCTGTAAAATCTTTTTCTTGTATTAGCTTAATAGATTCTTGTGTCGTATAATTAGTTGTATTTTAGGTCTTGTGTGTTCTATGTTAAATGCCAGGGGGAAGTCATGATATTTTTGCTCCTCCTGGTATCGTCCTTGTAGTGTGGTACAGTGCTTCGTAATTATTGTCTTAGGTAATTTATCATTGTAAATTTTATATTGAATATAAAAAAGTGATTGAATTGGTTCTTGGCATTATCAGATTCAAGAATGTGAGTATCTTTGCATTGGAAGCAAACAATTAAATTGAAGGGTTAAGTATGCTATGTATGTTACTTTCAAAGACAAGGTTGATCCAAAAGCCCTAGACAGGAACTGGGGTCGGGTCGTGTTGCGGGTATGACTTGATACACATTCATGAACATCACTTCCTTTAAAATTCACTTTTCAAACTGACCAAACATTTCAATTCGTTATGTCTGAAACTAATTAAATCTTTACAGGAAATTTTGCCGTCCTAAAGTTTTCTTTAATCTACAATATTGCTTAAAACGCTTGGGACAAGTGCTAACATTGCACAACCTCGCTCTTGATTACGTGTCCCCCACTCCACCCGTTTCAATGTTACTTGAATCAAGCGCCATTCGACCTTCTCAAAACTTCGAAAGGGGGAAGGGGGGATCAGAAGGTCTTAAAGGAACGTTTTTGCTGCTATTGTTTGGAAGGATTGCGAAAAAAATCAACACTTGCACGGGTCCCAGCTCGTTGTGGTCAGGACACATCACGGTGCCATTCTAACATTTGCTTGAGTTTACGACAGAAGCAACCTCGTTCCCAGGGTGTTCTTACGTCATACGCTAATCTCGAAGCCTAAAGAGCATCCTGGTACACTTCGATCAAATGCGCACAGAAAATGGTTGCATTTGCAGTCATTACGGATTTCATGGATTGCTAGGCAACGCTAATGGACGGAAAATGGCCGTTGCTCTAACGCTGCAGAAGATAAATTGAGAAACTTAAAAAAACACTTTGAGGACCATATTTAAACCTTTTTGAAGGTATCTGAACATAAATCTGGGGTTGGCAAGCGTGTTTAATGTGAAACCAAGCTCGGTTTATTTGGATTGAAGATGGGCCTTGCCTGGGTTGCAAATTCGAGAAAATTTCATCGCAGCTTCGTAAATGAAATGGCTCGTTATTCTGCAAATTTCGGAAATAAGTAGCAAACTATGATTGAAATGGGTAAAGAATGTGGTTTCCTGTCTAATTTGACATGTCGCGGCCGTTTACCCCGCGCAAAACGGAGTTACCGCGCAAAACGGAGTTACATCCGATCAAATTGCCGAACGGCCTCATTTATCCCAGAGTAGAGGCAGAGCAACGAACTCTCTCTGGGGACAATTTTGTGACAGAAGTAAAAAAGTGCGAAGATCGTGGCACTCTTTTGTTGCAATGTATACAGCTTCGATGGGCTTTGATAAAAACTGTAATTGCTTAGCTCACATCAATGCAATTTCAACCATCTACAGACATCAACCAGCTGCAAAAGCTCCAAAATCATGCTGCTAGAATCATCACAAATAGTAGCTTTGATACCCAAGCAGACTACTTGTTGCAGAGTTGGGCTGGCAGACCATTGAAGAACTCATTGATAATGAGTGTAAAATAATTGTCTTCAAGTCGCTCAACGATTTGGCTCCACAATACCTGTGTAATCTCTTCAGGAAAAACTCAGCATGCTCCTCCCACAACCTAAACTGATTTAAGGTTGCCAAAGCAAATGAGCAAAAATGATTTTCGTACCGAGGAGCTAAGATATGGAATAGCCTTCCTGCTGAGTCAAAGACAGCATCCTCTCTGAATGGTTTTAAGAAAACTATAAAGGGTTAATTTCTTTGTTTATTGTATATGCTGTATAATTGTAAATAGGCTTTTAGATTATGGTTTCATATTTAGTGATGTCCTATTTATTTTAATTATATAATGCATGTAAGTTTTTAATGGAGGGCCCCTTGAAAAACGGTTTCTGCCGAAGGGCTACCAAGGATTCAAATATGAAATATCGAAGATTCAAAATATCAAAATTGGAAAAAAATGACTTCTTATTAAAGTGATTACCTCTTAATGATACTAAGGCTACAGAAAGGTAATTATGCTCTCGCTAATCCTAACCACCATACATTCAAAACTTACATGACTTTATTAATTGATTGCATAGAGTTATTCTTTACTGTTTTTCAGGTTTCTGACAAACTTAGGAAGACTTTGCAGACAGATGGAGCAATGAAAGTCAAGAGTAAGAAGATGTTAAGAACGTGCATACCTCCAGAGGTGGTAACACTGTGTCACTCCCTGTTGTTTTCCGTCTTCTTTTTCTTATTGGTTCTTCAATGTTTACGAAGTGAGTGTCTTTGGCGTGTTTCCTGAGATTATCTGCTCGAATGAATTGTGCTTTACATAGATGACATTTAAACGGCTTCTCTCCTGTATGCCGTGTTAAATGGCGTTGTAGATCAATTTGTTGCGTGAACCCGCGTCCACAAACATTGCATCTACGAAAAGTTTACAGATTCTCAAATTGATAATCATGCAGTTATTGACAGAAGTTTCTTTTTACAACAAAGTCTTAAAAAATTGGTAATGCGAAGGCAATAAAAAAAGAAGATTAAGAACTTGGATGCACACCTAAAAGAAATTTCTAGATATTAGAACTACAAATTATCATGTCATTATTCTAGCAACGATGAAGATTCCGTTCGTAGGTGCAGAAGAGTTTTGCAACGTTACATCAGAAAGCACAAATTTGGTTAATCAAAATTTTCTTTTTTTAAAGAATTCTCGATTGAAATATGATCGACAGCTTAAACATTGTTTTACTGTGTAGAATTTAATAGATTCTGCAAGAAACTTCCCAGCATCAATTAAATTTGACATGGAAACGACGTTTGAAAAACCATCCTCTTCAAGGTTACTGCCCTATTTGACAAAAATTCGATTTTCAGCTTTTTTCGTATTTCGATTTTAGGACACATTATAGCTAATTAGGATATGACCTCTTAGCTACAGCTATCTTCATGCATCTGTGTTCTTCTGTGGTTGGGGGTTCTAAATAACACCCGAAGGCGGTGTACTCAGAAACCATGTTTTCTCTAATAACTGATTTATCTGGAATTAAGTGGATTCATGCACAAAGTCATTCATCATAAAATTACACATCGATTGATGTATGGGTTTGCTGTTGTTCTCTCGCATTATGAAGCTAGCACCAGCTCTATCGTATCAAACGGCAGAAAAACGACTTGATTTCAACATCCTGTTTCTCCCGCGATTAATGAATTAATTCTAAGCCAAGATCTGCCACTGCGCTGACCAACTGAAAAGATGGCCACTTTAACATTTTTATTTTCAATCAGACAAGGCAGAAAAACGATGTCTAAGACTGCGTTCAAACGATGCCGGCACATTTTGAAAACGGTGAAAAAATGAGACGGATTCGCCTCCCGTTCACACGAAAACGGCACATTTTTTGCCGGCAGATTTCGAAAACGTTAGATTTTGAAAACGGTACTCTAACCAGCACATTTTTGAAATGGCATCATGTGAATACTCAAAACTGATGAAAACAAAACATTTTGCAACGCTTTGGAACGAGACTGAACGATTCCTAGGATGTATGCATGTTTCCTCGGCATCAATGCATTGCAGCGAGTTTTTTACCATCAAATTTCCTACCGTTTTCAAATTGTTCCGGCATCGTGTGAACGCTAGCTCAAATTTCGCTACCGTCACATTTTTCACCGTTTTCAAAATGTGCCGGCATCGTGTGAATGCATTCTAAGTTAGATTTTTATCCGTTGCAGATTCTGCCGGTTTTGATGGACTTCGATTCGACACGGCAGAAATACGATATTTAAATTAAGCTTTTAAATTAAAAATCACAATATCAGATTAATACCAATACCGTAAATCCTTGAATAAGCGCCCCTTCGAACAAGCGCGCCACTTGAATAAACGCCAACACTATTATGAAAATCATCGCGCAAGTGCCAACCCTCCAAGCACCCACCACTTCCACCTTAAAAAACTGGCGCTTATTCGAAATTTTCGCTATGGAACGAGTTTCTCATATGTAAGCTTCAATCTTACAGAGACGGGGAAGGTACTTGGCCCAAACAGAGTAGAAATAAACAACAAGGTTTATTCTAGCTTTCATTCTAGTCAGTTTTATTTTCGATTTTCATGGCAAAAAAAGGAACTTTTTTAACACGTTCTCAAATACATTTATTAAGAAAACCTCAAAAGTGTGTCTTCGAAATCCCTCCGTTACTTTTTTTGTCTATGATTTGCTCTGATATCCAGAAAAATCAAATAAGTGCCCCCCCCTTGCATTCTATTAACCATGCCTTGAATAAGCGCCCTTCCTTAGGGCTCCCAAATTAAATAAGCGCCGGGAGCGTATTCGAGGATTTACGATACAGGGTGTCCCAGAGAAAAATGCAACAAATTAAAAACTCTGACACAAGGTGTTTCAAATCAATAATCAAATGACTATATATATTTCTCTAAACCTGAAATGATTAACTTAAGTTTTGATATATTTTTCAGAATTTTTGGTGTCGTGGATGCAGAGTTAAAAATCAACAAACTTTAAATTTTTTTAAGGCAAAGCAAGAGCTGCCAGCATTAGGGCAAGAGATTCTACAAAATTTCAAATATGGCAATATCTCCAACTTCACAGGATTACAGACAAGCACACAATTTGATCAGGTGACTATGGATCAGGTAACTGTGGCACGGGGATCTCTTGCTGATTCATAGTTTCGAAGGACCTCTTCGAGTTGATTAAATCCAATTGAGAGTATTACTATAATGATGGTCAGGTCATTTTAGAAAAAATAACTGTGTCGTTGACAGAAATGTTGATAAAAGTATCTTCAATGCTCAATTTATTTGTGTGTTTGTGTCCTTGTCAGCAATCTTCTGTAATTGCTGGAATTGCCATGTCTTATAACTTGACACTATGGGTAATGCATCAGCTCAGATTTTGACCTAAGGGCAATTTTGAAGTTTACCGATTTTTAACAATACGACCAAGTCACCAAAAATACTGGAAAACACATCAGAACTTATTCAATTATTGCAAATTTCAGTAAAAATAATCGTTTGGTAATGAGTATGAAACAGTTGCCATTAGCCATTTTCAAATCTGTTGCGTTTTTTTTCTGGGACAACCGGTAGAATGGAAAAAGTCTGTGTTGTTTGCAACAGAATAGAGATCAATATTACTAATACTTGTAGCAAAGAGATTAGGGCTAACACACTTGGGAACGATGATCATGCAGAAACTGCTGAGATGGCTGGGGCATGTCAAAAGGATGGACGATAGTCGTTTTCCCAAGACTGTTCTTTTCAGTGAAGCTCGTGATGGCTCTAGGAAACAAGGACGCCCGCTGTTCAGATATCATGATAATTGCAAAAGTGACATGAAATCCTTTGATATGAATGTAGATAATTGGGCGTTGTGTGCAATGCAACGTTCATCTTGGAGAGAAAATGTGACCATGGGAGCAAGGAGATGTGAACAAGCCCTTATACAAAGAAAGGAGGAGAGTAGAAAAAGAAGGAAGCAGCCGTTGATAAACTTCGATGCAAAGGATGATATGATGCATTTATTTGTGAATACTGCAACAAGCGCTACCGTTCAAGAATTGGACTGTTTAGCCATATCCGGACTCATCAGGACTAAGACTTTATTTAATGCATACACCATGATCTTTAAGTTCGAAGGTTGCCTACTGTAGCAAAGATACACGATATATACTGATACTGTATCGCTTGAGAGCTGAGACTCAAAAAACCTCTCTTGCATGAATTTGGCTCTAGCTCTTTCTCGTAACTAAGCAAGCAGAAATTCTAAAGGTCTGCAGCAAGGCAGTCAACGCCAGCATAAAATTGCTGCAGAGTTTTATGCGGCGCTGGAATTCCAAGTATTTAGTTTGGAAAGTCAATTTATAAATCAACTTACTTGTACGGTTTGATTCCTGTATGCACCAAAACATGCCTTTGAAGTTTGCTCTTGAATGGGAATATTTTCGCACATAGTGGACACCTATAAACTTGCTTTGAATGTCTCCATGATGGGTCACTAGGGGGCGATGTTTCACCTTGAAACCCTTCCAATGGAGGTCTGTCAAGTCCACCTTCTGCAGAATGCGATCTCTTGTCTTGGAACATGGTAGCCCGTGATAGATCTAAGGCAAAGGTGATCAGTTTGCTTTAGAAGGTAGCATCAGGGACCATTTCTTTTGGAAGTCAAGGAAAGGGACAAAAGTACCTTTTAAAATAAGTAAAATGTGAAGAAACAATATACAGGGGGTTTCAGAAAAACAAAACCCTGCTATTATGGAAAATCCTTAAAAATTGATTGAATTTGAATAGATGTAATATTCACACATTTAAAACTGTATTATCCCAAATCTTATCAGAATCTATATGAAATTTGTTTAGCTATGTAAGTGGCAAACCGTTGCTAACTGATGTAATTTGATGTAAGTTGGCCGGGAAAGGGAAAGATAAATAGATAGGAAGGCTGATTCAAAATTTTGGCTGAGAAGCGAGAGGCTTAATAGAAAGGCTTAAATGTAATACTTTGGTTATGGGACTATGATCGGATAAATAATTACGTGTTGTGTACAAGATCAACAGCAAAAAGATCCAATCTACCTTGAGGTGTGATATTTTCGCTGCCTCTCAATGTTGTATCACTCGAAACTGACTTGGACTTCGGTGACGTCACACTGCTGTCAACACTTGAAAGAGGTCGTATTGGCGACTCGGGTTCCATGCTACAATTGGAAGATAAAAGCAGTTAGGACACAGCAGTCTTTTAGACGAAGTTTTAACCGCACCTTTTGCTCTATGCACTTTATCCATAATACTGATCAACTTGAGTGAAATTATTCAAATTTCCGATAAAAGTCAAGCAACAACCCTCTTCGAAATTTCTTTTGTAGTAGTGGTTCTATCTACGCACTTTGCGTTACAGCTTGGCCACAGTGTACACATGATATTCAACAGGATTATATTTGTAGTTTTGATGGAATAAGAAAAAACTTTGCATCACAGTTAATCTGCGGAGGTGCTGCGTGAACTTTTTATTATCAACGAAGGTTTCCAATCTGCATATGATTCTCTTCGTGTGGAAAACAAAGAGTATTTTTTCGAAAGTATTCTTTCTAAACATGCGTTTTTCAAAGGCATTGAGTCCATATAAATACCACTCACATGACCAATATCAACTTCTTTCAGTCATAAAACAAAAGTTGTATTTTAATCCCTATTGAAATTAAACCAAGGAAATTCCCGAGGATAACGCAAGGACTAAGATGTCTTTGGTCTTCACTGCTAATGACATTAACACTTTTGTACGATAACAAAGGGTCGTCAGCGATTTGTCAGCAAAAATTCAGGACAGCGTTAATGCTCAAGTTTTTAGATGGATTCCATTCCTTTCTGTAAAACAAGAAATCTTTTGAATCATTAAAAGCAAACTTCTTACAAGTTTCATTCGTTGGAGGCGGAAAAGCAAAAGTAAGGAAAGGCGTAGTGGCAAAAAATTTGGAGCTTCTACTGATTAGCTGATTCTTTCAGCCACACGTCCCCCATCAACAGCCTAAAACTGTACTGTTATCACTTCTTTTTCATGCTGGGGATCTTCTGTCCCAGTCATTGAAACCAAGTGCACTGGTTTGTGAAGAAGAAAAATCTCAAGTTTTCTCTGTAAACCCCAACCATTTCGGTTGCTGCATCCAAAACTTGGACAGGACAAATGCGACAAAAAATAGCAAATTTCATATTTGTAATCTAGCCCATTACCTTCAGGGGAGGGGGGGGGCATTAATTTCAGTATCTTTAAGAATTGAATTAATGGAGTACGTTGTTAGTGGTGTATAGGTACAATGTGTTGCAAACTTTTAATGGAACATGTAAAACAATAATAACAACAACTCCATTTGTAACCACACGATCTTTGCATGCCATAATTCTTAAAACTCTCAAACCACTAACTCTTAAAAGATTTCAAATCACATATCAGAGTCTGAAGTTTCCTTTCAAACCCAAACAAAAGAATTCCGTCTGAAGTGAAGACAAATGTATTCTTGATTACTTATGATAAATTTTTTGCACTGTGTTGCAGCACTGAAGAGAATCCAGAAAGTACCTAATATACCATTATTACACTTTTCAACATGATTGGACCCTCCTTTCACAAAACTTCAGAAAGATTGCCAATCTTTCCAAAGTTAGAGAGTTCTAAAAACCGAAAAAAAGGATAAAGAGTGCGCTTAAATCTGGGAAGATCAAAAATCCTAAGAAATTTAGAACTTTTTGAAATATCATCAAAGTTTGTTTATATTATCGTTGATAGAAATTTCCTCATGTGCATTGCATTGAAGAACAAAATAATCTTGGAAATATTGCAAAGTCTTTGATGGCTCTGAATTTGTGGAAAATTGTGCTTTTACAAGCTACATGGCTCTGAAGCATCCCTCAAAACTTAACAAGAATTTAGTTATCACAAAATTGATTTCGTATCATCCAGTCCCACTTCACTTAGTTGCCTTTGATCTTGCCGAATCTCTCATGTCATGTAGGACTCGAAACTTTTAATGAACCAACACGGAATACATCATTTTTCATAAAAATTCAATATTTGTTAAAATAGTATTGCCCAAAATACGCTTTCTATGCCGTAATTTTAGTTGTATCGCACGCTACCAAATGTAGTAGCAATCATCCTTTAAGGTTATTTCATCTTCGACGCAATAGACCGAGAGAAAATTGAAAGATCGGAGGCGAAATCAAACTTTGGTTATTTTCAAAAATTGGAACTTCTTATTGCGTCACAAGTAAAATTCCATGAAACCATCAACTAATACAAACCTCTGCTTCGAAGCCTCTTCAGACATGTCATCTGGCGTTTGCACTGAACCCATATCAAAATTATTGCTAGGCGAAATGACTTGTTCTCCACTATGATTTGATGAGCTCAAAGGACTTTCAGAAGGTGAACTGTGAGTCAGGCTATTACTTCTAACACTACCAGCTTGGCTATTTGTTTCATTGGATTCTGGTCGCAGGCCCGAAGTGGGTGACTCACAATTCTCTTTCGTATTAAGGCCTATGATTTTGACATGTTCTGAAGATTGTTCAGTGTCCATGCTTTCAAGATTTCTAACTTCGCCCGTCTTCTCCGGATCTTCGGCCACACCAATTTCTGGCCTGCCTTCCTCGCTTTGTTCTCTGCATCCTTCAGCAGCATGTTCCGTTGACTCGGCCTCTTGCTTCTCAGAGTTTCCCCTATTATCTTCAGTTCGGTTTAGAGACCGGCTTTCGATTTGATCTAGCTGGTCTTTGCTGGTCGGAAGCTCACTTGGGCTTTTTCTGCGTCTCTCGGCTAACTTCTTCGATTGTTCGGGCGCTGTTTTGTATGTTCGTGCTTCTTTACCGTGTAAACTTTTGTTGTATTCTTCTATAGGTATCGTATAAAGGTCTGGAGGGTAAATTTGTGGATGTGTTGAATAAGCTGACGAACAACATGGCTTACCTGCCTGTGTTGTATGCATGGTAGAATAGCGCATGTACGCATTAGGGTATGACATTGAATAGGGTGAGCTGTACATATGTGGAGCTGCATATGGTCCATAGTGACCTGGAAGATCGCTGGGTCCTGGATAGGAGGCACCGTGCTTTTTAGAGAAGTTCCATGGCTGTCGAACATCTCTTTCCGCACTGTAGCTCTCCGGTGGCATTCTATCTCTGAAGTTACCTTCCTTGTCAAATTCACCTCTATCTGGGAACCTGGGTAGAAACCCTGACGGTTCGCTAGACCCCGTGTACATAGTTGGACTATCTATAGCATAATTTGGTATTCTTTCTAGATATGGCATGTTCTTAGGGTGAAACTCAGCTGAAGCTTCATTTTCACGAGATTCAGTAATTGAGGAATCGTTTTCTTCGGCCAAGGTTCTTCCACTTTCGGTCTCACTTACAACGACGATTACTGGATTCTCACTTTCAATTCCGGGCAGCACTTGGTCCGGTCCTAGTTGCTCTGACTCAAGTAAGTTGAGCTTCCTGGCCATCCCCTTACGATCATGTTTCCTAAAACAAAAACAAGGATCTTACTGCATTATCTGAAATCGCTTAAAAACAGTTTTTAATGTTTCACGGCTTTTCATATTTCATTGGGCGAATAAAGACCAGAACGGAAAACTTCAAATCTAGTTTCTATCCTCATTGCTTGTCTGAAGGGAATGACCTTGATCCTAAGATTAGATTTGCACCGTCTGTTGCCGTTTTTCAGAGGAAGCTTTTGTCAATAATCGTAATAATTCGTGAGATCTATCTTTGGCATTCATGACCCAAAAGGTCTTTCCTATCTCACCATGGGTTGTGGGAAAATTAGAAGTTCCTGTAAAGAGTAAGAACTGTCAGGCCTACCTTGTGTGTTCTCTGTTTTTCCATCCTCTCCGTTGTCCCGTCGATTTAGCATCATCCTCATCTTGGCTGGTCCAACAATTAAAATGGCCTAAATAGTCTTCTGTCTTGTTTTCAAGAGCACGAGAGCACAGCCTGTCAGCTAGACAGAAGACTATTTAGGTCATTTTACTTGTTGGACCAGCCAAGATGAGGATGATGCTAAATCGACGGGGCAACGGAGAGGATGGAAAAACAGAGAACACACAAGGTAGGCCTGACAGTTCCTACTCTTAGAGGAACTTCTAATTTTCCCACAACCCATGATCTCACTCAGCATAGGGTTGGTCTTAGCAAATTGAATTTTCACAAATTCAAGCATAATTTTAGGGATACAATACACCAAGATATCTTGGTTTTAGGGATACCATAAACGGGCCGAAAACATTTGGGAAAATAACCGGAAAATTTGAAAAGTATCATAGATATAAGAAAAATTTTAGGCTAAGGTGTGAAAAAGTGGTTTCTTAAATGCGAAGCTTTACAGTATCGAACATTCTAAAAACAATGGCTCTAAGAATAGAATTACGATGCTGCTTTGGGAGTAACCCTCAGAATGCTCAGAATGAGAGTTTTTTACAAACACCAGAGAAGGAAAGAAACATCATTGATAAATAGATTATAAGACGGTATGACAGTTTTCATAATCGAGTTGTGGTGATCATCAGGTGCCATTCATGTTGCCTCGTTTTCATATGAAAACGGGGCAAGAAAACGGAGCAAAGCTCATCAGTTCTGCATGGCGTTCACATTATCCACTGTGAAAATAGAAATTTGACAACGGTGCGCTTTTGAAACGATCCCTTTTCAGTGGGAACGTCAAAACGGGGACAGCTGAAAACGCTTCTCATTTTGTCTGCTGACTACAATGGTGCTATTTTGACAGCTACTAACGCTAGGCTTTGTATCGAAAAGGGGATTAACAACACCGCTTTCCTGGAGTAGTGTGAATGCATGTGGTTTTCATAACGTATCCATCTGAAAATGGAAAAGCATGAACGTAGCCCTAGAAAGGAGCATTGTTTGGGGAATTCGGCTAAACACTCCTAAAAATCATCTTGATATCATTCTTGGTTTCTTAGAACTTCAACAAAAAGTTCTAAAAATTGAATATGCAAAATCTCAAGTCGAAGGCATTCGGCATTTGGGTTCAAAGGAAACTTGCAATTGCTATTATCTCAGTATCTTATCACTAACTTTCTTTTCAGAAAAATCCTCCTCTACCCTCCACGTATCTTAGATGAGTTTCAAAAGATTAGAAAATTAAGCAATGGAAAGTTCTAAGTACCATGTATAAAATATTCTAATGTGTGCCAATCAAGATGAAATACTGGCTACAGCATTTCCTTTGAACGAAATGCCGCCAGAGAGCCTAATTACATGGGAATTTTCAAGTACATCTGGGATTTCAGCCCTGCTTGCCGAGGTGAAAACATTTTCAATATAAACTTTGAATGATTTTATTCGCAGACGTTTATAGACGTATTAACAGGGACATCTGGGGGCACGTGCACTAAGGCTTTGCTGTGAATAAAGAAAAGCGCTTTTTAGTTTTAGAAGATGATCCCTTTTCTTAAGTAAAAAAGTGCCCTCGAATTGTTGTGCCCCCCAAGTTTGAGATTCTTCCAGCGTCCCTGTGGAAATTTTCAAGTGACATCTGCTTTGAGACAGACTGTAGACTTTATTGGACAAGTAATGAAATATAAACACCATTTGTATCTATCATCAGCAAGTACAAATTATTACAAACTATGATATATATGGCGGCAAATACCTTTTGTTGAATTCTTGTGCAAATTCATTGTCAATCTAAAAAGGAAAAGCGGTTTGTCAAAAGAGTGGTCAGAAGGCAGGGAAATTTCTCGAGCAATCTAAGGATCTCCCTAACCTTTGACTTTATGCCTAATTCCTACTAAACCGACCATTGAGATTCAAACTTGACTTGGAAACATTTTTTAGTTTGACTAGGAGTGTTCATTTTGGTAACGATAATGACTGACACCTTTTATAGATAATGTAGGTAAAAATACTGCAGCTAGACTCCACTCGATCAGAGATTTCGCACGATCAATGCAGGGAGCGGTCATTTTTAATCCTGGGTGCCAAGGCGGAGGATAATTTCAAACAATTAGAGAAACTTTCATACCCCCATCTTGAACACAGAAGGAGTTTTCGTACCCTATCATCTTTCAGCAAAATGGTTTAGTGCTCCATCCAGACGTCTTTGTCCATAAAACATACTTATATGGAGGGATAACATGTTGTCCTAGGCGATTTTCATACTGGTCAAGTGATTCATATTTCCAAATGTCTGTTCACTTTTCTTTAAATCGATCGATGACTTCATCCAAAGTTTTTTAAGCAAATGATTTGTACCCCATAGAAATTGCTATTAAAATTTTTGTACCCCCATTGAATGATGGCATAACTTTTCATACCCCTGCCGAAAATCCTCCGCCCGGTACCCAAGATTAAAAATGACTGATCCCTTATTTGGATTTTGACGAGATTGGATAAATCTTTATCAAGTTATCAGTTCCATGATGTCATGATTGAGCTTTCCAGTTTCATTGATATTTAAAACAATCAATTATGTCAAGAATGAGCTATTTTAGAATGACAACACAGGTCATAGTTTTTTTTGCCTTCAGGTGATTCGACCATGCAGATTCCGAATCTGCTGTCAGACAACTTTTAGTTTACTTAGAAATAAGGACATGAAACCATGTAAATTACCTATTGCACTTACCATGCTCCAAACAATGGGTAAATGAAAAGACCCAACTCCTTTTTCACAGTGAACTAAATGTTTTCTGACAGCAGATTCGGAATCTGCATGGTCGAATTAGTTAAATGAAGAAAAGATTTTGACACCTGAAGTCATTCTAAAAACAGCTCCATTATGGCGTCATGGAATCGATGACATCATAAAAGTTATACCAATCTCGCAAAAATCTAAAAACAATAGAGAATTTGAAAGCTCCAATCGAATGAAGTCTAACTGTAGTATTTCTAATCACGCGAAACTTAAAGGCAGTCTGTCACGTCTCTGATTGGTCGCGACAAAGTTATCGCTCAACACAACAGATTTATTTGTGAATCTGTGTATCTGAAACAAAGGAGAGCAAACCGTTTTGACTTTCTACGGCCGTAGAAAGTTAGAGGATTAACAGCCATTGAAATTTCCTATTCTTTGCATTGTCCAAATTACCCAATCAAATGCGTGACAGACTGCCTTTAATCTGCAAAGAGGTACACCCACATTAGTCATACAAAGTGCTAGTTATTGACGTCAACAAAATGGACAATTCAAGTAAAAATAAAAATTTTTCCAAGTCTGGTTGAAATCTCTATGGTCGCTTTATTCGAAATCAAACAAAAAAATCAAACGTTAGGCAGATCCTTAGATCGCATGAGGAGTTTCATGAGCTGTTCCTTTCTATATGACCATTGCATTAAAGACGGCGTTGACGGATTCTTTTACCATAATCCTTTGCGCTAAGGACCGAGGTACAATCTGCTGCTTGAGGAAGGCCATTGACAAACCGGGTGGCGAGCAAAGCGAGATAAACTTAAATGAAGGGGTCCGGTGTTACTCCCCGGGAGAAATATGAGAAATCGCCCTTCAGATTGTCTTTAAAACACATTAATCTTTGTTTCTAAATACACATCGACTATGCACAGGAATGTAGTTTGGGATGGAAATTGTAAAAATTTCCCAACAAAGCAAAAATATCGAATTTACCTAATCGTAAACATTCCCTAACGAAGCCATAATACCTAATGTACTTAAAAGATGCTGTAGAGTTATAGCATCATGTTTCTGATGTGAGACAAGTTTGTTCCTGCAAATACCTCTATCACAGCAAAAAATATCAAAATTTCATGAAAATTTTCTCCTTGGAAACTTAGAGGAAAGGTACTATTTCCAATTATTTCTGATGTAAGAAACGGAAACTTCCCTTACCGCTTAGTTTTGCAGAGGAAATTTCTAGTTTTTACAAAGTTTCTTCTTCTAAGACCATCGGAAATTTAAAGAAATTTGCAGTGTATAGGGCTTCCTACAGTAATGGAAGGAAGTTGAATGGGACATAATAAATAAGCACATGGGGTACCTACCTGATATTCTGTATTACTAAGATAGCATAAGAATAAGAGATCTACTGCAGCAATTACTGAAATTTTTAGGGGGTCATGCTCCTCCTGGCCCCTATATACTGGTCCACGTTGCAAGGTTCTGTATCTGTATCTGTATGCTACTTAGCTAATACTCACTAGTGAGCAAATATGCTAAGGGTAATTGTTGTTGATTCCTGATTTCCACTGAACGCCTCTATTCATGCGAAGCTGTCTCGGACATAATTTCAAAATTTTGTAGCAAAATGAAATTTGGCCACTTGCAAGAAGCTAGATTTACGAACTTAGGTTTACAGCTTAAAGATGAAACTAGCACATAACGGGGTTAGTTGCAAAAACAGTTTGCTAATCGGCATCACTAGTATTAACATGAATTTAGCTAGAGAACAGTTGCTTCAGGTTATTGTTATTGTACGTCCATGGGTTTTACTATGATGAGTCTGCTATTTAAAGCAATTTTGTACTACAAATTATCTGTGTAAATATGCAAGTATTAGAATACTAATAAAGTATGGCAAGTCAGCCCCTGCGGCCAACGGTTTGCAAACACCTTCCATTACATAGCTCAAAATCAATATTTTCGATAAATTTTGAATTAAACAAGTTTGCCACTTTATACTCATTTCAACAGAACTATTCTTGCTTAAAGTAATTGCAACCTTGCAATAGACAATGACGCTAAAGTAAACATGGCAGCAAGGAAATTGCTACCAAGATGTATTGCCTGCAGTTAATAATGAATTAGTGGGGAATTGATGACAATAGTACGTAGATTTGTAGCAACAGAGCTTTTATGATTGCATAGTCGTAACAACCAAAGGAAGTTTATATTTTCAGAGACTTTTGTTGAATTTTGAGGCAATCAGAAAGGTAAGGTTCGTATAAGGTTTGCTCGCTTCGCTTGCTGTCGGCACTTTGACAATTTTTGTCCCCCAGCATTTCTTCCCTGAAATTGGAAAATGTGTTTTAGAAATTTGGATAATGAAATTTCATTTAGTCACTAGATGTAACGATTCCAAAATGTGATTGCGTCATGAAAGGAACGAATGATATCGTAGGTGACGTTAAGAAACCTGATAAAAAGTGGATTGAAATTATTAGGATTAACAAAATACAAATCCTCATAAATGTTCAGATTCTATTCGTCACCTGGTAAAAGTTCGTCTGCTTACCTTTCCAAGTTTTTCACTTCCTCCTGAGCCATTTTTCTCACGTCCTTCATCTTCCATTGTGATTTCATTGTCAGGTTCATGTGGTGGATACTGACCCGCGGGCCCCGCCCGACAAGGCCTTTCAATCTTGTGTGTAATGTACAGCGTAAGATTGGTGAACATCTCTCGGCAATGCCCACATTGGTGCAAATCTGCCTCTCCATCTTCACTGTCGTCTGAAAAGACAATCAATATCGTAATAAGTGTTATCTGGGGGGGGGGTCTTTGGGGGTATGTGATACCGCAAAAACGCAAGAAAATTTCCCTTTTACCGCAATACCGCACTTTAAAACTGACGATTATCGAAGACGAACAAAGACTCACTATAACCATCATTGGCTATTGAAGGTGAATGAACAGTCCATATTCTTACTTATTTTGTACAAATTTCTCGTCCCATGGACTGATCCATGTTAGAAAATTATGCAGACAGTCCAAAAGTTCTGTGCCATTTCTTTGCAGCTGAATGGGGAGGGAGTTAACTCCATATGAAAGGTATTGTCTTGCTAGTACATTAGTTTTGCAATTGTTCAAAGAACTTCGAAAGAGCTAATATGAGCCCCTTGCCATTTTTCATTTCTCTCCAGCTCAATGACTGTTTCAAGCGCGTTTTCAAGCATTTCTCGAAAATTTTCTTGCTCATCCTATACCCTGCCATTTTCTCTTCAATTTTAAAGAAATTCTTGCGGACCCTCTTTCAATAAGATGGGGGGGGGCAACCATCAATATATTGTACCTAGAAGAGCAGTCGCTTCAGACTGGCCGCTTATTGAATCTTATGGCTCTACCTACCATACCTAGAGTATGGGCCAAACAGAAAATTAGCCGACCCTCGCTGCCACTTTAAATGGTTACTTCCTCATCACTTCACTTCTTTCATATGAAAGTTTCATAATGAAACACATCAGATTCATTGGAAATTGCAAAGTTTCTCTGGCAATACCGAATACCAAGCCTCGATGTACTAAAAACCGTTCACCGCTGAATTCTCCAAAACCGAAATACCGCACCATTTTAAGGAGATTACCGAATAACCGACGTCAAAATAGACAAAAACCGCAATACCGTCAACCCCAAAGACCCCCCCTTATCTTTGTCATTCAAGTCGTTACGTGAAGTGCTAAGTTCGTGTTTCCTTTTATATGTAGCGATGAGGCAGTTAAAGCTTTTCGCTCCAAATGGAAAGTAGCAGGGCATAGTATTTTCTAAGTAATAGGAACAGTAAGGTATTAGATGGAATTTACAAAAATCGGAATTAGGAATAGCCAAAAGAATATCTATGAGACGTTGGTTGGGAAGCGCAGCTTCATTATAAACTTAAGCAACAGTATCAGGACAAGAGCTCAAAGAGTCATGAAAGAAACAGTCAGTGTATGGATGACATTTCAATGATCAAGACAGATCCATGTTTACAAGAAATTATAAAATGGATTATGCCATAGTGTAATGTTTTATGATTATCATTATTATGATTATTTGTAAGACCCATGCCCCTAGAATATAGGAGGAGTTGATACACGAGGCAGACAACGAATATGGCGTAATCTTTGCATCAAATCTGCAATATCCGACACATAGTGTTTTAGGACGTTTTTGAGATAGTTTGTCTCATCCTCAGCTGAATGAAAATTTTAACACGTGTGATTTAAACTTCCTTTGTGATACGCATAGATTGTGTCGATTTATCTCCGTTTATTTGCTTAAATAAAAATCATAAACACCGATATGCCCTCATCAAACTCCAAACTTTCTCATTTCCCTTCCTCTTTTTCTGAAATCTCTTCAGAAGTTGCAACCTTCCATATTCTCTAAATCAGCATCTCAGTTTAGTGGCTGCTACAACGTTATGATTATCATATTAATATCACCATGGTCTTGTAATTTACCGTATCTGGGGCTACAAAGGGCACAGGGATCGAAATACTCCAGTGAAGTCAAAAGTTATGGTTGTATTTTGTAATTTTTCCTTTTTCTGTTATGTAAATAGTTGGTATTAATTAGTTTGTACATAATTATTTATGTATATTAACTATGTCCCTACCAACTGTAAATAAAGAGATTATTATTATCATTATTATTATTATTATTATTATTATTATTATTATTTTTTATCATTATCATTATTATTATTATTATTATTATTATTATTATTATCATCATTGTATCCTTTCCATTTAACTTGCAACCATTGGTGAATAATGAATTTGAATTTGTGTTTATGAAAATATTGAGAATATTAGCAATCACGAAAGATTCCCTTATCATGCAAAAAATAAAATTCAATTTCAATGCCTTTTGAAGGCCAGTTGCTAGGAACGATGTATCGTAAGCCGAACGAAAAACCAAAACAAGAGAGAGGCTTGGTCATACACAATTTCTACGTCACGTAAAATATAGAAGTTCAGTGAGAGCGCTAAATCCTAAGAAGCCCGTGTGGCCCGTAGCTAGGACTCGACACTCTCATCGTCGCGGCCGGGTTCGATTCACCGCACGGGAGCCCACTTAGCGGGCCCCTTGAAAACCAAAACTTGTGTTGAACAGCTTCCCTCCCTAAAATAGATATCTATAGTTGAAATTGAATATTTGAAGCTGAAAATTTTAGGGAAGGGAAGGATCATGGATAGTGGCTGGCTTTTAATCCTGTTTCTCGCAACGAATGACCTAATTGTTATCTTATCGTAGTACCTGTAAGCAATCACAATAAACAATGACAGTTGCTATTGCCAAAGGAGTTCCGTCGCTTGAAGTTTGCAGTCAAAGAGCGATCGGTTTACCTCTCACAACGGGATGCTTTCCAATATTGATTAATGAAAAACAAGCTACGAGAGAAGTTGGTAACTAGCCCTTGTGACATAAAAGCCTGCAGTGAATTTTCTCTCACACCTTATTGATGTTGTCAGGGACTCCGAAAGGGAAGGGCAGGAGGGGCAATGTGCCCCCGGGCCTCAGAGTCTAATGGGGCCTCTTAAAAGAAGATTTTCGACATTCTGACTGCAGGAAATGCTCTGAAATGCATCTTAAGTCAACCTAAAGGCCGTGATGGAAAAATTTTCTGCATGCTTGGCTCGCAGGGGCCTCATTTCGCTGTTTTGTCTCTGGGCCTCCAAAACTTTTGGCGGCGCTGGATGTTGTGCTTGTCAAAAGTGGATCTTTTTTCGATGCAAATGAAATCTAATTTTGAACGTTTTAACGTGTTCGAAGTCTTTCAAAATGCATCTTTCTACATAATTTTTGACCAAATCTTTACAGTAGGATTTATTTCAATTCATAGGCCAATAATACTATTATTTATGATTTAAATGAACTGCAACATGTACGTTCTAAACACAATTGACTTCAAGATTCATTTCAAATTTCAAATGTGAAGAATACTATTATTTACAGTGTAACAGACTGCAACTTGTACGTTCTAAAAAGACGTATCCAAAGCTTGTGAGAATTCCAAATTGAAGATGCTCCCAACCTCAATATAACAAATTTCATCAAAATTCGACTTTGATTTTCATTTCACATTTCAGATGCGAAGAATGCTATTATTTACAGTGTAACAGACTGCAACTTGTACCTTCTGAAAAGATGCATCCAAACTTTGTGAGAATTTGAAAGTGAAGATGCTTTTAACTTTAACCTAACTAATTTCATCAAAATTCGAGTTTCTGATTTATTTCAGATTTTAAATGAGAAGAGAATGCTATCATTTACAGTGTATAATAGAAACAAATTTGAAATTTGAAATAAATCTCAAGGTTAAGTTTTGATTAATTTATCAGGTTAAGTTAAATTCAAAAGCATCTTCAATGTTGAATTCTCATAAACCTTGGATGCGACTTTTTAGAACGTACAAGTTGAAATTTTTTACACTGTAAATAATAGCATTCTTCACATTTGAAATTTGAAACAAATCTCAGAGTCAAATTTTTATGAAGTTTGTTAGGTTAATATTAAAAGCATCTTCAATGTTGAATTCTCACAGACTTTGGATACGTCTTTTTAGAACGTACAAGTTGCAGTCTGCTACACTGTAAAAAAATAGCATTCTTCACATTTGAAATTTGAAATAAATCTCAAAGTCAGATTTTGATTAAATTTATTAGGTTAAAGTTAAAAGCATCTTCACTTTTGAATTCTCACAGAATTTGGATACGTCTTTTTAGAACGTACAAGTTGCTGTCTGCTACACTGTAAAAAATAGCATTCTTCACATTTGAAATTTGAAATAAGGCTCAAAGTCAAATTTTGATGAAGTTTGTTAGGTTAAAATTAAAAGCATCTTCACTTTCGAATTCTCACAAACTTTGGATACATCTTTGTGAGCGTACAAGTTGCAGTTTATTGCACTGTAAATAACAGCATTCTTCACTTTGAAATTTGAAATAAATCCCAAAGTCAGATTTTGATGAAATTCATTAGGTTACAGTTAGAATTCAAAAGTATCTTCAATGTTAAATTCTCACAGACTTTGATACGTCTTGTTAGAACCTACAAGTGGCAGTTTATTACGATGTAAATAGCGGCATTCTTCACATTTGAAATTTGAAATAAATCACTAAGTATAATTTTTATGAAATTTGTTAGGTTAAAGTTAAAAGCATCTTCAATTTTGAATTCTCACAGACTTTGGATACGAAGAACGAAGTTGCAGTTGATCACACTGTAAATAATAGCATTCTTTACATATAAAATTTGAAACAAGTCTCAAAGTCAAATTTTGATAAAATTTATTAGGTTAAAATTAAAAGTACCTTCAATTTTGAATTCTCACAAACTTTGGATACGTCTTTTGGAACTTACAAGTTGCAATTTTTTACTTTGTAGATAATAGCATCCTTCACATTTGAAATTGGAAATAAAACTCAAGATCAAATTTTGATTAATTTACCAGGTTAAAGTTGAAATTGAAACGCATCTTCAAAGTTGAATTCTCACATACTTTGGATACGACTTTTTAGAACGTAAAAGTTGAAATCTTTTACACTGTAAAGAATAGCATTCTTCTCGTTTGAAATTGGAATAAATCTCAGAGTCGAAATGTTGATGAAGTTTGTTAGGTTAATGTTAAAAGCATCTTTAATTTTGAATTCTCACAAACATTGGATGCGTCTTTTTAGAACGCGCAAGTTGCGGTTTATTCTACAGAGTAAAAAATTGCAACTTGTAAGTTCCAAAAGACGTGTCCAAAGTTTATGAGAATTCAAAATTGAAGGTATTTTTAACTTTAACCTAACAATTTCATCAAAATTTGACTTTCAGATTTATTTCAAATTTCAAATGTGAAGAATGTTGTTATTTACAGTGTAACAAACTGCAACTTATGCGTTCTGAAAAGACGTATCCAAAATCTGTCAGAATTCAACATTGAAGATTCTTTTGAATGTTGACTTTAACCTTACAAATTTCATCGAAATTTCACTTTCAGATTTATTTCAAATTTCAAATGTAAAGAATGCTATTATTTACAGTGTAACAGACTGCAACTTGTACGTTCTAATAAGACGTATCCAAAGTCTGTGAGAATTCAACATTGAAGATTCTCTTAACTTAAACCTAATAAATTTCATCAAAATCTGACCTTGAGATATATTTCAAATAATTTCAAAGGTGAAGAATGCTATCATTCACAGCGTAAAAAAATTTCAACATGTACGTTTCTGAAAAGACGTATCCAAAGTCGGTGAGAATTCATCATCGACAATGCTTTTGAATGTTACTTTAACCTGATAAATTTAAAAAAAAATTTGACTTTGAGATTTATTTCAAATTTCAAATGTGAGGAATGCTATTACTTACAGGGTAAAAATCTCAACTTGTACGTTCTAAAAAGACGTATCCAAAGTCTGTGAGAATTCATCATCGACGATGCTTTTGAATGTTACTTTAACCTAATAAATTTCATCAAAATTTGACTTTTTTAAGACTTATTTCGAATTTAAATGTAAAGAATGCAATTGTTTACGGTCTAGTAAACCTCAACTTAGTTCTAAAAAGACGTATCCAAAGTCTATGAGAATTCAAAATTGAAGATGCTTTTAATTCTAGCCTTACAAATTTCATCAAAGTTTGACTTTGAGATTTATTTCAAATTTCAAATGTGAAGAATGCCATTATTTACAGCGTAAAAATCTATAAATAGTACGTTCTTAAAAGACGCATCCAAAGTCTCAGATCTCTGTGAGTTCAACATTGACAATGCTCTTGAATTTTACTTTTTAACGTAACAAATTTTATCAAAAATTTGAATTTTAGATTTATTTCAAATTTAAAAATGTCAAGAGTGTCATTGTGTGCATTGTAATTGAAACTAAAGCATGTTTGTATTTTGTAAAAGAACATATCCAAAGTCGATGAGAATTCAACATTGAAGATGCTTTTGACTTTTAACTTTCATTTGATGACTTTAACTTTGGGATCTTCAAATTTCAAATTTCATTGTGTATAAGTTAAATGAAATAACAACTTGTACGTTGCGAAGCAAAATGTCCAAAGTCTATCAGAATTAAAACATGAAGATGGTTTTAATTTTTAACTTTAACTTGAGATACTTTCATCAAATTTGATTTTCAGATTTACTGCAAACTTAAAAACGCCAGATTTGATATTTTTGGAAGAAGGAGACTGTGACCAAAGTCTGTGATACTGGAGTAGTTGGCCACGAAATTTCACCTTTGAGACAATTTTTCATTCAAAATTTTTTGAAGACCTTATATAGGGTATTGGCTATCTTTGGCCATCAAAATTGGAACTTGGAAAGCTACATTTCAGTGCACTGCTTCGCCGTTAAGAGAGCTATTTCGGTGCACATCAATTTTGTGAGAGAAAATTGACCAATCGCAGTCAAAACTATTTTTGATGTAAAGTTGAATCTTAACATTTGAGCGGCCTCGCAAGACAAGCGAATCATTTTGGAAGCAATTGTAAATTTAGGATTAACCTAAATTCCAATAAGTGGGTACAGAGATTTGACAAGGTATAGGTCAGGAAGGCAATTGACAGAGCTATAAAGAGAGCCATTTTCATATCGTTCCTGCTTTACTCGGCATTAAATTTATGAATTTGAATTACAAAATCGAATCTCTATTTTGGAAATATGAAATGGAACATATCATCTTTAGCCTTGTATTATTCCAACAAGCATATCTCTAACGAGTTCCCTCTTTCAAGCCACCTCTTTCACACCCCCTTATGAGCCTCTAAGCCCACAGGGGCCTAACAGAGCGTTTACGGCAAGCGTGTTTTATTCCAAATGATTCAAATTTGAAAGAACTTTGGCTCTAATCTAGACCTAAGCAGCTATAGGGTACGTGTGCATCATCATTTATTTCAATCACTTCAAGCCGTTTAGATGAAATAACAGAATTCAAACAAATGAACTAGTAGAGCACTTAAATTCAATCACAAGCAACCGCCATCCATAGCAACAACACAAATCTGAAACAGTGACAGCATGATAGGGTGCTTAAGGAATTTTCCATTCAACATGAAATTGGATGAAAATGAAGCAGGGCAAAAACAACAAAAGGCGTTCCGTGTGTTATCAGATAAACAAAAAAACTTGCAAGACGATAGACAAATAAATAATGCATATTGATGTGCACAAATTTTGTAAGAAAAGACATCTGTGGACTACAAGCTTAGACAAAAGACTTTGAGATGCCTTCTTCCTTTCAACTGTATCACTTAAAAAGCCTACTAAACAGCACGCATGAAGATTCTAAGCTTGATGACCAATCAGCCCACCAAGGAGAGCCTTAGTTTCCTTAGTTGACTGGTTATAAGGCAGAGACTGACATGGGATTTCTGAGAAACGAACCAGGGTTCTATATTTTCAAACTTGCTAGTCTTGGCCTGAAATTGCAAAGATTAATGTGCTAAAATCTCACAAGCAATAAGCTATGGTTCCGTGCTTTACAGCCGTACATCTTATTGCATTTTTTAGCGTCTTAATTCTATGTATGATCCTGAGCAAAATGTTTCTTGTCTTTTTAGTGATCTGTATTGTCAAAATCAGCATCTGAAACTTGCTAAACGAGCAGAGGGCCAAATTTAAAATTGCAAATTCTACTTAATTATATTGCCTTCTGAAAATTGTTTCAGTTTCTGCAATGGATCCAGCATACGATCCATCATGGCCTGTCTAACTAGTACGTTAAAAACCATTACACAAATATGTAACCGAGAGTTGCTCCTATGCTATGGTTTGATTTCTAAAGATCCTATGGGTCTTTAAGTTAGGATCCGCAAATCAGGGCATACTGGACCCCTCAACAAATGTCACTTAGAAGGGAATCTTGCGAATAATTAAGGAGAGGACTTTGACGTGCTTGGTTCGTGCAATAGTGCTCTTGAGGTTCTAATTTAAAGGATTCTACGCATCTTTGGTCCGTAACCTAGGCCATACCATACGCCTAAAGCAGTTGTATGTAGTTGGGTATCTCGCAAATAGTGAAACAACGGCCTTCAGCCTAACGGTATCGACAGATATTTCTCCAAGGCTCGAATTCAAGGGATTCTACGGGTCTTTGGTCGATAAACAAGGCCATATCGAACGCCTAAAATAATTACATTTAGTGGCGAGCATTGTGAGAGCATAAAGAAAACCTAAGAGGCTTTTAACTTGTGTATTGATGGTATCGGACAACTTTATCAGTTACCAGTTGATACGGTCATGAAACATATTGTTATTTTGTTAATCACCTTGCTTCTTGTATTGTTGCATTGAAAGTTGCCACATGTCGCTGTTTGGGATAGTCTCTCACACAAGGATGTTTGCCTTAGCTATCATAAACAATTTTCATTGCATATGCGTAAGAACGGGTAGTCACGAATAACGTAGAAAAGAGATTTGACGTAGGTACAACTGATTCCATGCCTACCTAGTTGTGTGAGCTTTTCACTTAGTTAACGACACTTTAACGCAATGTTAAGATTATACACCTTCTGCAAACAAGGGTTTTAAATTGTAACGGACTCTAGTCAGTGCTTCCCTTATTATATGTAGCAGCCGCTTTGATCTCTGGGCCTACCATTTTAAGAAACTTGGCTAGAAGACCATGTATGAGAAAAATGCCAGTAACCCTGATGTTATGGTCTTAAAATCTCTTCATGAGTTCCCTCCACGGCAATCTATTCACACAAAGAGCCCTGCTGACCCCAAGGAATCCTTTAAGCAACTGACCTAAGGTTACCAAAAAGAAAAACCTCTACCACAAATGGACCGGTTAATTGACTAACTAGGAATGTGAATGGATGTTGATTAAGCTTTTGGATATTATGGGGAGGGGGCTTTGTTGGAAGAGACACTCTCATGAGTAATATGCAAATAAAGCATTTGAAATCAAGCATTCAATGTACTTTTCTACACTGTATTCGTGCCAGACCCTTTTGTTAGGTTATGCTCACTGAAACAACTGAAACACTGAAAGAAAACTGAGAAAATTTCAGTACAATATACACGACTTTGGTCTCCTGGTAATAGGATTGAATTAGCAAAGATACAGACCATATTTCACAGACAAATCCATAGCATATATCGTGGCCAAAAGAAAAGGAAAGAAACAAGCCGTTTCCATACTCAGGGCCGTCGAGAGCCAGCTCGGGCCCTGGAGTGATCTATGGGGACAGGCCCTATGGGGGGTTTCCTGTGATCACGCCCTTTAGACGCTCGGAAAATGAGGGAAATGCCCTTTTTAGGATTAGTTTCTTTAACAATTGCGTAAGTATTCCCTATAAAGGTCATACAAAAATTGCTTTATGAATCAAGCGAACATTGTTTTACGTTAGTAAAGCCAAGTTGACACCAGGTTGTTGCACTCACTAGAGGTGCTAGAGGGAACAAACGACTTACTTGAAAGACCAAAAAGATTGAATTTGAACGGTAACTCAAGGATCCTACGACGTTAACGACTCATTCGCTGGGAAAGAACCAGTTTCTATGATATTGAAATATCAATACAACGGTTTGGTTTGTATCATGTATACTATCATAAAAATACACTGAAAAGATATATAGCAATATTAACTTTCATGGCACAAAATATTTACGGGCCCCTTCGAGGCCCGGGCCCTGGACCTTTTACCCCCTCTACCCCCCTTCTCGACGGTCCTATCCATACTTAGTTTTTATTCTTTAGTTCTATGAGTAGGCAGAATGAGACCATTTTGAATTAATCTTTTAATAAGTCCTTTTCTGCTAGGTCTTTCTTATGCTACAACAATTTTTATTGTCAGAAATTCAGGAGAAAGTGCAGTCAAAATTTGAGAAGTATTCATCACATTTTTGTTATGTTATCAAAGGTGGAACAGTTGCAAACCTATTGAATGGCGTAACAGTCAGTAAAAGGAAAGCTGCCTTTTACAAAAACAAACAAACTCTTCGACATACCTGATGACAACGACAAACAAGCATTATTCTTTTCTGAGATCTGCAATGAAACAAGATGAATTATGCCTGGATCAAAACAACAGAGGATGCATACATACCATAGACAAAATCGGTCAAAGTCTGTTTATACCCTTTTCAAGTCAGGAGATAAATCTCTTGAGAAAATGCTTTGAATACTGCAACATACTTTGTGCCATAAAAATAGGTGCCGTGAATGCAGAAGGTAGTATAATACTGGAACTTCCTTAGGTAACTTTTACACGGGACCTGTTGGGACCGTTCCATATGGAACTGATTGGAACTGCTTGGAACTGTTCCTACTGCATTCCGTTCACATAGGATCGGTTCCTAAAGTTCCAAGGGCCTTGTCAAAGCATAAATGTTTTCAAAACAAAGACGTCTGCATCTCTTTTGTTCTTCAAAACAAAGACAGAAATTCTTTAATTCCATCGTTTAAGACTAGCAGAGTCATTTCCTAGCAATTCTCATTTGGAACCGTTCGACCCGTTTACACGAGACCTTTGTAGGTACGGTTCCAAATGGGATCGACTTCGTAAGTGAACCCATTTGGGTATGGCTAGCAGTTCCATTTTGAACGGTTGCAGTGTGTCCCGTGTAAAGGCAAGGCATAAACGTCCTCTTTTAGGTACGGTTCCAAATGTAACCGATCCCGTGTAAACTCTGTCTCAGAGTATTGTCTCATGACTTGAAATGCATGAGACAAGCATAATTTGTCGCAAGATTTTTCAGGAATGATGTGCTCACCGGATACATGGCAAGAAAAATGAAAAATGGGCAGTCATTTATCTCGAAAAAATCTTTCAACAGGACGTAAAGAATCCATCCATGTCTCACTGGAAGGAAAGCAAAAGAAAGAGAGCCTTGGCCAGAAACGCTCTGTATCGTATACTAAGGTCCACCTTGGTGCCACAAAGTATCATGATTAGCAACGGGACCGTAAAAAGTAAAAAAGTGCTGGGAAATCATCCGGCCAATATGCAGTTGCTTGGCACACGTTTGGAATACAATTAGGGCTAACGATTGCTTGAAAAGCGAATTTTGCGAGAATAGTGGATTCATGTTTATGAATTTAGGTTTGTTCAGCATTTGGCCACCCCTGAAAAGGTGGTTTTATCCATGAGATGTGCGAAACAAGAAAGAAAACTCTTATTGTCCCATCCTAATCATTGCCTTGCTAAAAAGCCCTACCATGTTTCCGTACCGCATTTGGCATGACATAAAGTGTGCCATACTCTTACCACTAATTTCATCATGTCGGAAGTTACCAAAAGTGGATAAAAGATACAAACAGGGGAAAATCCAAAGCAATCAGCCAAAGAATTTCAAAAAAGATACTCGAATAGTCGCTTTTAGATGCAAGAAGTTTGGCTACAATCGAAAGCGGTCCCTTACATGAAATCAGTGAAGTAGTTTTGTTCGACCTGGCCTTAGCGCTTTGATGTAACGATAATGAGGTTTCAGTATTTAAATCGAAGCCATAAACTGAAAAAAGCCAGTCAAGCATACTTCTCAGATTCAACATGATTGGGTGGATACTTTAGCATCATGCACGGTATTTCCTTTATGACTATGCTTCGTCAATAAAACATGCAGCCGTTGAGGGAAAACTTCAATTTGAGGCGACGACAAGGGGCCTCGGCAGTTTCAACTCATAAAGTGACGTTACATGGTTGTCAAACCGTTCATTCTTGATACAACTTATGTTGTAAGAATGCTCGCAAGGGAAGCCTAGCCAAATTGTCAATTGATACATCCAGGTAAAGTACAGGGACTTGAATTTGAAGCTAAAGATTGGAGGTTCGTCGATTAGTTTCTGTTCATAAAATGATTAAAACAGCTGCCCACTGCTTATGCTGCAGGTTGTCCAAGCCAGCAGCACAGTAGGGTAGGCCAACAAGTCGTAAAACTTTTAAGACTAAAACCAGTTTGGGAAGCAAATTCAAAAAGTCTCATCAAGAAACAGAGATGCTATGGCTTCCAAAAAGATAAGTTAAAAGTTAGGCACAGTCGATTCATTTCAACATCTTCTATTTGGCTGCCCCATCCTACAATTCAGATGCAACATCTGCTTAGGTACAAGTTTACAAGCTCAAGATACAATCATTGCTGGCAGTAGGCGTCTACTTTGAGCGTAAATTGATGAAATTTCAGCTGACGAAAGGCCTTAGGTGAAGTACGGCGGCTGCCACACCCTGTTATGCAGGATGTGTAACTGCTTGTAACTGTAACTGTGTAACGAGCTTCACACAACTCGCTAGAACTTTAAGCATGCGAGCATTGTCGGTAGCATGCCTTCAAATATACGGTAGATGAGTGAAAAAGGAGATGATTTTAGACCATGAATACAGCCAAATGGCTGCCACACCCTGCTATGCTGATTTTTAAATGCAGAGCTTCACACCACACGTGGCGACCTTAAACATGCAAGCATTGTGGGAAGTGCATTCGACCTGGGAAAGCAATTCGTGACTATGTGGTTTCGGGGATGTGGATTGATCGGCGACATCAAAGATTGCGAGACTGATAAACGAAGATTTTGCGCGGATCATTCCTAAACCATTCAAGAAGAAAGCGTATTTTTATAACACCGAGAAATAACAGTTAATCTGTTCTTCAACAGTAAGCTCTGTATTCTCAAAAGATAGTCTCGTCACGATAGGTTTTTTGAGGCATGGCTTGCATTCGTCTTGCCACTGTCAATAATTGTATTACCTCCATTGTTCTCGTTTTGTCTTTCGATCTCAAAGCAGGAATGATATTTCAAAGCGGGGTTATTGATTCAACATGTAACAATTGGATAGATTAAGAATCAAAAGGAAGCTAAAGTAAACAGGATTGCAAGGTCTCCACTGCCTCAATTAATACAAAGATTAATTACACTGTACTTGATATTGTTAATAATTGTTGCATCATTTTTAAACTTAACTATGAGAATTTGACTAGATCTAAGAAAAGCTCTATGAACTTGAATCAGTCTCTTGGTACTAGAATTTTTCTTAAAGTCTTAGAAAATTTTTTACCGCATTTGGTCAAAAACTCTAAAATGGTTGATGTAAAATGCTATTATTGCTTGTTTGAACTGAAGGAAACTTCACCTGTTTCGCAATGATTCTGCAAACTGCTCAGAAATCATCAGTAGTTTCAGAATCAGAAGATTTTTTGTCATTGGCTCAGGTGTGATGTTCACGTGATACTCACAAGTCTTCTGTTTGTTCAGTATAAAAACAGCCCGGTGGTGTCATTTATCTGTTCTTGACATGAGCCAAACTGAAGAGTGTGTAACGAGATGAGGTGAAAGTTTCTCGAATTTACAACTTAGGCCCATTTTTGCTCCAAACCAATCGAGCTTATTTTCACATCAAACATACTTACGAACCCCAAATGGTTGCTCAAATACCTTCAAAAAGGTTGAAATAAGGTCTTCGAAGTGTTTGTTTCTAGTTTCTCAATTTTTCTTCTGAAGAATTAGTGCTAGAGCAACGGCCATTTTCCACCGCTTAGCGTTGCCTAGCCAACCGTGAAATCCATAATGGCTACTAAATGCACCCAGACTCTGGGCGCATTTCATTGAAGTGTACCAGGGTGTTCATTCAGCTTCATGATCAGCGTATGACGTAGGAACACCCTGGGAACGAGGCCGTCACTGTTCCGGTTTAGGATTTAGAAATTTGATGACGTCACATCCTCAAACGATTTAGAAGACGCGATGTCATTTCGAGAATGAGTAAATATTTCGGAACAATCCAACAGTAAAATTTATGAACAGGCAGGTTAAGACTCTTTCAAGCCATTGATTAAGATAAATATGTCATCGAATTTTCACCCATCTTATCAACAAAGAACAGGACCATAAGGAACAGTTCACTAAATTTTTGACCATCTTTGGAAGCATTTAGTCCGTTCCTTGCTGCTTTTACGCACTCGCAAAGGCTCAATGTGGAGAATCGTTAAAAAAGAGGTCTTACATGATTGTATCCATGGAGATTGCATTGTTCCAATGGTAATTTTGCTACAATGTACGGAACTCAATGTCAACATGAGAAGGAGGAGTTTTGGAATGGCAACATAATAGCCACATTTTTCCATTTCGATGACAGGCAGATAAGGGTCAATGAAGCATTGACTTAAGTTATCACGTAACATTACGTGAGCTATGTTAAAAACCAAGGCTTTGTAAGATAAGAACTAAAGTTCAATTTCCGGTAAGCTCCTGGGCACGCAATATTTTTTTCTTATGCTAAGCAGATTTTGCGAGGCAAGCTGCTTGATTTCATATGGAGATTACTGCACTTACCGTTTGCACTTCTGCACTACTGGGTGAACTGATAACATATGACAGTGTTACTAAACATTTTCAAAGACCAAACTCCGGAACTTGGAAAGTTTTCCTATTCAGAAAGTCATGGCTTTATGGATGATTTCTGAATTATTGGAATGATTTCTGAACTGCATAACACCTTTAAAGTTAAAAGAGGATGTGGATAAGTGCTCTTGCTCTTTTACATGAAAATGGAGCAGACTTTGAGGGGTATTTTGCTTTCTATGCCTCCCCCCTCCCGCGAATCATACATATGTGAACAAACTGAACTGAAATGATAAAAGGACCAAAATGAATTTTACAGCTGTTACTCTACTCATTCCTAAGAGAAGGAAGTGGTATATGCATTAATTAATCAAATTATTTTGAGCACAATAAAAAAAATTCATTGTGCCCTTCGTAGATACATTGCAACAGTGTAGGTACATTGCAACAGATACAACAGTGCAGGAAATATCTAGTAATTAAATGTCTTATTACAACTTCGAGAAATTTACAATAGACTGCACCTTGCTGTAGGCTAATGCTCTAGCATATCTTTAACAAATATTGCTGTTAAGAGTTTGTATGGGGGGGGCTGTATGGTGATACTTTTGAATTGAAAGTGCACGTGATATGAAAAAACAGTCTCAGAAATCAGACGTGATATCGGAAGGAAATAGCCTTGAGATGACACAAGATTGATACATCTACGGTGCAATAAGTTGCTAGAATTGCAAGCAAACCCCATTCTACTGATATGAATTCTAAATTCAGACCTCTCAGATTTCAAACTTCACTCTATAAAGAGCCATTGCCACCACCCAGGGTCTTTTGCGGCCAAGCTACCATTTCAGACAAATCTAAAAATCAAATTTAGGCCTAAACGGAAGTTATACATCCACAATGTAGTAGCTGAACTAAAAGAACATTTCAAATACAGTATACAAGTTGTTTTATCATTTCAACTATTGCAGCGAGTATCCAAGGTTTCCGCTTACGCCAGATTCGATACTCAGACAGTCTCGAATTTCAACCTGCCTGCAACCATGGGTATTGTGGACACGATTTGGGTGTTGATCGGGTCCACAATACCTGGCCTACATGTTCCCAAATGAATAAATGTATTTTGTTACCTATCCAGTCTTCAATTCATTGTTTACCTTCTCTTTCTTAATTTGGATTCGATGGCTTGCTCTCCACAATTTGCAATGGGCCTGAGGTTCAAACTGTACCGCGCTCTGAAAGTTATGACCTGAGAATTAGTTCCTAGATCGACGACTCATCCTTTTAAATTTTCAGGATGAGTCGTTGGGAGGCCACGTCGATCTGGGAACTAGTTCTCAGGTCATAATTTTCAGAGCACGGTACGGTTTGAACTTTAGGCTCATTGCAAATCATCGAGAGCAAGCCATCAGCTCCAAATCAAGAAAGAGAAGATAAACAATGAATTGTAGACTAAAAGGTAAGGAAATACATTCATTCATTTGGGAACATTTAGGCCACATGTTGTGGACACGATCAACGCCCTATACCCATGCTGCAACACGCCTGTAAAAGACCCTGGGTGACAATGGTTCTCTGAGATCTTTTGACTAATGCCTGTCCAATAATTGTGTTGTCAAGCAATGCAAGCTTTACTACTGAAAACACTCATCCTCTGTAATAACAGCTGCGTCAAGAACTCGTCAAACATTCGCAAAATCGTAGCACTGCGTGGATTTGAATTAATCGAATGTTGGCTGGATTCATAGCAGGCAAGCTGACGTATTTTGTGATTATAGTCGTCTTTTATGAGAAAAAAGAAAAGATAGCTAAGTTTGACTCTACGAAAATCTATTGTTTGCAAAATGCCCGAAAAAGGCCTAAAACGCTCAGTCAAATCGTGAAGGAACTTCTCACACCGGGCAGCACAAAATTGCAGTTTTCATGTTTATCAGATGTTATCTGCACATTTAATAAGATGAGATCGAAAATCCTTACAATCTATTCGAGAATCCATTCCTGCAACTCTAAGGAGAGATTAGATGCCTTTGAGCAGTGCTCTCTGCAGGAGCTTCCTTATCATTTGATCAAATGAGTTTTCAGTTATTTGAAAGCGAAAGAATTTTCGTACAAGTGTATTTACCTAAGTGTTCTTTGCTCATTTAAATGTGAAAAGTATCACAAAAATACTCGAGTCTTTCTGCTATCAAGCATAGTCATAGTGATAGTGATAGTCATAGTCATAGTCATAGTCATAGTCATAGTCATAATCATAAAACTTATTTATAGTTGGTTTACTTGCAGTTAACAACAACTTATGAACACCAACTATCTACAATATACAATATGCAATATACAATATGCAATATAACAAAATATGTAAAAACCCTAAATTAAGTGCAAATGTAGCACGTGCAGTTGTTGCCATCCCAGCAACGTATTTCGTTTTTTAATTTCATGAGAGAAGTTGTCAATTTTAGGTCATCACCAAGAGTATTCCACAGTAAACTCCCTCTAAAGGATAGAGAATTTATTCCGTAGCGCTGAGAACTCACCGAGGGGAGTTTGCATAGTTCCTTAGTCCGTTGGTCGTAGGGAACATCTTTCTTACAAAAAAATCCCACATGTGAGTTGGTTTCATTGATTTGTAGATTTCAATCATGAGATTTTGATTGCACAAAGTTTGATCTAGAAAGCGCATTTGATGAACTACCTTTCAGTATCGCAAACTGGGGCGATCGACTTTAAGCCCAATTTCCAGTAAGCGGAATATTCCGAGCGGGCGGAATTTTTGACAATAAAAAGTTGCTCAGCCATAACTATCTATTCAATGTCAGAGCGACATTTTCTCCCGTGAACAATGAGATTTCCGCCCGCTCGGAAAATTCCACTGATTGGAAATCAGCCTTTAGGGACGATAACTTTCTTACAATGCGAAAAACATCGGTGCCAGGCCCAGGCTTAAATTTTTTGTCAAAATTGCATATTTCATAACTCCCAGAATGCAACTTGATTTGCTGTCATGTCACATTGTTATGAGATCCTATACACCTCCAGTTAAGGGTATGTGTAAGGTTAAGAGGTTACAGTTGCAACGAGGAAAACAATAGAAAATAATACCATTCAAAGCGAGGTCAGACACACGCCATGAAGAATGGATATCCATAGAAATAGTTATTTTATCTACAAAGCAGCCTACTTACCGTTGCAAAGTCGCTTTAAAGGAAATCTAAAGGCTGATTTCCACTCAGTAGAATTTTCCGATTGGACGGGAAATCCTTTGTCAATGTGTGAAAAATGTTGCAGTGAATTTGAATAGAATGTTACGCGTGACTAAGATCTTATTGTCTAAAGGCCAATTTCCAGTCAGCGGAATATCCCGAGCGGGCGGAATTTTAGACAATGAAATGTTGCTCAGCCGTAACAATCTATTCAATTTCAGAGCGACATTTTCTCTCGTAAACAAAAGAATTTCCGCCCGCTCGGAAAATTCCACTGACTGGAAATTAGCCTTAAGATTCAGTCCGCTCGGAAAATTCTACTGAGTGGAAATCATCCTTAAGGATGTATATGTCTTTGATGAAAAGATGAGCGCAAAGACAATAGACTGTGACATGTACTGAAATATATTTGGGTAACTATTCTACGTCAAAAGGAAATACTGACATCTGATTGGCTAGAATCTAGAACTGCATGGCTAGACTAGGCTAGAACTGCATGTGGCCAAAAATGCTTCTCTTACAGAGGAGCTAAACTTTGGAATGATCAAAATAGATAACATAAGATGGCAAGTACTTTCACCCAATTCAAATCGTCACTGAAAAATGACAAACCCTGAGCATTGTCTCACATCCCCTTTTACTTTCATTTCTTTTGTATACATATTTTTATCTTGAAATTGTAATTTTGTAGCCTATTTTCTTTTGTAACAGGTCAGTTTGTAAATCAACTTCACTTTGTGTATTGAATACTTACCCTGTATGAATATTATAAAATGAAATGAAAATGAAATCTGACTGCAAGTGGCTTCAGCCACTTTAATAGCAATAAACGCCAAGGTATTTAATATCTATAACTGAGACTGATTTTTTCAAATTTGAAACAATAGCTCTCTTACAGTAGTGCCCAAGGAAACAATAATGTTACAAGCTCACATGACATGAAGGGCATGTTTTTAAAAGCTAAATCTCGAATCGTACAGCCCAACATAATAAATAGAAAGGCGTTCTAAAAAATAAAACACTTCTTAAATGTATTTCCATCGAGTTTATGATTTATTCATTGCTTCGATCTATGCTACAGTGGAAATTCCCATAGCGTTGACATATCGTGTTTTAAACATTGATAATTCATTTAAAAGTGTTCGTTATAATTTTTCCTTCCTTTTGTTAGAAAAATGCTTGTTTTCAGTGTTAAAAAGATTGCACCAGAACAGTTAAATATGAATTTGCTAGAAACATCTGTCAGACAGTTTCAACTCTCACACCATCAACAAGTGGGCCGGAGGTACGGTGACAGCACGCGGACAGCTAGTGCCCTTTTCAAAAAGACTTTCTCGTATGTCCTCCCCTTGGGAAGGCGTTAATGGGTTCATGACTTGCTGATGGACGGGGGTCTGCCGCTTGGTTTTCAGAAAGCTACTCTCTTCTGACTACGGACAGCCACCTCCATACCCACTTTTATGATTAATTTTGGCGGAAAACAACCCATTTTTGACAATTTTTTGCCAATTTCTGCAAACTCACCCATGTTTAAGGAAAGTTTGCCGAAAAAGGGACCCTTTCTTAGCGAATTTAGGACGAAAAAACCCACCCATATGGGTGGCACATACTCGTACCCTCAACATGTTATGTTACCCCCCTCCCCCCTCCCCGGGATGTCCTCTAAATGCTCCATATCTGAATCTTCTGATTTGTTGCTTCTCCAAATGCCCTCTACTTTTGTCAAAAGATGCTTTTCGAGATTTTTTCACAGACAAATGAGAAGCAGTTGAGTATATGTGTGGTAGGATAAGATTTTGTAAATTCTGTATTAGGTTTTCATATCATGGTTTTTATATTGTAATTTTTCTTTTTTATTCGGTAATAGACCTTTTAGCTATTCTGAAAAAGAATCTCAATCGAACGATACTTTGCTACATTTTGTAGAATTTTCGAATGTGCACAATAACGATTAAAGCTCTAACGCCACTCGATCGAATCTCGTGTATAAAAATGTATAAAAATAACGCTCGATCCAGGCTCTTTTGCTGAATAGCTAAAAGGTCTATTTTATATTGTACATTGTAAGCAATTTTTTAAGTGGAGGGCCCCTTGCAAAAAAACTCTGGTTGAAGGGCAACCCTCCTTAATAAAATCAAATATCAAATATCAAAATATCAAATATATAAATATATCACATATCAAATAAGGATTTTGGATAGAAATGGTACAAACTGATTGAGAGAGTCGTTTAGTCGTTAAAAGCAGAGGCTGGAATTTTGAAAACTTTTCGGAAAAGCAATTTGTCAAGACATTTCGGAACGTGAGAAGCAGTCAAAAAGCGGGATCATTGTTTAAAAACACAAAGTTAGGGTATATCCTGAAAAAATGTTCCTGGGGGTTTGCCCCCATCCTCCTTCTTTTTAACATCCCACCAATCCATTGCCATAGCCACGCCACTGCTTTCCTTGTCTATCTATATTATTGTACACAAAAACCCAAGGTTAACCAGCATACTCACTAATCTCCACTCTTTCACTGCTACTTGTAGCCTGTGACAAGTAAATTTCTACGAATAGTAGCTGTTGTTTGTCAGCTCTTATTTTGAAGTGCCCTTTTTTGATTGGCTGCCCTTGCCGCTCCATCTTCCTTCAGGCGCCTCCGACCACAAAGCCAGTCAGGAAAAGGATTTGGAACGAGCGCAAATTTTCGATGTGTGCATATCTTTAGATGCATTTTCATGCCCAGCTACCATCAGTCACAAAAAGCTGGATCATCAGATACAGATGTAGATTTTATAGATATACAGGATGGGTACGAGAAATCAGACTCAATCTGTAAGCTTGTTGTAGAGGAGCTGTAACTTCTGTAAAACCGCTGTGGAGGAGCTGTAACTTCTGTAAGACCGCTGTGGAGGTCCCGGCTTTATGCAGCTGCATAGGATGTGGTTCAACTAAGAGCTTGAGGCCTTCTTGAAATCAATCTGAAAAGTGATTGTTGATTTATGGCAAGAAATCAAAAGAGTAGCTGCTTCAAAACAGCAATTTCTTTGTTCTCCGATGTCAAAGTCAAACATAGCTAGAATGTAAGAAAAACATTGCAAGACAATGCCAGAGCCCTTTCTTTCAAAATTTGATTGGCTTTGATATAGCCTGCTTGAAGAGTCTACCATCAGTGTGGAGGAGAGAAAAGGAGGAGAAAGCTACCTCTAGAGGGAGCTGTCTGCTCATTTTCGCTCCTCCGCACTGCCTGTTGAGTCTGCAAGCAGGCTACTTTGATGTTGCTTGAGATACATAGATGAAAGGAGGTGCTATTTGAAGCAAGCAATTACTTTGTCTTTTCTGAACGATAAAGTGGGAACCGCTTTTTGGATTGACTCAAACAAGGTCTCAAACTCTTACTTGAAGCATATCCGAAACAACGGCTAGAATAGCCGCAAAAGTGAAGCAACAGCTCCTCCGAAGCAACCACACAAATAGGACACAATCTTTTTGCAGCACCCTGTCAGAAGGTAGTATAGAGAAGACACAATATGCCTAAACTTCCATTAATTCTTGGTGCAAAGGCCAAGGTAGGTCAGACAGTGGAATTTTTTGGGGGAACCCTTTCGTGTTTTTCTCTTCACATAAATGTTTCTGCTACTTCCTTATTCGTAATGACCTTCAAGGTTTTACGGGGAGTGATGAATGTTCAATCACTGTTCGTCTGGTATAGCAAGAGTTTAAAAAAAGGTTGTCTTAAGGGTGGATAATTATAATTACCAGGTAGCAAACTGGTAAAATAGCATATTTACGTTAGTGTTCTCCGTAAACATTGGATTCATTGTTAAGGCATCATTCTCACATGTCAGAGCAAACATACCTAAATTGCGGGGCAAATTCTACATCTGGTACAAGAGCAGCTGTCGAGGAACAGCAACTGCGCATGAAGATGCGGTTATCTGAGCACATGCGTCGTTTCAATGCCCGGAACCGATAATTCATTTCATTTGCGTACGTCATTTCAGTTATAGCTCCTACGTCAATCAAATCTTATAATCAAATAAGGACGGAATTACAATATAAATACAGTTGTTATCTAAAATACAGTTTAACAAGTCGTGCAGGTCGTAAGAAATGTTCAGTATGGTAACAGAATCAGGTGACAGAGTAAAAAATGGTCAGGATCTTTCCTTTTGGGTAGACGGTGCCCGTGCTGAAACAAGTACGAATATCTTTTTAAAGAAACCAAGAATTTGACCTATACCTAATTCCTTGAGAAAGTCTCGCAACTTCACCAGATTCTTTATCTTGCTTTCATGGAAATTTCACATTGAAGATATATGAAGCGGTGCCGAAGTATATATATTACACAAGTAACTTCCCAATGATACCACAAGAAACACGGCCCTGCTCCTGTAACAAAATCCCAACTGCTCCCGTTCAAGCACTTCATATAAACAATGTCTTAGCACCCATTGGCGTGCGATCCTTTATTGACATACCCCCGTGTTTGGTAATGTTGTGGCTTATCTCGTGCTTTGGTATTCTTGATGAAAGACGATCTAAAGTTGCATGCTTTGTTGTGGATGTATTCATTGCCATTGACCGCAAATTCGAGAGCTTATCAGGAGAAAAACCTTGGTAGAATTACTGGTTGACCCTCTGACCTTTTTATACACTAACAACTTTACATCACGAAAGCCAACCAATTACTTGTGACGTCAATCAGCCACATATGGGAAACATGATCCAGCAGAGAGGCCATTCTCCTCCCCAGCGACTTTTCCATGAACTCATCTATCCCACCTTGCGCGCAGTCTTAACACTCTTTTGCGAAGGATTTGAGACTGTATGCAGGCTGATCTGTCCTCCGTTGCTCGGCTTAGCAGTAGACTCTTTTCTCCTCTGCACATGCTCTCTAGTGAAATTGCTCCTCCTCAGCTGGGGCAATTCACTAAGTTGGTTCACCCTCCGTAGAGGGGGCTCTTTTCTCGACACATTTATCTAACGATACGATTTTATTCACAAATGTGGTCAACTCACTAAACATGTAGGGCGAAATTGAGATAGGACCTAAATTATTCAATGCAAATCAACGCGTAATACGTACTTTGCTGAAAATCGTGTGGGACCAAGCACTGTGCGTAACGCCACTGTCTTTGTGCTAGAAGGGCCCGTAATTTCTTTTTTACCTTAAATATAAGAGGGCCCGGGTGGCGATCGCCACTTTGCCACCCGGGCCAGACCGCGCCTGGCTGTCAGGTCTGGTCACGTTCACAAATTACCAACATCCAAGGTGAAACAGTCGTAAACAAGTGAAACATGGAAAAAGGAAGGACCTCGTGTCTAAGTAATTCTTGAACAACCCAAACACTTGAATGAACAAATATTTCAGCTCAATTCAACTATTTTCTTAATTTTTAAACCCTAACACCTTCAGAACGTGTTCAAAAAATAATACGCCCTTATTCTGCTCTTTTTTTGCCCCATTTTACAGTGTTCACTTTGAACTTTCATTCATCCAAGAAATTCATACCAAATCGCATCATTTTTGACTCATCTGTCAATTCTTTATTTATGAACCTATGAATTATTTCTTGCTTTGCTTATTCACTAATTCCCATACACATTCACAAGTTCAATTTTTTATCTTGAATGTTCCTCATCCATTTAAATGTCTGCATACTTTTTCAACCAATAACACCTATTTGTGCATTCACACAAAAGAACGTCATAATCCATTCAAGCAGCTTGGTAGATATGATGGACCTTCTGTCCTGTTCTCAACTTTAATTGAATGGACGCAGTTCCAGAAAGGTGTTCTTTGGCAAAGGTTACAGCTTAAAAAACCTCTAAATCTACGAAACCTTATCAAAAATAACATCTGCTAAACGTTTCAACAAACTCGTATTTCCTGGAACTTTTGAATATGAAACGTCTTGAAAGTCATCAAAGAAAATGTCAAAATTTTACTCTAGTTTCGTCTTTCTATTCAAACATAATAAGTTCATCGTTTTTTAAAAGTCGCAAGTGGCAGCCACAACTGTTTGATTCTATCTCAACTTGGAAAAACGATCGATATGTGTTTTGAAAAGAAACCAAGGTAAACAGCAGAGCCAATAGGAAAACAACAATGATTATTTTTGTATGTTCTTCATGATCCTAGCTCTAAGAAATCCATTCTTACATGTTCTTTATGATCCTAGATCTAAGAACTCAATTGATATACTTGCATCGTTGTTGAGTCGTTGTTTTTGTGTCGGGAAAAAATTGTAAGGAGATAGGGCACCATTCTTTCCATCTTCTACTTACACGAAACAAGGGATACAGAGGCAAAAATTGATGAGCTTGCCTGTTTCTTACTTTGCTTTCCAAAGAAACAAAGAATTCGTGAGCTCCGCTATCCCTTAGATCCACTGATCAGTCCATTCCGTATTTATGGTGGTCCGGTTGATACACCCGTTTGGACAGACAACTCGATACTGTAATTTGATAGCTCGTTATTAGTCGTTATGTCGTTATTAGTCGTTATGTCGTTCCACGGTTTACAGGAACCCCATTGTTACACCCCCCACCCCCTTTGTAACTTTATTCACCCTTAACAGTATTTACTTAGTCTAATGCATTTTTGTTTTGTTTTGCTACTCTTCTTAAACTTTGCTGTTTGTAGGTTTTACCTTTATATACATGTATGATTAAGAAGATTGAGAAAAAAGTATCGAGTATCGAGTTGTCTGTGTAAATGGGTGTATCAACCGGACCACCATGAGTATGGAATGGACTGATCAACGGATCTAAGGGAAGACAGACCCTAGACTTATTACATGAGTCATTGTTTCCGCTCCCTTTACCCCAATGATACCCCCACAATACCCAGTCCATGACTATAAACAGCAAATACCAATAAAATTCAATAGAGCAAACTTAGACGAAAATCATCAGTCTAAGCAAACCCTGTGAATTTCTATTTCTGTGGAAAACAAAGTAGGAAACAAAAAAGCAAGCGGGTTTCATTTGATACATAACATAAAATAATATAACAAAACATAATATAACATGACATAGCATAACATAACATAAAATAGCATAACATAACATATCGTAACGTAACGTAACGTAATGTAACGCAACGTATCATAACGTAACGTAACATAATATAACATAACATTACATAACATAAAGAAAGACAAATAATGTCGGTATTAAGGCCATTTCATTCCGTAGTTTTTTAGTTTCAGGGCATTTATCACCAAAGAATTGGAGAAGGCAGGTACAGCAAAACCAAGCAGGTCTGATGCTTGAGAGCCCTTTCAAGCTTTATGCAATAATGCACAGGATCATCCTAAAATGGGAAGACAAGTGACAAAAGTGCTGCCCCGGAACATGTCACAAATGACGCTTACAGCTGTCATCATAAATTCCACTCAGTTTCTTAAATAAATTGTAAATGAGTATGGAAGTATCTGTTAGGAAATAAAACTGAAGTCTATCATTAACCACTGGGCTAGTATAAAAAGAGGATCCCCATCTGCTTTCTTGTTTCTTACTTTGTTTTTAAAAAGAAACAGAAAATTGCAGGGTCCGCTGTCCCTTACATCCACTGATCAGTCCATTCCGTAATCATGGTGGTCCAGTTGATACATCCATTTGGACACACAACTCGATACTGTAATTTGATAACACGTTATTTGTCGTTAGGTCGTTATTAGGTGTTGGTCGTTCCAAGGGTTACAGGAACCCGTATTATTCAAACATGTGTAGCAAAGTAATTCAAGCATAACAAAACATACAAGTAAAAATCAGGTAAAATAACAAATGATAACGAAAATGCAATAAACTTTCTTCTTAGCACCTGTACAAATTGTCAGTTCATGGAATAGATTCGACGACACGTAATCTTTGGACAATCTAAGGAAAATATCTTCGCGGGAAAAACTTTGGATCAAATATTAGCCGATTGTTCTGCTAAAAGCAGTTTCCAATAATTTGGCAAAGAAAAGTCATGAGCAACCACCAACAGAACGCCAGTTTTCAATAGGAATTGAGTTTGAAATTAGGCTTCCCTCAGTGAATTTAAAAGGGAAGTTTTGGCCATAATTAGACCATCGAGGAATCAGATATTCCATGTACATGATATCGTTGGCATTAAACGATTGACAACAAATTTCGGCATAATTTGGTACATTGAGCCCTATTCGTGACTGTGGAAAGGGAAATAAGGATAACGAACATTTTCGCCAGAGCTGCCCTCTGTAAAATATCATATGGCAAGATACTTTTGGTCATCTCGAAAACGTTCTTAAACTTCAAAGTTTCGGAAATGGACTATGCATCACTTTGTAATTTGCCTCTTTTCGGAGCATGTGACTTGGATGTGAGTGTGAACAAAGTGATTACTCAGGAAACAATTCGTTTTATCGAAAATACGAAATGATTTTAGATTAAGTACAATTAAGGATTAAGCAGCACCATGTTTCTTGTAATTGTATCAATATTTCTCTTGTTTGTGTCTCGCAATTGTCCGTCGAAACGTTTTTCGTATTTGTGTTTTCTCGTAAATAAACTAACATACATTGTAAGTGCCATTGGTGTATTCTTGTGAATAAAAAATAATTTATACTGTGGGTGCCATACATATTGGAAAGTTGATGACCTTGTGCCTTTTCCTGCTATGATTAGCACAATTGAATTGAATTGCTATACTTGTAGTTGTTTAGATATCAGTTGTGACCCACCTTAACTCATTGTGTCATTGTGTTAAATGAATGTTTTTATTACAGTCAAGGCAAGAGTAGTGTGACCGATTGAAATAAATTATGCGAATATTAATCGTATAATAATCAAATCTAGATTTTCAAGAATCAAATAATAATAATAATGTTTTCATTCAACTGACCGCCCATACACTGTGTAAGTTGGACAATCGTTCAGCGGACGTGTGTGCTCGAGGAAGACAAAACAAGGCATTCCATGTATTTAGCAGTACGAGGGCCTTACACCACATTTCACATTATTATTCGAATTATTATTCGAAATGATAATCCATTCATGATTTGGCAAAATCAAATATTTTAGGATTATACCAGTGACACTATTCTTGCTTTGACCATAATACAATGAGCAATATTAATGCTGACGCTTGAGGTGGATCCAGCGCTAAGGTGGCTCACTATCCAGAAAAAAATATAATTTAGAGATATTACAAATAACTTACATGCAGATGTAAAAGAGATGGAAGTGGCTCGCAAATATTACAGAAATTAACACTGATTTCAGGAAAATTCTCTAATTCATTAAAACCCTTTCATTCCCAAATATTGAAAACCTTGTCAAGAAAATCATTTTTGTGCTCTTTAGCATATTTTTCCATAGAATAACTCATTTTCGAGAAAAAACAGCAAGAAGCTTTTGCATGTTTGTCCACCCTAACCATTTTCCAATATAAATTTCCTATCGATTCTATTCAAATTCCCATTGTTGCCAAATGGCAACACAAATATTTGAAACAAATATTTTATTTATTATAACAAATATTTTTTATATAAAAAAAATATTTGAGACAACTTTTGCTGTGCTGAGCAAGGCATGCAAAAAATTTAACTTAATGTGGTTTAACAGACAGGCTTCAGCTTGGGAACAAACCTAAGGCACATAGCCTGAGTGCATCGTTTTCAATGCTCAATATTTGTCATGGAAAGGCTGTCAAACATCAAACATTTGCTGCATTCTCATATAACAATTGATGCAAGAAGCAAATTACGGACCAAGGAAGCTAGGGAGTCGTGGAATATATTGAAATATGTGTTGCCAAATGGCTCCGGTGGGAATGAAAGGGATAATTTTCAAAGACATTTCAATTTTCATTTGGCCATGGACACAACTGCATATAGTTTTGACGATGTGCATTGTCGTTAGATCTTAGCAAGCGCTCTAAAGTTAGACTCACGATATAGTGCCAGCTATCACAACAACAACAATGACAACAACAATGACAGCAACAATGACAGCAACAACGACGTCCTTTTCTTGCTGACACTGGGACTTATGGACTTTGATATACCTAGATTTTGAGACTGAAATGAACACGTTTAGGCGTGCGCTTAGGGACGAGGCTGAGGAGTATTCTCGAAAGCGAGGCAACCAAACTTCGACAGTTAAAAATTCTCACTACTGCGGTGAAGTTCAAGGAAACTAATTGGCCTCAAAATGAAGAACTCCTGGTCGACAGTGAAAGGTTTGTTGATTCTTGGGTTGAAGAAACATTTATCTTGATACTTACGGCTTTTCATTTTCATTTCATTTCATTTTCATTTATTCATGCGGCAGCCATGGCTAGTATCATTAAAAACATGAATTGGAGGTGTTTTACAATCGGAGGCTCGAGGCGGCAACTTAGGCCCATCCGCCAACGCCTGGAGCACTGAACTGTTGCTATGGTTTCCATATGCAGACATGAAATCTAATGGGGGGGGGGGCTTCGCCCCAATTTTCTATGTGGAAGTCCATGATTCGTAGTTTGAGCGTCCATCAGTCTATCAATAGACCATTTCGACAATTAAAATTGGAGACTGGGGAGAGCGGTTTGTTCTCGTAAATGGCGGATGTAGTTCTTGTAAATGGCTGCCGCGTAGTTGGGTCGTTGAAGTGAATATAATGTAAACATTGAGTTTTGCAAACTGTGGCGAGGATCGCTACAGTATCGGCGCTGTTTAAGAATTTCAGTTTTGAAATATCAGTTTTGACGTATGTTCAACCGTCAGATTAAGGAAACTTCGAATTACGTTCCAACTTTTTCCTCGCGTCAATTTTAATTGAATTCAACAAGGATATTCGAAGCTAAAAACTTCAGTTGAAAATCGAAGTCAGAGTAAGCTGTCTTATTCTAAATACTTCAAATGTATCATGTATTTCGTCAAGTTATGCGGAAAGGGCATTATCTCGAAGCAAGCATTGCTGTTTGCAGCACTTGAGATAATGGCTGAAAAGGAAATCAGTTGCGAATAGAGGTAAATTACACGTTTGTCTGTATTTTGCATGGGCAGCAATTTGACTAAGTCCTAAGACAGCTCCATTGCTGCGTTTTTATGCAGTTGTGATTGCCATGTGTACATTAGTCACTTCAACCGGCTCACTCCGCGGCAGCCATTTACCAGAACTGCATCCGCCATTTACCAGAACAAACCGCTCTCCCCAGTCTCCGACTTTAATTGTCGAAATGGTCTATAGCGCGATAACTACCAGTATGCAATCAGTCTCCTCTAACAGTGCAAGTTCTTTACTCACCAACTTTAATTTAGAATAACCATAAGTATATTATTGCCAAATTAGGGAATGAAGTATTAAAGATTCTCAAAGAAAACGATTTTCACCTATTCTTTGTCAAAATAAGCAAAATCTATCAGCGGATCTTTTATGTAATTTTGATCATAAAAAGCATTCCTAATTTGATCGATTTTTCAAAGACAATATCAAACTTAGTCTATAGCGCGACAACTACGAGTATGCAATCAGTCTCCTCTAACAGTGCAAGTTCTTTACTCACCAACTTTAATTTAGAATAACCATACGTATATTATTGCCAAATTAGGGAATGAAGTATTAAAGATTCTCAAAGAAAACGATTTTCACCTATTCTTTGTCCAAATAAGCAAAATCTATCAGCGGATCTTTTATGTAATTTTGATCATAAAAAGCATTCCTAATTTGATCGATTTTTCAAAGACAATATCAAACTTAGTCGCCAAAAACAACTTTGAAGTGTCAATTTCCAGATGAGGTGAGCTTTCGGCTGCAACTTTGATTAATAATTTTGGGTTTATCACCGGCAACAATGTTTACAGTTCACTCTCTTATAAACTTAGATCTTCGAAATAAATTTAAGTCTGGCAGAAAAAGATGTCAAGTTTGATTTGTAAAAACGCAAAATTACTCCTGGAGAACACTAAAATTTTCGTTTTTGCGGACATTTCCACCTGCTATCTGATTTGAGACAGACTTTATGAAGACAACAAACGAGTTAAAAGTTGATTTCACAAGGAATCGTTTCCCTTGTCCCTGTTAAGTTTGGATACTGAAAAGAAACTGATAGAGTCAGAA